>CM062296.1:276832872-277232358 GCA_031216915.1 Pictodentalium vernedei | reverse complement strand
TTATTTAACTCAGCAGATAAACATAAATCCACTGGAATTTTGCAAGTTCGGATGCAGATACTTATGAGCCATGTACGTTTATAAACCTTGTCTCTAAAATGTGGGTCATCCAAAAATGTGGCGATCTACCCTAAAAGCCACCAGAAAACTTGATTTTCTGTCTGGGAGGCGACCCCCCCCTCCCTCTCCCGGGGAGGGTATGTTGGCTTCTCAACTCAAGATACCCACTCATACGGAGCATGTCCCCTACTTGCAGCCTCCAACCCTCCCCCACCCCCCCCCCCCCCGCAGATATTTTTCTGGCTCTACCACTGCCAGGTAACACAAATGGGAGAGGGTGATTCACCTGACTACACCCCTTCCCTCCCTGTCTGCGGCCTTTGAGATATACCCGCGTCATATCGCTACCCCCTCCATTGGAATTCTCCCCTATAAAGGATTCTGGTTCCGCCACTGAACAGGATTCCAATGCATGGTGTGGTAAGTATATATAGCAGGTCCGTCTTTTGGCACAGCGGGGGTGGGGGTCCTGACACCTTATGTTTTAATCTGTGCGCACAAAATTTTAATTCGAGCACACGAGTTAATAATCTGTGCGCACGAAATAATAATCGGTGCACACAACATAATAATCCGCGAAGGCGAATTGATAATCGGTACATACAAAATAATAACCTGGGCACAAGGATTATTATTTCGTGTGCACGGATTATCATTTCGCCGCACTTTATATTTATTCTAGTAGTATGAAATGTGCCAAATGTGCCCCATCTGGAGGACTTCGGTGACGGGGGGGGGGGGGGGGGGGGGGGGGTAGCATACCGCAGAAGGGATAGCATACCGCGGCATATTGTGGGTGTCACGTGTGCTGTCATAGAAGGGGAGAAGAGCGGGCATGTTGTGACCTCATCCCGATAGTGATATGTGGTTTTAGTGAGCATGCACATTAGAGACTACCATCTTGGTTTCTATGCTAGCTTGTTGTTGTCATGTGACCCAATAATCTCTAAACGGATGGGGACTGTTCTAAGGGTGTGTTCGATTCAACGGGAATCTTGACTATTACCCCAAATCACCGACATCGACTTTATGTTACCGAACAGAGTCGCGCGAAGTGTTATATGACCCATAATGGGTATTTTCGATTGATGAGGTATGTACTCCGGTAGAATAAAAGAGCCCCATACTTGGAGTAGGATCGGTGTTTCGTTACTATGATTAACTTCTGTGGCGTGTTCTGACTTCTCTCTGACCCAAGTATTCAACTGCAGGAGTTAGTACGCATGGCATAGCAGACGGGCATTGGGCAGGTCATTGGGCAAGTTATGACTGCAGGAAGAATAAGCAAGTGGAAGGGAATGGGTGGTGTTAGCGTGCATAGTAAGTAGACACCAGAATGGGGATGTGGGAGAGAATGGGTAGTGTTAGTATGAATGGCGTAGAAGCAGACATCAGGTAGGCCCTCGGACATGTAAGGGCTTAGGAAGAATAGGGAAGTTGGGGGAATGGGAAGTGCTGGTATGCAAGTCGTAGCAAGCAGACAACAACAGGCGCGTTAGTAAGCCAGAGTTTAGAAAGAATAGGAAAGTGGAAGGAAAATGGGTGGTATTGGTATGCTTGGAGAAGCCAGCAAACATCAGGCAGGGCCTTGGGCATGCCAAGACTTAGAGATAGGAAGGAAAGGAAGTAAGGGTAAGGTGAGTAAATCGTGAAGTGGAAGTTGGGCCCCGGTTTGGGATATTTACAGACCATGTTGCATAGAGATAGACTTGTGGAATCTCTTTCTGTTACATGGCTGGCCTTCAGGATGCCCTTTTCATTACATGAAAAGCCGAGGGCAATGAAGCACAACTTGCCATTCCATATATCCTCAGGGTCATAAGGGCCACGAGAAAATTCTTAGTGAGCCACAATTCGTCATTCCTCTTATCCTCATATTTGGGGATGGCGTTCCATGGAATCTTCTTTATTCTTCTCATGTCGCACACCAACATCAAAATATCTGGCAACGTTTGTCTCCTTCAGTAATATTTTGTAACTAGCTCTTTTTGGGGCCTAAGGAGGGCCCTAAATGTGGTGCGATTGGGACGGTTGAGGTGTCAATCTTCTTAATTCCTCGGGGGCAACCCATCAACACCAAAATATCTCGTAATTTTAACCTGCTTTGATGATATTTTATAACTGGCCCTTTTAGGGCCTTAGTAGGACCCCTGAATGTGGTCCGATTGGGGCGGTTGAGGCATCAATCTTCTTTGTTCCTTGTGAGCCACCCATCAACACCAAAATATCCAATGATTTTAACTTGCTTTGGTGATATTTTGTAACTGGCCTTTTTGGTGCCTTACTAGGGCCCCTAAATATGGTCCAATTTGGGCGGTAGAGGTGTCAATCTTCTTTACTCCTCGGGCCACCCATCAACACCAAAATATCCCGTGATTTTAACCTGGTTTGGTGCTATTTTGTAACTGGCCCTTTTGGGGCCTTAGTAGGGCCCCTAAATGTGGTCCAATTGGGGTGGCTGAGGTGTCAATCTTCTTTATTCCTCGGAGGCCACCCATCAACATCAAAATATCCCATGATTTTAACCTGCTTTGGTGATATTTTGTAACTGGCCCTTTTTGGGGCCTTAGTAGGGCCCCTAAATGTTGTCTGATTGGGGCGGTTGAGGTGTCAATCTTCTTCATTCCTTGGGGGCCACCCATCAACACCAAAATATACTGTGATTTTAACCTGCTTTGGTGATATTTTGTAACTGGCCCTTTTTGGGGCTTAGTAGGGCCCCTAAATGTGGTCTGATTGGGGCGGTTGAGGTGTCAGTCTTCTTTAATCCTCGGGGGCCACCCATCAACACCAAAATACCCCGTGATTTTAACCTGCTTTGGTGATATTTTGTAACTGGTCCTTTTTGGGGCCTTAGTAGGTCCCCTAAATGTGGTCCGATTGGGGCAGTTGAGGTGTCAGTCTTCTTTATTCCTCGGGGGCCACCCATCAACACCAAAATACCCCGCGATTTTAACCTGCTTTGGTGATATTTTGTAACTGGCCCTTTTTGGGGCCTTAGTAGGTCCCCTAAATGTGGTCCGATTGGGGCGGTTGAGGTGTCAATCTTCTTTATTCCTCGGGGGCCACCCATCAACACCAAAATATCCCGTGATTTTAACTTGCTTTGGTGATATTTTGTAACTGGCCCTTTTGGGGCCTTAGTAGGGCCCCTAAATGTGGCCCGATTGGGGCGGTTGAGGTGTCAATCTTCTTTATTCCTTGGGGGCCACCCATCAACACCAAAATATCCCGTGATTTTAACCTGCTTTGGTGATATTTTGTAACTGGCCCTTTTGGGGGCCTTAGTAGGGCCCCTAAATGTGGTCCAATTGGGCAGTTGAGGTATCAATCTTCTTTATTCCTCGAGGGCCACTCATCAACACCAAAATATCCCATGCTTTTAACCTGCTTTGGTGATATTTTGTAACTGGCCCTTTTTGGGGCCTGATGTGGCATAGCAGTGTTAAGTACCCCGGAAAAATGATCGTCTAGTGGATTTGGGTTAGGACTTCAATCGTGGCAAATGGCCACAGGTCAATTCAAATGTTCAATCAAGGAGGCAACCAGTTTCTGTGGAGTCTGCAAAGGTTCTTGATACTGCAGCCACAGCGAAATGGTGAATTCAAAAACACATAAAAGTTACTTACAGTTTTCTACGTTTTAATCAAACCCTAAGTATAATTCCTACAATTTAAACTGTCAATAAATATTCTCTCTGGTAAATTTCTAAAATATATCAGATACGAAATGAGACTAAGTCGAAACTATCGCATCACTCTCATCACGTCCTGTGCCTGGAACTGTTGTCTGGCCTGGCAGCATTCAGCAGCCTTCTTCCACGAAAATAGGAGAGTGACTTCTTGCGTGTTGAAAGACCAAGAGAGAAGTGAAGATTTGGGTGTTTCCGTCGGTTTATATTCAGTTTGGTTCGTGCATACTTGTGCATATATTATTTCAATTGACGTCATAAAACACCACAGAACACCACTTATACCCCAAGATGGCGGAGAGGTATTTCTTAACCCCTCACTTCCATTCCGGGATAGTAGGGCATCCTGTAGGCATCCTGTGCTAACAGTATGCATTCTCGCGTACAAAAGGACACTGGCATGTTGGTGGTTATAATTTCAACACCGCTATTGACACCAATTGAACGTGCTATCTTGCACAATTCTCAGAGCTGAAAGTGATACTGGGTGTGTTGAGGTTAGGCTGGGTCAGTATACAATGCTAAAATCTGCCAAAAACATTCTGATGGGGTTATCATAGGTTAGGCTTATACTAGCTATTTATGCCAATCATAATATCAAATTCTGTCGAAAACACCTTAGTGAGTTACTATAGGTCAGACTATTGTCTAGTTTTTGTGTCTCATGTTCTACTTCTGCACCAAGTGTGCAGAGAACTTGTAGGGCAGTTGCACTGATGTTATGCAATTCGAATTAGACTAGGAATGTGAATAAAATACCACGATTACATAACCGTGCTTTTGAACAATGTTTATACTTATTAAAGTTTACTCAACAGAGAATTATTACCAAGTAGGACTTGGCCACTCTGATTAACACTTAGGGGACCGAGACTCCCAAGTGCAATAATATTAACCCGACGCGTTCCATAGAGGGCATTTCGTTACAATCCTCCCAACCAAGACCCGAGGTCCGGTAAAGTTATCGGAGCTCGAGTCTGGATCGGATGAACTCCAGAATTTATGAAAATGACCAGGATGAATGAAAGTGGCCAGGATGACCCATGGAATCAGGATGACCAATCACATGTGATGACCAGGATGCGTAAACAACATCACGGTCAGAACATCGTGATGGGGATCTGTGACTAGGATCAGATACTACCGATCTAAGGGATAAGAAATGCGCTACATGGATTTTATTTGTTGCCGACTGACAATACCGAAACGCCTCCAGACAACAGGAATCACCTTTTTCTCTAAAGGAATTACATAAAACTAAATAAAAAGAAAATTTAACTGACACCTATAACAATACCTTATGTTTCTAGGTTTCCTACATTATTCGATTGGTGGGGAAAAATTGGTAATAGAAGGCCGTATAATCAAAGCTATGCTTCTTTAATGGGGTTCCCCATAGGAGGCCAAAGCGGCACAGAGGAAAACATTGCTTTTGCTGCATCCAAGTTAACCCACAGTAGATATGCACTATCTGAGTACAGCGAGGACAACGATATGCTGCACGGGGCCCAACGATGTTCACCAAGCATATTGCACATTGTCTTTCATCTCCATCAACTAAATTTTGTCTGGCTTGAAAGATTCTAAGGCTTGCATACAATTCAAGTGCAGATTGCAAGACTTGATAACTATATTGTGCACTTTCCCATTCATAAGTATGTTCCACCTGCACATGATGGAACGTTTCACCAATTATCATACGGTATTCACGGGGTAATTCGGGTACGGAGATTTGACTATATTCACTGGGTCGAAATGGACGGACCGGAGTAGATGTGATGAATGTATCAATCCCATCCTCCGATTCATAAGGGATTCGTTGATCATAATACATTCCGTCCCACCATTGGTCATTCCAATAATGAATTACACTTGTACGGCTTGATCGTGCTGCCTCCAGAGGGGTCGCTAATCGGGCGTTATGTTCGAGTACCACTATGTGAGGCATCACTAGTTCTCGTCCTACTTCCATTGAGTGGAGACAATACTGGTACAAGACTTGAGTTCTAATCAATTCCAGGTGACCGGTGACTTCATTTAACTGTACCACATCCCAGACACGGATTTTACGCTGAAAACGGAAGTTCCGTGGTGAAAGATCATGGGGACAGGGATGCGGAATCTCTGTGTCCAGTACTCTAATTGCTCCAGAAGAAAATCTTCTGAAGTTGGGTTAACTATACGGTATGCATATGCAGAGGCCATTTTTCAAAGATTTAATATTACTTTTATAACTAAAAACTATTTCAACTATGAAAAACTGTAAACAATTGTATCACTATATACCGAGTGCAATATTCGAATTTAAAACAAAATAAACATGACTGACTATACTCAATAATTGAAAATCCCCAAAACTATATTACACTATGCTACAGCTGTGCCGTATGAACAATTCTACTTTCCCCGTTAACGGTTCTTTGTTAGTTTTTAGTCTGTTGTCGATAGTGATGAAACTAGGAGTCATGTCTAGAATGTCACTATGTAATTTTGATTTAACTTTTCTTTTAATGGGAGTACTTTCTTTGCCTGAGAAATAAGAAAATTATCTAAGAGGACGTCCAATGATGACAACAGTGCCCGATGGCGCGCAGCTGTAGGGAGTCGTCTTTTCAAATTCTGTAATTAAACAAATTCTGTAATTAAAACACATGAGGATCCATTTCAGGTGGTACGGGAAGCTTAGGCTCGTTGCCAATACCCCACTTCATGGGTGCACGGCAGTGCGGGCAAGCAGCTTGCTCATGGGCACCTGCTTTCGACCTGGCCCATGCAATACCACAGGAGTAGTGGACTTGTTGTTTGCATTGGCCACACATAAATAAATCCTGCCAATTTTTAGAAATTTCCGTTAAACAAATACAGCAAGGGTCTCCAAGACCCTGATAACGAGTCTGTACCTCCCTCAATTCATTATATATGATAATTTGATTTCAAATACTAAATCGTTGTAATCGTCTTCCTTCATGTCGGATAAGAGCTTCACGAAGGAGACGATATTGTTTTTGTTGTTTCTCTAAATTGTACGTTGTCCGTACATTACCTGGGGGAAAGAATCGCACAGGTTTACTGTAATGTTGATAAAATGCATAGAAACATCAGTATCCTCACTAGCGTCATATGTACTACCAGGGAAGATCTCGTGACTTCTGAACGGTCGAACCAAACCAGGATTGGCTATCAGGTTCAATTCAGCGTCCAATTGATTCTGTCGATGGTCATAATATCGGCCATTCCAACAGGGGTCATTGAAATAATGAATGACCTCATCAGGACCGGGACCAGTGACCTCATGGGGTTCAACTACTATTCGTAACTCCGGGAGATACAGAAGATGGGGAAAATTACCTTTCTTTCCTCTGAGAGATAAAAACGATAGCAAAGCTGATGTTGCATTATCTCCGTTTGACCAGTGGCAGGATTGTAATGTCTCATGTTCCATAAACGAATGAATCTTACGCGGCGACGACTCCATAAATCCTTCGGAAAAAATAACGGAAGGCGTTACAAGAAGATACTGCATGCTGGAAGGCTTCACGTTTGTGCAACTCAAACATCGCTTGCTCTTCCTCGAATTCCTCAAATTCTAATGTATTGACAGAAGCCATTCCAACAAGCAAAGTAATCAATAAAACAAAATATGAGAATAATTCTCAAAAGAAACCACTATATGAAAATAGAATTACGTTATATTACACTAAAATTTACACTTGAATAATACGCTCCCCTGGGTTCGTCTGCAACTTGGTGCACTCAATCAACACTCTTTCCACCAACTTTCAAATTTGTATGCCTTGATTATTGGAGTCCTGTGTGTAACTTATCTAATACACTCCAGGAACTCCAAATTTATAATAAATTTGTTACACTGTTATAACAGGATTACTAACTCTTGTAAGAATTTTGACTATTAATCAAGACAAACACAGACGACCCGTGATCGTCATGTATCAGGTTTCCAATCAAGGGTTATACACAAATTGGGAAACCAGATTCATGAAAATCTTATGTACATATATACACTATGTGTATAGTCTGGTTACACTTTTCTGCTTATATTCTGCTTATAATAATAATAATAATAATAATAATAATGCATTTCTCACTCTTCACTGTGAAGGTTTTCATTTCGTGTTGGCAACTGATAATGCCGATACACAGTATTTGGGCCTATTCGGTAGTCAAACGTT
This sequence comes from Pictodentalium vernedei, assembly GCA_031216915.1. Lineage (NCBI taxonomy): Eukaryota > Metazoa > Mollusca > Scaphopoda > Dentaliida > Dentaliidae > Pictodentalium > Pictodentalium vernedei. Next base: position 277,224,417 of record CM062296.1, on the reverse strand, counting down.
GACCCTGTGAAATGTCCAACATAATCTGGGTGGTACTGTCGATAGACAACAAAGGGTTGAAAACTCCTTGGTCGTCCATCTGAGTGATATCGTGCTCGTTTCTGATGACTATAGTCACGATATCTTGCACAAAAGGGAGTAAATTCTGCTACATTTCTTGGCATGTGAAATCTATGATGTACACTGCTGGTAGTAGCCACCCAGTGACTATAATACCGCAGAGGTTCACATATCTCACCCTGCTCATTGATTTTTGGATATTGTAAATCAGGGCAATTATATATCACTAAATATCTAGACCTACTTGCAAAAGTTAAATGAGTATCAATAGCACTGTCATAATAATATATCAACTCTCGCTCAACCTCTATATATAGTATATTCAAATCAAAATCAAAATATTGACATCCAAATTCATCCTCAATGCCTAAGAGATCTGTATCTTTCATAAAATCTTGTTCATATGTATTGGGTCGTATGATATCTCGATCAAATTCATGAGGAGAGGCCAACGGGCGAGGTGTTCCAAAAAACTCGCTCCTTGCCCACTCCCACGGTCTTGGTCGAATATCAGCTATAGGTTGCGAGACAACATTATTGGGTAACGGAGTAAATTGTCTTGCTTCTACATCACTTAAAGGAGAAGTGTGTATTTCTAATTCAAGATCAGCTCGTGCAAGTTCGTTCTGTATCACACTGATACCGGACTCTGCTACGTCAGATTCCAGAACAGTGGTCGAATCACTAGGCATAGAATCACTCGTGGGTGTGGTCATACTGGAAGAAGTATGTGACCCTACTGTAATGTCATAAACAAATCCACCAAGTCCATCTTGGTTCTCGGGGTCTCGATGAATAATTGCATCATGGGTTCTCACAGGTAACCTTGGAGGAAAAACTAATGTCTCCACGGTATCCGTCGGTGAATAAGGTGGAAGTCGTTCAGGTGTATATAGTAAAATAGAATCAGTAGGGGTTTGAACACTACTTGGAGGGGTCGACAAAAGGTCGGAAGATGCTATAGAAGGTGATGGTGATGCTTCTATTGATGCCAACATAGATACACAATTATCAGATGAATTGCTATTTATATTTACGTCCATACTAGATGAATGAGTGTCTTGGAAAAGTTCTCGTGAAACGGTACTATTACTGTCAGTTCCAGTACTAACTGTACTTGAAGTTTCATCATCATATAAATTGTCACAATCATTATAATAACTCTGGTAATCAGGGAAATCATCGATCCCACTGTCAACACTAGAATCCGATTCTGCCATTTGTACACTGATCACTGAAACAAAACACACAGTGTGTGAACTTCTGTTTTTCAGTTTCTTTTGTCTATATCGAACATAGTTATGTGGACATTGGCAGAATCCACATCATGTTGTACACGGGGATATATTGATTTCCTATTAGGTTGAGGAGAAGGTCTAAAGTTTTGAACAGCTTTTCTCATCATGTCTCTAATACTCTTAGGAGGTTGTTGTGGTTGTTGTTGTTGTTGTGCTCCAGTTGGATTAGCAGGAGCTGAAGGCTGTGGTCTAGGTCCCATACTAGCATAGATTTCATCATCGGCAAATGTAAAATTAGACATTTCACTATCATCAACAGCAGAAAAAGTCGGTTTACTTTTACGGTTTCTTAACCACTTGTATATCTGTTTGTGTCTATCGGTTCAATAGCACTTCCAAAGCAGATATAATCCTATTATTAATGCAACAGTCGCGAGAGCATAAGCCCACTTAGGGACTTCAAATGATTCCGTAATTTGTAAATTTAGCGAGTCAAGTTCATGAATTAAGTCATCCATGGGTAAGTCATCTAGGTGTTCTATTTCTTTCGGTATCGTAAAAGTCGATATGTTCACTCTCTCTATGACAGGTCTCCACATCTGTCGTTGTAACAACGAGAAATTTGGTAACACCGTCTTTGTAACAATCCGAAAAGTAGAATTATCCCTCTTATGGAAATAACTCGGTAACATTAATTGACCGCTCGATGCCATACATAACGGTTTTAATTCCAAAATTCCAATTGGCGGAAGAATCCGTTTCGGTTTCGGATTTCTTCGTTTCGGGCACGTAATTGAGAATCGTAGTGGGACATCTGTCGTGATGTACCACATTCCTTCATCGATTCTAGTACTGAACGGGAGGTCGATATTCAGAATTTCTGCTTTCATGTTTAGAAACAAGGCTAACATACAACTTGTCGTCGTATGTATCGTTCGTACGGCACCCACTAAAGGACAAAACAACTTATTGTTATCTACACATTGATCATGTCCTATTTCTGGGACATACTTCGTACTTTCTTTATTAATAATATATCAGATTCAAGGGTATATATTGCTACTAATTTATTTGCGACTCGCGACGCATTCTTGGTTACATTGACAAAGGGTACAGGCAAAACCTGCACCTTGAACACTTCAAATTGCAAGTTCGAATTACATAAGGGGATCTTCATAAAGATCACCAGTTTATCGTCGTCAAAAATGGCAGCCGTCGTGAGCAAATGATAGTATTGCCATAGTTCTGTTGTCAGATCTAGCGGTAACATTGACTTATCATCTAACTGAACTTTAATACTCATTAATACTGAGGTCAATAGTGAAGGATCCACTATTTTTGGAGATAATTTCTTATCGGCTAGGATATCCATTTGATCGTGTAATCCCCGTAGAGTGGTTTCTGTGGCGATTATCATTGATTCCAATCAACTCATTACAAACTCAAGCTGATGATAAGCATGAGTGAAATGTTCAAGATAGAATATTCGATCTTCATGATTCTGAACTACTTGATTTACTCGACCTTGAAATAACATCAGTTCGCACGATATATTTAACATAAATTCTCTGTTTTTCAGAATCGCTTCATGATTCATCTTAATGAAGGTTAAACTTTGTTTTTGAATATGTTGAATCATTGCTTGATTAGTACTTAGACATCTTAAATTATCTGCTATCCCATTTAAATCTGACTGGGATACAGTTCCGAAGAGAAAACTCAATCCTTCACCTACAAAGTCGAACAAACCTTGTTTCTTCCGAGACGAGATAATTGTATGTCCATGTAATCTGCGGTAATCATTCAGATCCTCTTTTACTCGTGTAACACGATTATCTAGGTATCTGATCTCCTGGTGTATATCCGTTATGATCGATTTTAACGCAATGGCAAGAGTAGAGTTTTCACCATTTGTTTCTACAAAAGTTTGTCGGAAAGCTGTAGTTGTAGCAGTATACAAACCATTGGTATATTTCATACTTCGATCAAGTCTGCGCACATATTGTATAAAGGGCTGAAGCTCATAAACAAACATTGTACTCCAATCACTAGTTACATATTTACTTCTTTCACTTTTTTAAAAATCACATTGTTTCTAATAATAGTATGTCCATCTATTATTGTAGTCAAAAGACCAACTAATAACATCCAACACGACATCTTGCTCCTACAATGAGAAAGGAAGCAAGAGTTAGCACAATGAGTAATACGCGATTCAATTACTTTCACTCTGATGATTTACTTCCCGGGTGTAAAAGGTCAGAAGGTTAATCTAATTATAAGAGAGTCTCAGTCAGTTCGCGAGGCTGACAAGATCTCACTTATAGTTTCATTCCGAACAAATCATAACTCAATACAATTTTATTACTCAATTTACACTTTCTCTCGTCTCTCTCAAACTTAAGGAGAGGCATCTGCCATGATGTGTTACGTATAGTTATCATTCGTCTTGTGGTAACGTTTAATCACTAGTACTCCAAGTAGTAGGAGATATCATAACCGCTCCTAATTCTAATTTCTCACCTGGTTCTTTAATCTTATTATGATCTCTTTACACAGCTTGGATGCAAGAGATCATCTCAGTTATATCTTTACTTGGTTGTTTTGGTTGAGGCTCACTACTTTGGCCTTTTTCTTCAGTTATTTGCAATTGATCAACTTCCATCGTTGCATCATTTAATCGATCATTTCGATTGTCAGCAATGAACCGTGATGGTTGTTGGTCAGCTGAAGGAGCTCGTAGCTCTTTCATATGTTTCTTGTAATCTCGTACCTGTTGTACTTGTTGTCTTAATTCTGCTAAAGGAACACCATTTTCTTCTGAAGAAGAATGTTCTCGTCTTTGTCTTTTACTTTTAATGAAGGACGTTAAGGGGTGTTTTTCTTGAATCTCTTGCATATCGTCACTTTCATTACTGTCACTACTGCTACAGTCTTCAGTAGTCGACTGTTCTAACGGAGTAGCGTAACGTTGTATTCGTCGCGCTCTGACAGGTTGGACAGGTAGAGGCACCTCCCATTCTTGAGGCGCTTTACTAAGTCTTTCTCCATGACATTTTATTATTCTGCGAGTTAATTGATCTTGTATCTTGTAACTCACTGGACCTGTTCTCTCAGTGACTCGAAATGGGTAGTCCCATTTCGATTCTAATTTTCCGTTAGATTTACCTGAGGAGTATAAAACAGGATCACCCACTTCAAAGGTGATATCCTTTGCTGTAATATCATGTAATCTTTGTTGCTTTAATACTCGTTTCTTTTGTGCAGCTTGTTGTTTTCGGAATGCTTTATGTTGTTCCTGAATGGCTATCTTATGAGGTTCTTCACCTACATATTTTTCTCGAGGTTCAAGTATATTGTCGAGTGGTAAAACCACATCTCTGCCATACACCAGATAAAATGGAGAGAATCCAGAAGATTCGCTGCCATTAAATCTGATGGCTGCCATAGCTTGGTTTAGGAATAAATCCCATGTTTCTAATTCTTCTCGAGCTAGTTTCGCTAAGATGTCATTCAGCGTTCTATGTAGCCTCTCCACCTTCCCATTAGATTGTGGATGGAAGTAGGAAGTGGTTACATGATGTATCTTGAAATAATCAGTTAAGTATTTCATTACTGCATTTACATTTTCAGATCCATTGTCTGTTAATATTTCTAAAGGACATCCAAATCTTGGAAAAATTTGATCTATTATCGAGTTAGCAATTGTTTCCGCCTTTTTATCAGGCACTGGAAACGCTTCAGGCCAGCCAGAATAAATATCTATGAAGGTCACAATGTATTTGTTTCCTGATAAAGTCTCAGGGTGTGGACCACTCATATCCAATGCTATTTTCGCAAAAGGGTATGGAGGTCTATCAGTCTCTTGCAATGGCAAAGTGTGAGCTCTGGTGTTATGAGCTCGACACACAAGACAATTCTCTACATGTTTATAAATATGTTTATATAAATCTTTCCAATAATATTTTCTACTGATATTATTGTATACTTTGTCTATGCCAAGGTGACCTAATTCATCCTGGTATTGTTTCAATACGTCTGCATGTAATTGTTCAGGTATGCACAAGCGTACTCGTGGATTATCATCAACTGTACTGATGTAATATAATACTCCCTCAGTCATGAGGTATCTACTACTAATGTGTGCAGGGGTATTGTTACCTTGATACTTCGTAATGATTTCTACAATCTTTTCATCTTTCTGTTGCTCTACCTTCATGTCCAGATCTTTGTAATTAATTGCTTGTGGTTCGGGCAGAACCTGAGGTTCATCTGTGATGACATGTACATATCTTTGAGGATCAATTTTGTTACTATTTATAATTCCAATTTGTAATGCTTTCTGATTTTCCACATTATCCATCTCGTACCCGGGCTCAGCGTTTGCGATTCCCTCAGGTAAACGAGAAAGTAGGTCAGCACATGTATTCTTTCTACCTGGTAAATATTCAATCTTACAATTGTAGCTTGCTATCTTCAATGCCCAGCGTTGTACTTTGGCATTGTTTTGCGGACTTTTCAATAAATACTGCAAGGGGGCGTGGTCTGTCTTAATAACAAACTCTGCTCCCTGTAAGTAGCTATTGAATTTATCCAAAGCATATGAGATAGCGAAAGCTTCTTTCTCAAATGTCGACCATTTCTGTTGGGTTTCACCCAATTTATGAGATAGGAAGACAATGGGTTTTTCATCAGGTACTCCAGGTAGTTGACCTGTTTCGTCCTCACATGGTTGTGCCAAAACTGCTCCGACACAGCGGCCACTGGCGTCTGTGTAAAGCACGTAAGGCTTTCTTGGATTTGGATATGACAAATGAGCAACTTGAGTTAAACGATCTTTCAACTCTTGAAAGGCTTTTTGATGTGTGTCACGCCAATGAAATCTTGCATATTTCTTTGTCAGTTCTAATAGCAGTTGAGCAATTTCACTGAACCGAGGAATAAATCTACGGTAATATGAGGTCATGCCCATAAAAGATCTCACTTCCGTTACCGTTTTCGGCGGACTTAATTTTCGAATGACCTCGACCTTGGAAGTCTCAGGTTTAATTCCATCTTTACTAATTACAAAACCAAGATAAGATGTTTCAGATTGAAAGAAGGAACACTTCTTAGCTTTTAGCTTCAACTTATGTTCTCTTAGTCGACCAAATACTTGTTTAATGTGGTCAATATGAGATTTTATGTCACGGCTGAAAATCAAAATATCATCAAGGTAGGCCAGAGAAAAGTCCTCTAGACCTTCCAAGATGCTTGTCATAAGTGATTGATACACAGAGGGCGCATTAACGAGACCAAAGGCCATTACACTGAACTCATAAAGGCCCTTATGGCAAACAAAGGCCATCTTAGGTCTGTCTTCTTCATCCATCTTGACTTGCCAGTAACCTGACTTCATGTCAAGGGTGGTGAAGTATTAACATCCATTCAATAAAGTAAAGATGTTGTCAATTAATGGAAGCGGCCAGTTCGTAACTTTCGTGACTTCATTGAGCTTGCGGAAATCAATGCAGAAGCGTTTCTTGTCTACGAGCAAGCACAGAAAACTCCATGCACTATTTGATCTTCGGATAATTCCGGATTGAAGCATTTCTTCAAGTGCTTCGTCCATAATTTTTCTCTTAAGTAATGGAACTCTATATGCTCTGCTTTTTATTGGTGGCACATCACCTGTGTCGATGTGCATCTTGACTGTATCTGTCTGGGTTAATTCTTTATCAGTTTTTGCAAACAAGTCTTTATTATTATTAATGACTGGCATCAACAGGTGCCGTTTGTCTTCAGGCACCTGTATGTCAGCATCTGTGATCTGGTCTTCAGGTGTATTTTGAGTTAAGATCTGATTAACTTCTAAGACTTTTTCTTCCTGTTCTATTGGCTCAAGTTTTCCAATCAAACATCCCCTCTTTAAGGTATAATGTTTGTTGGTACTGTTTACCAACAGTACAGGGATGGTTTCATTTCCATTAGTAACTATACTATTACTGACCAAGAGGCCAGGCTGTTCAGCCATGTGACCTTTAGTCAATCCATGATGTTCCAAGTATTTAGTGTCAAAGACAGATTTTGCACCGGAAGCTTTTGCTGTACACAAACAAGTGGACTGTGGTTTAAGTTCCACCTGATTAATCAGTCGAGTAAGACAACTCACCTGTATATCTTGAACAATGGGTACATAGTGATCATCTAATCTTAATTTTTGAAATTCCCAATATAAATTAACTCGATTGCCCCTAATCCAATCCATTCCTAATAACATACTTCGATACAATTCATTTATTACTAAGAACTCATGCACCTGATAAATTCCTTGAATATAAAATTCAAGTCTAACTTTTCCTCGAGGGAGAGTGTCATTCCCAGTAATACCTGCAATGCGAGGCAAAGAATTTTTATCACCAACTAATTTCGGTCGGTGTTTAAGATTTTTCCAAAATTTTGTACTAATATAACTTGTTTGTGCCCCTGTATCTAATAAGGCACGTACTCGTTGTCCTTTGATGTTCACTAAGACACTATTCAAAGAAGCAGCCCCATAATTTATGGTTATGGTTTCCAGTTGAGAATTTCTAAGTTTTTGTTGCTGTTGTTCCCCATTTGGGTAATCATCATTGTTTACTAAGTTATTTCCCTTGGTTTCCATAGAGTGTTTCACTTCCTGTTGACATGGGTTTTTCCAATTACTTCCCTTTGGGTTTTTCCTGTTTTGTGGTTTGGGGTTTTTCCCAAGTGATTTCTCTTGGCTCCTGATTCTTGGATTCCTATTTCCTGATTCAATTACTTCCTGTTTCTGCTGATTTATTTCAATACAACCCTGCTTACCTGGTTGATTATTATAAGTCTTTTTCATGGTTTGATTTTCATAAGCATTTTTCATATAAATCATGATGTCAGGGTCTACATCTACAATGTGTATCTCTTTTAATTGTTTAGGAGTAAAGTTTTGTAAAACTCTAACATAAACATCTGCACACTTCTGTTTAGGTACACCATATATCCCGCTACTGATTAGAGGGATAGCTATGTTTACAAAATTGTTGTTATCACATACCTGCAATACTTTCTGTACAGTTCTGTATAAAACATTGAGGCATTTATTTTTATCACTATAATCATTCCAGCGTGGTCCCACAGCATGTATTACTTTTAAACATGGCAACATTCCACAAGTGGTAGTCATATTCTCACCTACTGGAAGTTCTCCATGCTGTCGAATATATTGTTGACATTCTTGTTCAAGGGCTGGACCAGCTCCAAGAGCTATAGCTCTGGCAACCCCTCCACCATGGGTCAATTGGCTATTAGTCGCATTCACCATAGCGTCAGTAGCTACCTGAGTTATTCCAGTCCTATATACTTTTACTTCCAGACCACTGGTGGCCTGATCGCTGAAACAATTTTGTGAAGTAAATTTTGCATGCTGACTGTCCTTTACAGGGCAGCCATTTTGTGAGTTGGCCTTGAGTTTCCTATGCCTACCAGTCAGAGGAATGGTTGTGAATTTTACTGTACATTTTTTTCCTATTATGTGTGGTCTGACCACACCTTGTGCATTGAATAGCTTTACTTTTCACTGGAGGAGAATCATTTTTGGTTCTCTCTGTTTGAGACTGAGTACTTGGCTTTATATTACATGTTTTATTACCCGTATTTCCACCTGTCTTATTATTTACAATTTTATTTTTACACACATTCATACATTTATTTTGTACATTATTAATCACGTCTCCCTGGTGATTTCCATTTTCACTTCTGTTGGGAGCATGTGACTTCTCATTAACTCTGCTCATTGCCCCATATGGGCAGAGTTCCCTTCATTTAAATTCACTCGGCAATCGCGAGCGAAGTGGTTTGGCTTCCCACAGCGAAAGCAGCAAAAGGTCGCCCCTGGTGACCTCTCACCTGCTGGCTGAATATCAAGTGTTCTCACTTGCTTGGTCAAGTTTACGCGGCAATCACATTTCACGTGACCAATGCGGTTACAGTGATTGCAAACCGGTCGTGAAAATCGTGTCGGTTTCTGATATCTGTTGTAATTTTGACCTCCCCTTTTTCGGTATTGACTGTTATACTGATTTTTGTTCTGATTCTGATATGGAGGCCGTGCATAACCTCCACTGTAGTTTTTCGTTAATATATTAACCTTATGGCGTCGGCGCGCCACACCTATGTCTATGGGAGTCTCGTCTCTCGTCTCCAAAGGGAGATCTACATGTTCTTCCTGTTCATCCACGGGATTGTGAAATACAGGGTCCCAATAGCGTTCATATTCTTCATATTGTCGGTCAAAAGCCTTCCCAAAGGGCGCTTTTCCTTTGGCGGCTTCAGAGCGGGCGCGAAATTTGATTTTCGCGGCGTTTTCAAATAATGCTTTACTAACAGCATTTTCTAGCGTCTTGGGCATGCGACGGATTAATTTCATCCAAACATCGTTGTCATACAACCCGTCACAAAAGTAATCTGAGAGGTTTTTCTGGATGGGGGGTTATCAATTTCCTGATCAAAGGCGTCTTTTGCAAGATCAAGCAGTTGCTCAGCATATGAGACAAAAGTTTGATTTTTCCCTTGTCGCATATGGTGCAACTGATTGGTAGCCATGGAGTTATCCATAGTGGCGCTATAGCGACTTTTCAATTCACCATACAGGTCGGACCAAGGCATTTCAGGATTTTTCTTCATTGTTCTTAAAATAAAATCGGCAACTACAAAGTCGCTGGTTTGAGCGGCGATTTTAGGTCGTCGCTTCTCTTCTATGTCATTTGTCTCACAGAAAAGTTCAAGAGATTTTATCCAATCCCGAAAATTCAGGGGGTTCCCGTCAAATTTCTTAATATGGGAATGAATGGACTGAGCCTGAGTGGCGTTAGCAGTCTTTGCATTACTCTTTTCACTTTGGCGCACGGTTTCATGCAGGTCGATAATGGCAGAAGACGTGGGGTCCTTGGCTTTCTTTTCAGCTTCTGCCAATTTTCTTTCTGCTCTCTGCAGTTTTGTTTGGGCACCAGCTTTCTCAGTAGCTAGCTGTAATTCTAAATCAGCTTTCTGCAGTATCAGTTCCACCTTAACTTGGGCGAGGGCTGTCTGCGTTTGTTGAAGTGTCTGTTGTGAGGCAGCATGCTGCTGCAACAAGTTCTGAGCTTGAGTGTTCAGTTCAGCGAGTTGCAGCTCATACTGACCCACAAGACCTTCCCTTTCCTGTTTCACTTGAGTAACTTCATCGATTAACCGTTGCTCTCTGTCTGTCAGCGGTGTGGTCATTTTCAATTATTCAATGAATTTTATTACTATGAAGCAAATTTACAATTTAATTTTTCTGCTGTTAACGAACGTAAAATGAAGAAAATTGCACCTATCTTGCTGACACTGTTGAAACACACGCGGTTGTCTTCTCAGAATTTCCTTGAATTCCTCGAGATTTTTCACGGCTGTTTGAGTTTCCGTTTTTCTCTGATGTTCAGTCAAAAGTTCAATATATCTGATGAGCAACGCTCGGTGCGACCAGTCGAGCATGGTTTGGATGTGATAGCAATTGGCGGTCGGCGTCAGTGTAAATAATGGCATGTTGGACATGCAACCAGTTCCACGATGGAGTTGTACCAGTTTTGGATTCAGAGGGCGCTGTCTGCATCTGCTGCCTTAGAAACTTCAGCTTCCAGGCGTTCAATTTACCAGTAAAATTAAGGGATGTCTGTCCCCCGTAAATATTATCAAAAAGTTCTCACAAGTTCACTGTGCTCCCCAGCGGCAACGTTTTGAGTCAATTTCGGCTTCACTGGGTCCGTTAGGGTTAATAAATGTTTCTAGAATGTTCACCCGATCGTCTCAAGACAGTTAGAAGTCAGAGTCCAAATCCTGACGAACGGCACCATATAAACTGGCCTGTGGCATAGCAGGGTTAAGTACCCCGGAAAAATGATCGTCTAGTGGATTTGGGTTAGGACTTCAATCGTGGCAAATGGCCACAGGTCAATTCGAATGTTCAATCAAGGAGGCAACCAGTTTCTGTGGAGTCTGCAAAGGTTCTTGATACTGCAGCCGCAGCAAAAGGGTGAACTCAAAAACACATAAAAGTTACTTACAGTTTTCTACGTTTTAATCAAACCCTAAGTATAATTCCTACAATTTAAACTGTCAATAAATATTCTCTCTGGTAAATTTATAAAATATATCAGATACGAAATGAGACTAAGTCGAAACTATCGCATCACTCTCATCGCGTAATGTGTCTGGAACTGTTGTCTGGCCTGGCAGCGTTCGGCAGCGTTCTTCCACGAAAATAGGAGAGTGACTTCTTGCATGTTGAAAGACCAAGAGAGAAGTGAAGATTCGTGTGTTTCCGTCAGTTTATATTCAGTTTGGTTCGTGCATACTTGTGCATATCTTATTTCAATTGACGTCATAAAACACCACAGAACACCACTTATACCCCAAGATGGCGGAGAGGTATTTCTTAACCCCTCACTTCCATTCTGGGATAGTAGGGCATCCTGTAGGCATCCTGTGCTAACAGTATGCGTTCTCGCATGCAAAAGGATGCTGGCATGTTGGTGGTTATAATTTCAACACCGCTATTGACACCAATTGAACGTGCTATCTTGCACAATTTTCAGAGCTGAAAGTGATACTGGGTGTGTTGAGGTTAGGCCGGGTAAGTATACAATGCTAAAATCTGCCAAAAACATTCTGATGGGGTTATCATAGGTTAGGCTTATACTAGCTAATTATGCCAATCATAATATCAAATTCTGTCGAAAACACCTTAGTGAGGTTACTATAGGTCAGACTATTGTCTAGTTTTCGTGTCTCATGTTCTACTTCTGCACCAAGTGTGCAGAGAACTTGTAGGGCAGTTGCACTGATGTTATGCAATTCGAATTAGACTAGGAATATGAATAAAATACCACGATTACATAACCATGCTTTTGAACAATGTTTATACTTATTAAAGTTTACTCAACAGAGAATTATTACCAAGTAGGACTTGGCCACTCTGATTAACATTTAGGGGACCGAGACTCCCAAGTGCAATAATATTAACCTGACGCATTCCATGGAGGGCATTTCGTTACACCTGAGTAGGGCCCCTAAATGTGGTCCGATTGGGGCGGTTGAGGTGTCAATCTTCTTTATTCCTCGGGGGCCACCCATCAACACAAAAATATCCTGTAATTTTTTTCGAATTTTGAATGCCGAATAAGGAAACGGGAATAAGTAACTAAATTCACAGTACTTCCTGCGTCCCGTTTTTCCCCCTTTTGTAGGCGTCGGTAGCGCGCATTCTGCCCCGGCCAAATAGGTTACAATGCAGGCTTGCCCCCGGACCAGGGAAGTTCGGGCCTTTCTCTGGGTAGTCCCCGAAAGGGACGTTGTTGTTGTTTTTTCCACGATCCAACGAAATGCTCAACCAAAATCGAAGAAAATGAACCAACTCCAGTTACCATCGACTATCTGAGGCAGACTATACTTGGTAATGATGGCCCACCACCACATCATGACGACCCTACAAGTGGCAGACTTTACTTATCTGAAAATACCATCACAGCACCCTCGGGGAGATGTAGCACCTTTGCAAGAGGACCCCCCCCCCCCCCCCCCTCTCGCTCTGGTCCTCATCCGAGGGTTTAGACCAACGGCCATCATAAAGACAGGCCACAACTCCTTAGATCACCTAATCCTGAACATATGCCGACTACCCGACCCTTTTCCTCCTTCAACGCGCCTGGACATGTAGCTATAAAAGATCTTATACAGTAAAAGAGGGTCGAAAGGGTCTTTTCTCACAGCATCCCTGCGTGCCTTCGGCGCGCGAAACCATTTCATCTGCCAATTCAAGTAACATGTCATGCCATTCACACTTCTGACTTCAGAGCGTGGACACCTAATTAGCCATGGATTACCTGCCGACGAAAATTAAGGACACTTTGATGGTGCTGGACGCTTGCTCACTTCTTAACTGGGATGTCCATGTTGAGAGTGGCTGCGTTCAGCTTACCATTATGTAAAGATGAAACCCATCTCTGGGAGTGGTAGCACCTTTCGCAGACCTGCTCGCACTGGTCCACACCAGAGGAAGGGAAAGGGATTGAGTACACCAATCACTGCCGAAACAACAAAAGCCATCGGAGCAGAGATAAAGAATCAGAGAAAGAAGACATCGCCATCAACCAAACGCCGGGGCACCAAGCGAATGGGGGCGTGGCTCGAAAGGAAAAGGACTGAGACCGGCAATCAGGAAATGGAAAAGGTGATAACTGTCATTTCACCTCCAAAACCTGCATCACCAATGCCAAGCCCTACCTCTACACCAAAGAGGTCGGACGGAGAGGAGAGGCAGGAAGTGGAGGCAGAGGAGATGGATGTCGCCCAATCCGTACCTGACTCTCCTATCAACCTCCACCAATCATAAGAATCAGAGAAAGAAAACATCGCCATCAACCAAACGCCGGGGCACCAAGCGAATGGGGGCGTGGCTCGAAAGGAAAAGGACTGAGACCGGCAATCAGGAAATGGAAAAGGTGATAACTGTCATTTCACCTCCAAAACCTGCATCACCAATGCCAAGCCCTACCTCTACACCAAAGAGGTCGGACGGAGAGGAGAGGCAGGAAGTGGAGGCAGAGGAGATGGATGTCGCCCAATCCGTACCTGACTCTCCTATCAACCTCAACCAATCGGACCTCAAATCCAGTTCGACCTCAGAGTCGAGCACGAAACTGCTGACGGAGATATAAGCCTGAGAGCCCACATTGAAATCCTAGACGGACGTGCCACTGAACGCTTCGGCGAACTCAAGCTGGAGTTTGACGGAACTGGGGATGATTATTTGAACTACCTAAAATCAACCTAGAAGGAATGGGCTAAGGGAGCCTACGACTTCCGTAGCAACAAACCAGGACATTTGGAAGCAGCTGGGATCCGCGACCCGTTCTTCCACAGATGGCAGAGACGCAAAAACTCGGAAACAACAGCTTCCACGCCTTCTCCTTCCCAGCCACCTCCTTCCAAGAAGAAGAAGCACAAACGGAACAAACGCCACTAAACCCCAAACACTTTCCTCCTTTGACGCGCCCAGACATGCTGCCAAAATTAAATCTACAGTTAAAGAAAGTCGAAACAGGTCGAAAGAGGCTTTCCCCACATCGTCCCTGTGCGCCTTTGGCGCGCAAAAACCATTTGATCTAATTCAAGTAACTGTTTCACAAGTTGGTTAGATGGGAATGCATGCTTGGGAAATTTGTTTTGTGGCAATGTATTGGAGAATGATCTAGGTCATTCTCCAATAAACTGTCACAAAACAAATTTCACAAGCATGAATACATTTTAATTTTTCATACAGTCTATACCGAAAGTTGGTTAGATGGGAATGCATGCTTGTGAAATTTGTTTTGTGTCAATTTACTGGAGAATGATCTAGTGACCTTAAACACCAAAAGATTAATCAATATTGATGTTTAAGGTCACTTTCTGCAACTCTGGTTAATTGTGACCACAACAAGTGTTAAAAGGTATGAAGACAAGTTTAGCCCATCATTTATTGCCATGCTACCCATTGTAGAGTACTTCGATTCCAGGAATTGGTTACCACAGTCAATAAGCACTACTTCACTTCCTGGGGTTCTATACCATCCCTACCCCCCCCCCTCCACCCCCAGTAAATTTTATTTGCCTATACTGATTTATAACCAAGGGAAATTTTCCGGTACTGTCCGCCCCACCCCCACAAACACCGTGACATCCTGTTATTATCTTTTCATCAGCAAGAGAAAATCAAATAGTTCTGTTACCATTTATTGGAAAGTGCCACAGACATTCTCTGATAAATTGTAACACAATAGATAATTATGTACAAAGGCCTGCTAAATCTCTTTTGAAAAAATATTTACATAAACAAAAATAAATAAATATAAATATAAATAAAAAAATAGATATAAATAAAATAAAATGAATAAATAAATAAAAAGATATAAATAATAAATATAATTATGCAGAAAAATAAAGAATCCAAACAAAATTTAGATAAATACCGATGAAAACAGTCACACGTGTATATAAATAAATATAATTACGCAGATAAATAAACAATCGTAACACAATTTATCTAGATAAATACCAATTATTACCAGTTTAGCGGGCGTTCTCTAGTATATTAACTAAGTTTAGTTGGGCTCTGAAACTCTGTAATTCGCGGTGTCATGCAACCGGAAGCGGGCGTCGGGCCGTTAATGAAAACAAAATTCATTAACAGCCCGTCGTCATGGTAATAATAGAAATAACATGATTTTGTAGGGCGTCCCGGTTTATTAACAGCCCTCGAGGAATGAATAACAGCCCTCTGGCTTTATTAACGTCCCTCGACTTCGTCTCGGGCCGATAATAAACCCTCGGGCTGTTATTCATTCCTCTCGGGCCGTTAATAAACCGTAACGCCCTCCAAACTCATGTTATTGTTATATTAAAACAGTCACACCTGGATTTAAAAGGTGTGTGGTACTAATGCTTTCCCTGTAGTATGCTTATTTCCACATACGCATGTGGTTACCTTAGTTTGTTTGCCTCCGCAGGTTGTTAAACCTCTGTAGTGGCCTCACTGCCATCATCACTGGATAAATTGCTTTTGTTACTTCCGGTCATTAATGTGTTATATTCCGCTGTGTAGTCATAGATCTTTGGGTGGTTATTCCAGTATTTATCTAATCGTCTTTTAAAGGTATCAACATTCTTGGCTGTCGCGACACTTGTAGGTAAGTTGTTTCACACCTTTTCTATGCGATTAGTGAAATAGTTCTTGCGAATTTCAAGTCTACATCTGTTCTTGGTTATCATTAACGGGTGCCCTCGAATGGTGTTACTATTGATGGTAAACATCACCGTTGTAGCTCGATGGTCATATACTTTATTCAGAATTTTATAAGCCTCAATCATATCTCCACGTGGGCGACGGAATTTTAACGTCGTGGTACTAATACTTTCCCCGGGGTTTGCTTATTTCCACATATGTATGTGGAAATGCCTGCCTTAATTTTGGGAGGTACGAAATCCGGTCGTACTAAATACCGAGCTATACCGAGCAGAACCGAGCAGGAGAAAAATAAGGCATATTAGTCAAAATAAAGGGCACAGTATGGTGTATAGAGGTTATTTAAATGTAAGATATCAATTTGGGGCAAGTTGGGGTAAAATTGGATGATTTATAAATGTTAGAGTATAACGCGCCCGTCGAAAACTTCAGCTCGGTATTTACTAGGTTGAACACAGAAATCCAATTAACACGCTATCGCAGCTCGGTATTTAGTGTCTGCGCTGCATCACATAGACTTTAAAAAAAAAATTTAAATATAGAAACACAATTCCCATCACCATTTACCAGGGCTTTGGACCTGTGAGTCATGGACTTGGCTGGTTTAAAATTGTCTGTTCTTTTGTCGCCTATACTGGTACATACAATTCCCATCACCATTTACCAGGGCTTTGGATCTGCAAGTCATACATGTACGACCTTATTGTCGTAATTAACAAGGCTGTAGGGAGTCCTATCACCAAAGAAGTGATATCAACAAACCCAAACAAACCACCAAGTGTCATTTGCCATACTGATGAGCAATTAACGCTCCTAAAATGTGCGATGGAATGGAAGTTTCCAGACATATCATAGGTTTTTGTCCTACCTCAGTAGTAAAATGACTGACTTGCCACAAAACTCTATTGTTTTCGGAACGGATGATGAACAAGCCCTGGTCAATGCCATACAGTCTTGCTTTCCTGGTGCTACACATACTCTCTGTACCAGGCATTTGAAGGAGAATGCTCTTCATAATCTCGCCAACAAAGACAACAAAGAGGTGGTGAGTAAAATTATTGGCAGTATTTTTAATTCTGACACAGGACTTTTAACTATTGACGACAACAGAAAACGGGTGAAAAACATCAAAAACCCAAACCACATGCTCCCAGAAAATAAAGCTGGTTTAACCAGTGCAAAAAAGCTCCCCCCCCACCCCCCCCCCCCAAAAAAAAAAAAAAAAAATGAGCAGAAACAATAAATCAGCCACAAAAAAAATGAGGAACAAAGAAACCTGCAAAAATAATAGTAACGTTCAAATGATGTTACATGGGCAGCAGCCAAAGTGCACTGCCCGCGGTAGCGAAAAGTTGCCCCACAGCGGTAGCAAAGAAATGCACCGCATAGCAGGAGATGTTCGAAACACACTGCTGACAGTAGCCAAAAGGCACTGCTATGTCGGAAAAGATAAATAAGCCGAAATCGGTCTGTCTCTGATGACGGATTAAGATTCCAATTATGGAAGACAGTGTCCACTTTCAAAAATAAGTGAGTATATTAGGTGACGCAGGTCTGTTTCCGATGACGGGTAAGATTCCAAATATGGAACAACCTAAGACATGGACAGCTGGCACCATTAACTGATCACTATACAGAAATGCGCACCGGTATGCATGACAAAAGAACAAACAATTTTAAACCAGCCAAGTCTACATGTATGACTTGCAAGTCCAAAGTCCTGGTAAATGGTGATGGGAATTGTACGGGAAGTTTCATCCCCTAGTTAGTGGGAAATTTCGTCCCCGGGAAGTTTTGTCCTCTAAAGAGGACGAAACTTCCCACTTGAACGGTAAATTGTATAGAATTCTGACATATTTTTTAATAAAAAATTAATCAAGGACCTGTGTGTATCATGTTCATATATGTTATGTATGCGTGGAATGTTACTCTTCTGACTGAATGAATGAATGAAAGGTTTTAGCGCGCCGAAAGCGCACAGGGACGATGTGGGATTTACAAATCCCTTGCGACCCGATTAACCTTATTTTATTTCACTTGCATCACACAGGCCTAGCTTTCATATTGCCTCAAATGGGGTCTGCGGGGGTATACACGCGGTCAGAATTCCCGGCAGTTTAAGTTGGCGTGATAGATTGTCAATAATCAATCCCTCAACGCCATTAAGACTGTTAGAGAGTGGGCTCTATCCGGTTCTAGCTTGGCGATGGTAGAGGTTTGAGTCCCACCATGGTGGCGAGCCAGAATATAATGTTATGCGATGGCAAATTTAAGGGAAGAAGAGAAAAGAAAACCAAATAGCAACGCCGGTTTGGTAGCGGCCCCGGTATATGACCATAGCGGTTAAAAAAAAAGGAATGGAGAAAGCTCCTACAGTTTAGTTTGAAAAGCCGGGAGTCATCCATCAAGCCTTCTGTGAGATAGGATGCCGTATGTGATTATGAGGTATCTGGTTATCCTTCGGGAATTCCAAATGACCCTTTCGCAGACACACACCCTCAAGCCCTTAAAAGGGCTGTTAAATCTTTATTCAAATGCTTATTTATATAAAATTTACACTCGTCCCCAGCCAGACAAGCTTGTTTCAATCCTTGCCTGGTGTTTGGTGGTTTCTTGTGTATGTTAACAGAAAGGTAGGTTGCACCAATTCCTCCTACGCTTTGTCTACCATTTCCATGCGTCTTCTTGATAAGAGTGTTACAAGAAAAGTTATAGGTAGAGAGAAAGATAGGTATCCGCTATTGTGTATTGTGACTATTGTGCGATTGTTGCTATGAGTAGTATGTCTCGTATGTTTCGAGGGTAGGTTGGGGGACCTCGGAAGTGACGTCATGTCACGTGACGTAGTGGCGCCATGTTGTGTTGTCATGGTAACCCGCGTGAGCAGCCATGTTGTGACGTCATCTCCATAGTGATACGTGTTGTTAGTGCGCATGTGCAGCGCGCGTTGTTAGGGTGATACGAGATTCCGTCGTCCATTTTGTATACTGGAGGTCAGCACGTGATTGCTATGTTGCCTAAGGCCTTTCTAAGGCCCTGTTGCCTAAGGGTTTTTACATAGCCCTCATGGCCTCATACGACAAAAAAGGGATTCCACAGTCACAGGCGTTTTCCAAAATGGGATCCATAGGATATACCTGTTAAATACTGAAATGAGGATAAGAGTCGTAGTAAATTATACCTCATTGAGGGATTTTTAATGGTCCTCATAACCTCAAAATTCAATGAGGCTATGAGGGATAATAAATGAGGACTCATTGAGGGTTTTTACATAGCCCTCATGGCCTCATACGACAAAAAAGGCTTCCACAGTCACAGGCGTTTTCCAAAATGGGATTCCATAGGATATACCTGTTAAATACTGAAATGAGGATAAGAGTCGTAGTAAATTATACCTCATTGAGGGATTTGTAATGGTCCTCATAACCTCAAAATTCAATCAGGCTATGAGGGATAATAAATGAGGACTCATTGAGGGCTTTTACATAGCCCTCATGGCCTCATACGACAAAAAGGGATTCCATAGCCACAGGTGTTTTGCAAAAATGGGATTCCATGGGATATGGCCATTGGATATAGTCTTTTGTTATACAGAAGGGAGATAACTCTGCATACAGATTATGGGAAATCAAGCAATCTGATTGGTTAGTTATAATCTAGATAAATAAAACAACAAGAGTACACGGAATAGGGTCAGAACTAACAAGAATAGACCAGAAATTGCTAAATATAGTAATAATAAGTAAAGCTGTTCCAATTAATAGGCTCTTCTACGCTACTGGAGTATACTCTAGAATAAAGGAACATGTCTAGGTAGACGTAAACTATTGCATATATAGATAGAAGCAGAGAATTCTGAAAGAATTCGAAATAATACAAGTTGTCGGGTTGTTTGTGGTAATTATCCAGGGAAGTCGTTCCAGAAAATACTCCGATTCAATCGAACATACCCTCCGAACATACCCCTGTCCTATTGTAGGCCTTAGGCAACATAGCAATCACGTGCTACCATAGAAACCAAGATGGCGACCTCCAGTATACAAAATGGACGACGGAAACACGTATCACCCTAACAACACGCGCTGCGCATGCGCACTAACAACACGTATCACTATGGAGATGACGTCACAACATGGCCGCTCGCGCGGGTTACCATGACAACACAACATGCCGCCACTACGTCACGTGACATGACGTCACTTCCTAGGTCCCCACCGAGGTCCCCCAACCTACCCTCGAAACATACGAGACATACTACTGCTATGAATGGGGTAAGGGGTGTATTTCTTCAGAGCCCATTCCCTACACGCAGAGTTGCGAGGCAATCCTCACAGACTCAATCCTAAAGATCTCAATGAGTAGCGGGGCAATCCTCACTGACTCCACGCAGTTTAATTCTATTGAGTAATTTCAATTTACTGTGGCTGATCTAGTTTTTCTGTTAAGGGTTCGGTGTTCGTTCAGCTTCACCATTGATTCACTATCCTGGAGTATGTAGAGGGTTTTGTTATATAGATCTTATTAAACGCATTTCAGTCGCGCTTCAGCAGAGTTGCGAGGCAGTCCTCACAGACTCTATCCTAAAGTTCTCAATGAGTAGCGAGGCAGTCCTCACTGACTCCACGCAATTTAGTTATATTGTATAATTTTATTTATTTATTTTTTTTTATTTTCTGGAAACTTATGTTCGTTCAGCTCAACCATTAATTCACTATCTTGGAGTCTGTTGAGGGTTTTGATTTGTAGGTCTTTTAATCGCGTATCAATAGTTTCTATTTTTGCTAGCTCGTGAAGTTTCTTTATCGGTGTCCATTTTGGGTTTGCATAGTACCACACGCAGGGCATAATTTTGAACCCTTTGTAGTTTTTCAATGTTGGTTTTATTCAGGTCACTCTTTATTATGGCCCCATACTCTTGTACTGGGCGTATATATAATTTGTAAAGCTTGAGGAGAACTTCTTTATTGGCTCCCCAATTTTTACCTCTAATCATTTTCAGGAAATTGATGCGTTTAGTGGCTTTGACAGTGACTGAGTTTACGTGATTGTTTAGATTGAGACTGCTATCCAGGGTGAATCCCAGAAACTTTGCCTCATTTCTAGCTTCAACTTTGTGGTCGTAAAGCTTAAGCTCAATATTAGGGACAGCTTTTTCCTTTGCTTTTTATAGAATGTGATTCTTTGTGTTTTCGTAGCATTTAGCTTGATGCCCCAAAGAGCACACCAGTCTTGCAGGTCGCGGATGGTATCCTGCAGGCGGTTTTGTATTATGTTTCGAGACTTACTGGCCGTTCACATTCCTTTGTCGTCTGAGAATTGAGATAGCTCAACGTGGTTCTTCCCTACTTTGTCAATGTCATTCACATATATTATAAATGGAAGCGGGCTGAGGACGGAACCCTGTGGAGTGCCCACTTCCAGTTTTACCTCGTCTGACACTTCGCGGTTGACCCTCACTTTGATTTTTCGATCAGATAAAAATCAGATAAAAATGATGATATGATCCTTATAATTTTGGTAGGTAGCCCCATTTTAGCTAGTTTGTATCTCATGCCATTGTGCCAGACAGAGTCGAACGCTTTTTCTACGTCGAGTAATAGCGCGGTTCCTATTTCATTTTGACTGAACGCCGTTTCATATAATCTACCAGTCTATAAACATGCTCGATTCCCTCTCTTTGGCTTCTGTATGCCCTTTGCCACTTATTGAAAAAGCTGATTGATTCGAGATGGATGCGGAGTCTAGTGGTGAGAATCCGTTCGAAAAATTTTCCAATACAGCTGAGTAGGCTGATTGGGCAGTAATTAGCTGGGCGGTAATTAGCCGGGTTGCTCAAGTCCTTGTCGGGTTTGGGTATCATGACTCCTGTAGCTACTTTCCAACATTTTGGGAAGTATCCACTAGAGAGACAGCAGTTTAGGAGGTTAGTGAGTCTACCGAAAAAAGTATTGGGACAATGTTTCAGGATTTTGTATGAGACCTCGTCCCCTCCTGGGGAAGAAGAAGACTTACATTTTTTTAATTGTGTTAGCCACTTCTTGGCTTATCGGTTCCGTGAGTTCATGGCCATCTCCGTCCTATGGCGTTTGGCTGAAGTTGGCATCGTTAAACGTTGTCTTGTTGTCTTGAACAAATTTGTTTACTTTTTCTTTGAATTCGTCATCAAACCTATCGCCCTCATGTGGACGATGATATTTCTTAAGGAGCTCAGCGAAGGCGCTAGCCTTCGCCTTGTCATCCAAGGCCATAGTTCCATCGCTGATCTTAAGAGCCTTACTATTGGCGTCTTTATGTTTTTGTCCAGTAAGGGTTTTAAAAGTATCCCAAATCTTTTTAGTCTCCTTGAGTCCATTTAGATTTTCCGTTGCTTTTTCCCATCTCACGCGATTGTCGTTTGCTATTGCTTTTTTAACTTCGCCGTGGATGCGATTATACACGGCTTTAAGTTCGACCTTTTTAGTTGGAAGTTTTTCTGATTTGTATGCACGGAAGGCCTTTCTTTTTGTTTTATTATTTGGAGTGTGGTTTCAGTTATTCTGTTGGCCGGCGGTTTAACCGTGAACAGGTAGGTGGTCGCTACCTAAATCATCGTCCCTCACAAATATGTCTTGCATTTGATTAGTTAGTGATTTACTGGTTATAATTAGGGCAAGGATGTCGGATTGGTGGAGTGTGTTGTTACTGACGTGGGTAATGTCGTGGTCGTTATTTAATATAAAAAGATCAAATTGTTTGTTGATATTGAAGAGGGCGTCGCCATTGGGCTCCGTTTTATTGCATCCGAAAACCTGATATTTGGCATTGAAATCACCTAAGAAAATACAATGTTTGTGATTTTTAACAAAGAATTCAAAGACTTTGCTGTCAACTGTTTTTTTCGGTTCATTATAATATGAGATTACGGCAACTTTTTTATGATCTAGTTCAAACTCAGCGGCAATCACCTCTGCGTTGAGATGATCGCTTGATATCGTTTTATATTTTAAGTCCTGCCTTATGAGAAGAGCAACTCCGCCTCCACGTTGTGTGGGACGGTCTCGTCTAATGATGTTGAATCCGCTTAGCAAAAATGTCTTACTTGGCTTTAACCATGTTTCGCTGATACCATTTACATCTAGGTTTGTGAAGTAATCGGACATCTGTGAGCTTTTGCAGTTAACGCTTCGAGCGTTCCACTGCATTATTTTCAACTTATCCATAATTGTTCAGTACCTGACGTAATTGTACTAGCTAACGTGTTGTGGGTGTGATTTATATTTGATTTATGGTGGCTTCTATTAGCGAGGAAGAGATTTGAGTTCGATATAGCTTGGATGCTGTTTTCCCAACTTCTTTACATATGTCTAAAAGACTGACGTCGAAGTGTTTGTTCATTATATTAAAAACTGAACCAGCCATTAGGCTGCACATCGAATGTGGAGAGGTTGAGTTTTCTACGCTGTTGACATTAATAGCTTTGAGTTCTATGTCTGTTTTAACTTTTTTTGTAGTGGGGACACCCCCGATAATTGCTTGGGTGTTGCCCGTTACAATTTGGGCATTTCAGTGTTGAAACCTTGCATGATTTTGTTATATGTTTTTCGCCGTATTTCATGCAACGCAACTCTCCTTTGCATCTGTTCGATATATGGCCAAATTTCTGGCATTTATGACACTGTGTGGGCTGAGGCAAAACACGATACTCCTCGGTCTCATATTTTTGTCCGTTTATACAAACACCTTTGTTAATGAAGTTAAGTTTTGTGGTCCTATTGGGGCATTTTACTTTAATTTTCCACGTAGGGTTGCCTGTAGACTTAGATATTAATCTGCCCCACGAGTATCCCGACAGGGCTTCATCAATATCCCCATCATTGATCTTTGTGGAACCCTTGTGACGACTACGCAAGACTTTATTTTTCCCTATTAATATAAATATGTTTACATAATTCTTTTGATGTAAATACACTCGGTTGGATCTTACGGTGTTTTTTTTTAACTGGTACAGTCGGGTGGATCTTAGGGTGTTATTTGAACTGATTGAACTATTGTCGGGTTCAAGGGAGGGATGTTCATTCATGTACCGGTATGTTGTTTTAACGTACTGCACCATATGTTGTCAGTTTGAAAGGCATGGATTTATCTGGGGTATATTAAGGCGTGCAATCAATTATTTCCTCATATCTCTCAACATGCCTTACAACCTTAGAGAACCGTCTGCTTTCACAGAATACCCATGTTTAGAATGTGGAAGAAATGTTAGACCAAGACAACAAGCCGTTGATTGTGATGGTTGCGGACGTTGACAGCATCGAACCTGCAATACCAGCATTCCACAAAGTAAATATTTATATTGTCTTTATATTGTCTTATATTTTTTTATTAATAAATTCAGACATTTGATTTTCTGATCACGCAAGCCCATTGATTTTTATTTTGTGATTATCTATTGGCGAATGGCCACGGGCATTCACTAATAGATTGTCATAAAATAAATTTCACGGAGGCATGAAAAATTAATAATATTTTAGTCTTTTCAATCACAGTAATCGCTATTTTTGTTGTACATTCGCCACTGTATTTAATATACGAGGAGTTGGTTCACGCAAGCCCATTGATTTTTATTTTGTGACAATCTATTGGCGAATGGCCACGAGCATTCACTGATAAATTGTCACGAGTTTCACACTCTTTAATTCACACATTAGTTTCACGTCAAATTAATGTTGTCAATTTAATGTTGTCAAAACACAAGTCGTTATATAAAAAATTATAGATAAGTTCATGTGCTGTCAAAACAAAGGGATTGTGATCAATAACAATGCTTTTTTTACTTTCAGCTTGGCACCGTAGGATGAATGCCAAGGGAACTAGACTGTCCTTTTACAAGCTGGTGATGGTGCTCCAACAGGAAGCAGAACATGTCCAGCTGTCTGTAGAAGCGCGCGACCTAGAAACCGAAATAAGGAGGAAATACACAGCAATTGACAAAGAGATAGACCAGCTTTGGATGAGATATTGGGATAATGACCTCAGAACAACAGACTTTTTGATGGAAGTACACAAAGTCTACCACCTGGGCCAGACAAAGAAGTAATAAGATAAAGAATTTAAAATACAATTGAAACTTTGTTATATTGCAACAAACATTCTCCAATAATTTGTCACAAAAGAAATTTAATGAGCTTGCCGCTGCTTGCGTGAATCAACTCCTCATATCAAATATTATCTGCATGTTCATTAATTTTTTTGATGACAAATTATTGGTGTTTTGATTTTACAATGTACTTTCGTGTCATTGTAACAGACATTCTCCAATAATTTGTCACAAAAGAAATTTAATGAGCTTGCCCCTGCTTGCGTGAATCAACTCCTCGTATAAAATATTGTCTCCATGTTCATTAATTTTTTTTTGTGACAAATTAATGGTGTTTTTATTTTGCCATGTATTTTCGTTTTATCTTTTTCACTGTATGTTTTGTTATCGGTTTTTGACCTGTAAACCATTGAGTAAAATTTGAATAAAATGTGATTAACCAAGATACTATTACTTGTCCATGTACCTTACAATCCCACGCCAGCCCTAAGCTTATGATTATTTAACAAGTACTGAGGACGAAACTTCCCGGGGACGAAACTTCCCACTAACTGGGGACGAATCTTCCCGGGGACGAAACTTCCCGAGGACGAATCTTCCCTGGGATGAAACTTCCCGATCCCATTGCATGTACCAGTATAGGCGACAAAAGAACAGACAATTTTAAACCAGCCAAGTCCATGGCTCACGGGTCCAAAGCCCTGGTAAATGGTGATGGGAATTGTGTTTCTATATTAAAAAAACAAATTTTAAGTCTGTGTGATACAGCGCAGACACTAAATACCGAGCTGCGATAGCGTGTTAATTGGATTTCTGTGTCCAACCTAGTAAACGAATACACCCAACCGTCCTCTGGCCGAACCGTCCTCCAGCAATGTGACCCAAACCGTCCTCCAATCTAACCCGAACCGTCCTCCACAGCGACCGAACCGTCCTCGGAGCAATTTGACCCGAACCGTCCTCCAGGGAAAGAGCGAATGAGAGAGAGGAGTAGTAGAATAATAACATAAAACTGGTTGTTTATTTATTGATTTTATTTATTTTTTCGTTTTCAACTACATTTCAAACGTTTTTTTTTTTACAAAACATAATAATGATTACGTGACACGAATACACGATAACAAAACAATATTTGTGATAATAATAATAGTGAACAAACACGATTTGTGATTACTTAGAGGTGATGAGCTACTTTCTATTCTTTCTTCTTTTTTGGGGGGGGGGGGGGGTGGGGGGCTTTACGGGAGCGGGTCTTTTCGGCCTCGGGAACATTCGGCCCCGGGAACATTCGGCCTGGGAACATTCGGCCTCCGTTTTAAACTAGGGAGACTAAGAGAGACACAGGTTAAGATGAGTTTAAACATCTTTATTACAAACAAAAACCAAAAATAAATATAGCGTAATGTGCAATATATACATATAAAATACATTGACATATATGAATGAATGAAAAGTGTCTGCGCGCCGACGGCGCACAGGGACGATATGGGATTGAAATCCCTTGCGACCCTAATAACTTTATTTGCTTCATAGCTTTATTTGCTTATAAATCCACGAGAGTCGGAAGCGAGAGCCAATAATCTTATTAAATTTGAGTGTGCGACTGGCAGTAGGATAGTGGGTTCAGATCTCCGAGAACCTCGCGCTGGAAAATGGCTAGGAATTTGCATAATTACAAGATTTCTGCTCCGTTTTTGCTGTGAGAAGTGGGCAAATTTATGGTAATACTGAAACTGCAGTTTGGTAGTTATTTTAGAAAAAAAGACATATATATTGACAATTACACTTTATATATACCGGCACACAACCTCAAAAATCGATGTGAGTAAGTGTTCAAATAAATGTTCAAAGAAACCGTGAAAAACAGTATAAGGTTATCTCATCAAGTACAATTACAGTCCACTTAAAAAGTTTAAGCGTCCTTAGAAAACTGTAAAAACAGTATTTGATCTCCTAATCAAGTGCTATTAAATCGAATGCCAGTGACCTCGACCCATGACGATCTCGTCCCAAAGTGACCTCGACCCGATTTGGTGACTTCGTCCCACTTTTGGTGATCTCGACCCCGAGTGACTTCGACCCACTTTTAGTGATCTCGACCCACTATTTTTCCCGTTCAGAACTGCGGTAATGGCCAGGGGGTGATCTCGACCCACTTTGGATATTATAATCACAGGCGCACGTTACAAACGATTTTTATGTACAAAATATTATTTTTTTTGTGTTCACCTCACCATGAATGTAACTGTTCCATACCTCGAAGAGCTTACTTTGTATTTGTCTCTATTGCTTTCTTTGGCGCTTTTGCAGTTTCCTTTCCGATAACAATGTGGTGTTCAATGACACCAGAAGACTTTCTGTGTGAAGAGTATTCACGAGAGTATAAAATGGTGCATTGCAACCTGATCGACCATTCAGTCTATTGTGCCGCCCCTTAGTGTCAGTGTTAGTTCTTACACTTTGGCTGAAAACACTCCAGTTCTGTGGAGGCCAAACTCTGCTGTTGATCCAATTTCTTTCAACATATTCCACAAACTGCTGAAACTTAGGGGATAAGTTACACTTGCTTTCTAACTCTCTGAACATTGGTTCAATTTTTTCCTGTGGTAGGAAACACAGAGCCATGAATTTACGTAAGTACTTATTAACCGACCTACTGTCCTTATATTCACAGGACAAACCTACAGGCGGTATATACTAGTCCTGCAATTTCTTTTAGCTAATCCCGCCATCAAAATTACGTAATTAAGTACACGCGTGACTAATTTATTTTTATAAATTCGTTTCCCTATCAAAATTAAATCAACTGAAAAGGCTCAGTGAAAAACCTATAGTTTCTGATTGAAAAAAATACGTGATTAAATACACACGTGACTAATAATGATCGTTCTTGAACAAAAGTCCCTTTAATATATTATCAAATTAGCGGATATTCTATTATAAATATTAACGAAACTTACTGTTTGTCTCTTTTTGGTGTATGAATACCCAAGCTTGTCGAATAGTTTGTCAGCTCCTCTAATTGATGAAGTTGTGACAATCTGATACTCGTTTGTTGGACTATCAATGACTTCAGGTAGGGCAAGCGACGGTTCATTAAGTGATTCCTCGTCATGGCGAAGTGGAATCACAAAGTGCTCAGGATCACCTGATGATCTTGCAGTATTTGGTGTTTCTTGCAGAATTTGTTCAGTCAGACTGGAAGAATCGGCAGTACTGTGCGCCACAGGATCGGCTGTTGCAGCAAACGACTCAATTAGAGTTGTTTGAACATTGAAATTGGCAATGTCACTCGAAAGATTTTGTGTTGAAGTGTCCTCGAATTCATCTGCCTCTTGCCGTGGTGCGACAATGAAGACATAAGCCGCTCGCTGGTTTTGATCTACAGGTTGAAAGTGTGAAACCGATTAGGTACCAGTTGTTGTTTTTGTTCATCAATGAATGAACCATACAATTCGAAAATCGAAACATGATAAAACTAATTAAATCAAAAGAGTAGTCCATGATTAGATACTCAGTTGGTATTTCTTTAGACGTATTGAACTCACCGACATGCAATCGTGATCACCCCCTGACCAGTACCGCACTTCTGAACGAGAAAAATAGTGGGTCGAGATCACTAAAAGTGGGTCGAAGTCACTCTGGGTCGAGATCACCAAAAGTGGGTCGAAGAGTCCAAATCGGGTCGAGGTCACTTTGGGACGAGATCGTCATGGGTTGAGGTCCGGGACACAATTAAATCAATCAAGATTCAGTCGCCCTGTAAAAACTCTGTATCTGTATCTCATCAGAGGCCAGAACTTTGCTCACTACTTCACGCAGAAGGACTTAAGAAAACAAAATTTTCAAGATGAGTTGTGCCAAACAACATCCAAGAAGAAGTATATCACTTCGGGTTTGCATGTCGACATTGGAACACATATATTGTCATTCTGTTATTCAGTTCAGTGGATTTTATACAATGGATTTTATATTTCATTATTCATTATGGATTGGTCTTGTTGTGCTTAATATATTTCGACTTTAGGAATAAAGGTAGGTACGCCGTATATATTATTCTTTCAAAATATTCTAGAAAACCTCCTAATATAAAAAAAACTAACAAAATGAACTAAAAAATTATTTTTTAAAGCTATTTTTCAACTCCCAAACTTCGAAATCTTTTACCAAAAGTGGGAACATTCGGCCTCAAAAGTGGGAACATTCGGCCTCGACTGAGGCCGAATGTTCCCGGAAAAATACCTGGGGCCGAATGTTCCCGAGGACGAAAAGACCCGGACCCGTTAATTAACCGGCTCGGCAATTCAGCTACACTTGTTAGTGTCTCTCGGAGTTATTTTTTCATATTTCTCATAAAATATACTGTTAAAAATATCCGTTTCTTTTTATCTGGATTTGCCTGGCTATCACTAATATATATTCCAAAAATTATTGAAATTGAGCGATATACAAACGAGAAAACGACACTTTATTACTCAGCTACACCAGATTCTCGGCTACACTTTTTAGTGTCTCGCGGAACAATTTTATCGTATACCTTAGGATACCTTAGGATCTCTTTATGGACGCAGGCACTTGGTTGCCTCTATGTCCACATCAATATTTATATTCGTCTTTTCCGGTTTCGTATATTCAGACTGAAAATCATATTTCACATCTATCCCTGACCAATACCTGTCTAATTTTACTTCAAAATTTAGTACTGTTGTTGTTTTCATAATTTGGTCTGGAAGTCCATTCCATATATCTATCGATCTTTCCCAGAAGGCATATTTCTTTACGTCCATGTTGCAATATCTCTTGTTTATTTTAAAATCATGACCTCTGGTGGTTCTGTTCGATTTATAGTCAAGCATGTTTTCAGTCACTTCTTCATCATATATACCATGTGTCAATTTAAAAAGCTCTATCATGTCTCCTCGCATTCTTCTATACTTTAGTGTTGGTAGTTTTAGGTTTTTTTAGCCTTTCTGCATATGGGAGGTTTCTCAATGTTGGTATCTGTTTCGTTGCCCGTTTTTGAACTTTTTCCACAGTTGTAATATCTTTTTGTTTATATGGGTTCCATATACATGCCGCATATTCCAAATTTGGTCTGACAAGTGCTTGGTATAAAAGTTTAAATATTCTTTCGTCTAGGTATGTATACGATCATCTAATTAGACCCATAATCTGATTTGCCTTTATGGTTTGTGCACTAATATGGTCTTCAAATGTTAAGTTTTTATCCACAATGACTCCAATATCTTTTTCTTTCTCTGATCTCTCTAATATCACCTTCTCTCCTTGACTGTTATTTAAAAAATATCTCTTGTCCTTTTCTACAGATTTCCTTTTGTTTGCTACAGACATTACCTTGCACTTATTTGGGTGGAACTTCAGCAACCAGATATCTGACCATCTTTGTAGTGCTGTTAAATCCTTCTGTAATAATTTTTCGTCAGTCAAGTCTCTTATTTCTTTATAAATTTTGGTGTCATCGGCAAATAAATATAATGTTGAATCTACACAATCCGGCATATCATTGATATAAATTACAAACAAGATCGGTCCGAGGACGCTGCCCTGTGGGATACCACTGGTTACTACTTTCCATTCAGATTTAAGGCCCTTCACAATCACTCGTTGTTTTCTGTTTTCCAGGAAGTTCTCTACCCAATCTTTTATTTTCCCCGAAATTCCGTAGCTAGCCAGTTTGCTTATTAACCTTTTGTGGGGGACTTTGTCAAACGCCTTCATGAAGCCCATATATACCACATCTAAAGTATTTCTGCTGTCTAATATCGACGTCCAATCATCCATTACCTTCATGAGTTGCAGGACAGTGGACCTTCCCGACATAAATCCAAATTGCCTTTTGCTAAATAATTTGTTAACATTCATATGGTTTACCATTTCTTCTCGGATAAGTTTTTCCATCATTTTGCATAGTATACTCGTGAGACTTACTGGTCTATAGTTTCCTGGGTCAGATTTTTCACCTTTTTTGAAGATTGCAGTGATATTGGCTTCTTTCCATACACTTGGTAATTTTCCACATTG
This sequence comes from Pictodentalium vernedei, assembly GCA_031216915.1. Classification (NCBI taxonomy): domain Eukaryota; kingdom Metazoa; phylum Mollusca; class Scaphopoda; order Dentaliida; family Dentaliidae; genus Pictodentalium; species Pictodentalium vernedei. The sequence continues at coordinate 277,193,204 of CM062296.1, read as the reverse complement.
AAGCGATGCATTAAAAATAATCTTTACAGGTTGGCATAATGTAGTTCTACATTCCTTCAACACTTTGGGATGTATTTCATCTGGCCCCTGAGATTTCTGAACATTCAAGTCCTTCATAAGTTTCATAATTTTTTCCTCTGTAAAATAGTTTTCTACAATTTCCTCTTTATAGTTTCTTTGTGGTAATAGTGGTATCTCGCCTGTTTGCTCCTCTGTAAATACACTGACAAAAAATTTATTAAGAGCATTTGCTTTGTCTTCATCTGTTTTCAATATTCTAGTGTTGCCCATCCTATCCTTTTCTCTTAATTCCGGTATTCCTGTTTTCACTTTTCTTTTTGAGTTTACATATTGCCAGAATTTTTTGGGGTTTGTTTTTATATTTTCTGCTATATCTTTCTCTTTATTCCTCTTTGCCTTTCTCACCATTCCCTTCACTTGATTTCTGAGTTTAACATATTCTTGATATTTTTGGCCATCACCCGTCTCCATGTATCTCTGCCAGCACCAGTGCTTTTTCTTAATTTTCTTAATTGTTTTTTCATCTAAAGATGTACACTTGTGCTTTTTCATCATCTCTATTTTTCTTGAGCTTATTTTTGGTACACATTTATCAAGAACTTCATTATATTTCTCGAGGAAGTTTTCATATAAGATCTCTGGGTCTTCATCGCTTAATAAGCTTTCCCAATCTATATTAAATTCTTGATTCATCTTGTTATAATTTCCCTTTGTATAGTTTCTTCGATTTGTTCTATTTACCACATCTTCTGTTTCACATTTGAAGTTAAATCGAAGTACACTGTGGTCACTCTTCCCCAACGGACTCTCATAATCAATGTCATCTATCATTTCTCTTTCATTTGTTATTATTAGATCAAGTATATTTGGTTCGTTTCTGCTTCGACTTCTTGTAGGTTGGCTTACATGTTGTGTCCAATAACAATCTTTAATATATTCTAGGAATGCATTTCCATCAGTATCTTTTGCAGTATATGTTGGCCACTCAATCTTTGGGAAGTTGAAGTCACCTGTGATCAATATATGCGTAAATCCATTATATTTTGTTGCAACCTTTTTAAATAGTTCATGTAAGCTTTTGTGATTTCCTTCACTAGAATTTGGACTTTTATAGATACAGCCAAACAGTAGCTTGTCGTGTTTATTTAGTGAAACGTGTATCCATTTGCTCTCCTCAAAATTGGATTCTATTTTCACTTCTTCTGCTGCCAACTGGGTCTTTGAGTAGATAGCTATACCCCTCTTTTTCTCATATTGTGTCAGTGAGTTGGTTATTAAGTCGTAATCCTGTATTTGAAGTTCTGCATATAGTTGGAGTGTATCTACAACTCTTAGGAAATATTTCCGTAATTGCTATAATGTCTGGTTTCTCTGGACTTAAAAATATCCTTGATTTCAGTTCACCAAGCTTGTTTAGTAAGCTATCAGCATTTGTATAAAAACATTTCAAACATTTCTTTGCAGTATCTTTGTTTTTAAAATCCTGACCCATAAACTTATATACATTTCCATCTCTAGATTGATGTACAGATTTAAAAACATTTTTCCTTACTCGCTTTACTCTTTCTTTTTCTTTATTCTCACCACTCGCCGCTCCCATGGTTGTCCTCTGATCAACGTGACATACTTGTAGTCCCCCGATTTATTCTCTTCATTTAATTTTCTCATCTCTATTCTCTTTTCCTGGTAATCTGCTCTTTCTTTCTTAGTCATGTCATGTTCAATACTTATTTTATGAAATTTATCTCCTGCATCCTTTAATTTCTTCAAATTCTTCATAATTTTGCTTTTCGCTTTCTCATCTTTAAATTCAATTTTTACTGGTCTAAGCTTTGATTCCCCTTCATCTGTACTGCGTTTACCAAGTCTTACCACATTTTTTACCTCAGCTAAAGTTGTGTCCATAATCATGCATAGGTCATTTATAAATGCGGTATCTTCCTTTTTTCTATCCATGCCTTCCGCAGCTTCACTTTCCTTTATGCCATAGACAATGATATTATTTTTCCTAGCCTCACTTTCCCTCAATTCAGAGATCTTCATATCAATATCTGCATTTTCTTGAGTCTGTATCTCCTTGTTACTCCCTTTGCTTATTATTTGCTTGAGCTCCTCTTTGTCTGCTTTCTGGTCTATTTTAGCTTCAAGTATTGCTACTCTCTCCTCTATCTTTTCAAAAAAGGCATTACATCTGTCTTCTATTTCTTTTTCTATTCTAACATTTTATATATATTTCACTAAATATACGTTTAAAAACACCCATTCACTTTGTCTAGATTCATTTGTCTACAAATGATTTATATACCAAAAATAACTGAAATCTAACGATAAATAAGAAAGAAAACGAAACTTTATTTCTCAGCTACACCATATTCTCAGCTCGGACTCGGGCTACACTTTTTAGTGTGTCCCGTATTTAGTATGACCCACGAAATCGTTTTGGGGCACGAAATTACATACTAAAATGAGTACGAAATTACTCAAAATTTGGGAACGAAATTACCGCATCCATTGAATTTCTGAGTTTTACCGCCCCGCTAAACTCCGTTAATGCTGGAGAACGTCCACTAAAGTGGTAATATAGTCCATCCCCCAAATTAAAATGTGATTCAAGTCCGACTCCGGAACCTTAAACTACACTTGCCAATGGAACCAGGGAAGCAACTCTCCAGTTTCCTTTCCTTCAATCAAAATTGAAATGTCGGAAGTATGTTTCATAAAGTGTTTTGGTGATACTGCGTTTATTCACTCGTATCAAACACCGGCAAATGACTCCCACATTTCATTGTAGATCACGAATATTAATATATGTAGAAAGTAAAATTTTCTTCGCGATTTTGTCGCTTTATGAAAATGTGCAATACCAGTATTACAACTGAATACCACGAACAAGAATTTCCTCGATTTTTTTTCTTTCATACATGTACAGTGGGTCCGTCGTTTTACCCAATTAAACCCAATTACACCCAATTAACACCTAATTAATATATACGTACACGAAGTTATTGTTTCTTGGGACAAATTTCGAAGCAAGACTACAGCGCGCCAGTCGAACTTGACCCATTAGTACGGGATCGGGACGTTTGGGCCTTGAGACGTTTCGGCTCTGGGACGTTTCGGCCTTGAGACGTTTCGGCCTGGGACGTTTCGGCCTCCTAGAAAGAGGGTGTAGAGACAATGTAAATAAAATAGATTCAGCCGAAGAATGCTCTGACAATCTGGGTACACTGATTTTCTGCCTGACAGTACACACACTGGTTACTATTTCTTGGCCCCACTGATCACAGTGAAAACAAGTTGTGGCTCCCGCATTATACTCAGTTCATCAATTACTCCATTGGTTGATTATCAACACGGGAAGTGTTATTTTAAATAATATTAAATCTGATAGAAGTGTAATAACTTTGCGTTTATTCGTTGAAAACGGTTGAGCTTTTTCAATGAATAAACACGAAATTATTGGTGACAGAATGATATATATAAAAATTTGGGTTAGTCTCATCTAGCAATGCGTTAAATTATATTAAATCTGATAGAATTGTAATAATTTTGCATTTGTTCGTTGAAAAAGCTGAAGTGAAACCGTTTCAATGAATATTTATGCAAAATTATTGAACGAAATCTGGTAAAAATTGTAATAATTTAATAACAATTAATCTTACGGGCTTATCTGGCAATTTATTAAATTCAATGCAGTCTAGTAAAACAATGTACATGTAGTAATTTTGCGTTTTTTCGTGGAAAAGGCTGAAGTGGAGCCATTACTGGAGACAAATATACACTACGCTGCAAGCGACGATTACATGAATCTCCCAGGTCCGAGGAACTGTGTCTCAAGATCACTCACAAATTGCCGACGATTGTCGGAGAGTATGTCTGTGATCTGTGTCCGACATTTGATTAAAAACTCGGACACTACGAGACAAATGGATTATCGACTTGATTGGTTTCTCGGACCGTATTGTGAAAAAGATTAAGCTTCACAATTATTGACAGCAGATATGAACAACTTTTCCCTCAAGTTGCAAAAAGAAATTATGAAAATATTAAAACTAAATCAAGTTACGCTGACCATTTTTAACTCGTTGCAAAACGCTTCACAATTTATTATTACCCATTTAAACAACAATTTCAAAATAAACACTCGATTTCCCCATAATTGTGAAAACAAGATTACATGTATACATATAAATTAATATTAAATAAGCACAACCGTATTTAATATAAATTTATTTATTTCTATAGGCGTTTTTCACAGAGAGCGTAATCTATTCTGTTCGGAAATTGCATTTTAAAAAAAAATGAATTGGATAGGCTGAGAAACAATAACGGAGAAAATAAAATCAACGTTAGTGGCTCAGAACCCTTCGAAATATGACATGATACTGTTCCACCCTTACCTCTGCCACCCTATAAATATGCCTATTTATGTTGAATGACTGCCAATCCAGCAATCCCCCCCTCCCCCCCCCCCCCCCCCCTGCATTACACTAGGCCTAAGTGCATAAATTTCCCACGTAACGCGTTTTGCAGTGGCCATTACTCATCGCCGTGAAAAGATTCCTCAATGCCCCCCTCCCCCCCCCCCCCCCCCACCAAACAAATCCATTTTGTGCCAATTAAGCCTCTGAATGCGAGTTTCCAAACAATAGTCGCCATTCTTTCTCAGTCTCAGTCGACCGACCGCTACATGCCGTTTGGGGTAAATTGATAATTTTCATTCTTGGGAAAAGCTTTCAATCAAGGAGTACTGCCGGTATAATAAAAAGAGCAGAACGAAGATTCAAATACTCATTTATTTATACTTATTCAACACAACAAAATGAACGAAATAAACGTTTTGAACTTATATTCGCTCACATACAGTGATAATATACACGTGGCATTTCGAAATAAAAAAAAAAACGTTCTCACTCATCCGGACCTTTACATTTCGCCCCATACAACAGTCCATGTTTCTTATCATATACAGTACGTGCCAAGTGTATCCTGTCTCAAACACCCGACATGGTGGACGATTTTCTAAAAATCACCGGCCAACACTGTGTCACACGGTGTAATTTGACCAAATTAAACACCGTGTGCAAACGGTGTTTAGATGTGGAAAAGATCATCTCTTTCTTGGTAAATCACTGTTGCAACGGTGATTCAGTGTGAAAAGGATTATTTCCTTCTTGGTAATATAATTAACTGGCTACCAATTGCGCTACTGCAAAAACGTGAGTTGAAATGGGGTTTGGCGAACAGGCTAAGCCTATTTAAACGTGTGTTGATTCAAACTGGTGATGTCGCATTGTGACGAAGAGATGTGCACTCAATTTTAGAAAAAATAAAAATGACCGCAGAGGTTTTCAGGAAATCTGCCAATGTCACGGCCGATTTCGATCACACAGTGATTCACTGATTTTTCCAATGCAGCCGCAGGCTGCAGCGGGATGAGTAAAAAATCCACCTTAAAATCTGTTCGACTTTCACACAAGTCTACAAAGAATGTTTGGCAGTAATAATAATTAATAATATATATGGCAAAATCCACTTTTCAATCGGATGTCTATTTAAACAGAAAATTTCTTCATTTAAATGCAGCAAATCTCCTTTTGCCATTCAAATAGTGGGTAGTTCAGATAAAAAGAAAAAAAACAATGGAAAAGGCACTCTTAGACTAGCAGTAACCGTCCCCCTTTCGTGTTTTCACAGGTGCTTAATTAAAGTAGTTTGTTTTGTAATTAAACTGGTGGCAATTAAGACACTCACCGAAATTGGATTAAGTGCCGGGCATACAAATCAATCAGCTTCCTTTTATTGTGCAGGCCTTCTGAAGTTATTGTTTACAAAAACAATGCTCTGATCTCACAATGCACCCCGAAAAGTAATTATGTATTCATGAAATTGAATTAAATATTTTGAGAATGGCATCAATTAATTTGTTCCCGACTTGTGTATTGTTTCCCGACACTCTGCATTCCTTCAGTTCAGTGCACTCACATTGACATGATTTTATTCTCATCACATTCAATAGCAGCCTTACCTTTTTCTGAATTGATGACGCATTTGAATATTGAAATTCCATTGCATCTTAATACGAACGCTTATCATTTTGAGTCTAAGGATTTTGCGAGAGCGTGGTGAGGGAAGGGGAGCCCATCGGCAAGAATAACGTGTTTGAGCCTTTTACCCAATTCATGTAGCGGCGAGCTGGAGGCGAACACAAGAGGTGTGCCCCTGAAACAAATGTGAAATTCGAGACAAAAACACTCAATTTCCTTGACTGAATCTGCTTGTGTCCATAATTTATAAGTTGTGGAAGGCATCAATAAATAGGCCACTTCACCGGGGTGGGGGCACACCTGAAATGGGGGAGGGTTATGTGTCCATCCCCCCCCCCCCCTACCCTGGCTACACCACTGAAATGCCCTCACGAAATATTTTTTTCAAATTATTTAAAAAAAATATTGCAGCCCTCTCGACAATAAGCCTGTGGAGTAAGTTTCAGTATATGCTCACCCCACTCCGTAATCTCTTTGGTGCAGTAAATAAATGTCTACATCTGCAGATCAGCACTCTTTGCTTCCTAGGTTTCCTGACAATGATGTGCATTTATTTAAATCATGGTGTGTGTATGTACTCCTCTAAGGTTTCTCTTGGAATGGTTATTTTAAGGGCCTATATAAGTAATGGAATTTTGTTTATTTTGAAATTCTCACCTCTCATATTCCTTAAATTCAGATTAAATATACACAAATTATACATCAAAATGAAGGTTGGGATGTATAGAACACGAAACACATATGTAATCAACTCATCGAGTCGACTGTAGGCACCACTGGTTCCTGGAAGTCTGCTACCGTATTCGCACCAGAACTGATAATAAAATAATATTTCATCAAAACAACTTGTGGCCAAATGTACTTCATATATCCAAGAACAAAGCTAGGCATTCAAAATACTTTCGAAAACAGTGATAGGACTGCATTTTGGACAAGGACAACACTGTCTGTATTTTTTATTGAAGATGGTTTCCATGCTCGACAGACATGCGCAAATCATTCGTTACCACGAATTTCCATCGAAAAACAAAATCGAAATTCTAAGAAATTTCAACAGGTATCATGATATCTTGCATTGAATATGGCAACTGTGCAATCTCTATCTAATAACAGTATACTGTATGAAGGCGATCTTTTTCATTATTTGATTTTAGACGGCGTTGTTTTTACATGCTTTTTCTGTCCGATGACGTCGACCGGAAATCGAAAGTATACTCATACGTAAACAAAAGCAAAGGCTTTGGAATTTTCCCCAATGCAGCTCTGTCGCCGTGTTTTGAAGATTTTTTATCCTCTAGCTTTGTTCTTTGATACATAAAGCACATTTGGCCACAAGTTGTTTTCTTGAAATATTATTAAATTATCAGTTCTGGTGCGAATACGGCAGCAGACTTCCAGGAGCCAGTGGTGCCTACAGTCGACTCTATGAGTTGATTACACATGTGTTTCGTGTTCTATACCCCCCAACCTTCATTTTGATGTACATTTTGTGTATATTTAATTTGAATTGAAGGAATATCAGAGATGAGAATTTTCAAAATAAACAAAATTTCATTACTTATATAGGCCCTTAAATGGAACTTGGTTTCAGCCGCATGTCCGGTGCAGACTGCGCCTGTCATCCATTCACCAGCACATGTGGCGAGTTTCGAAGAACATACGGTCTTCATGGCCCTGCCAAAACGATCCAACAGATTTAATGGTACTGTACTCATTACTAAGTTCCTAGGTAGGCCCTGGGTGACGTATCCCTACCTCCCCCCCCCACCCCCACACACACACACACACACACACACACACAAACCGAGTTGATAAATAGATGGCTTCCAGAATATACAAAACGAGTTCAGTAAATCAGGTCTGGGATAATTAACTGGATAAGTTCTGTAATTTTCGGAAAACTGAGGACGAGTTGACGAATTCTGTTTAACTTTTTATGATCCAAAAATCGAAAGGAGCAAATTGTTCCAGTAGTAGGCCTAATCCACAGGAAATTTAACCATGCCAAGAGTTCAGAGAGCTGTGAAACAACATTGAACTGGTTTATTTTCTTGTAGGCCTACATACTGACAATGGAGGCTCTTATTACGCCCATTTAACCTAATTTAAACTGAAAAATGAAGGTAATGTGCTGTAACGGGACAGTTGGATAAATTTGTTTCCACTATGCGCTCGATGCTGCCGTGCTTCCATAACCCATAATTAATAAGGGCACGACAGCATCGATCCAAAAATACTATCAGATATCCTCTTTTTTTTATTTCTAAGCTTGTGTCGAGTACCTGTGTTTGTTTTGGCATTCAACGTGATGGTGATATCATCGATAATTAGAAGATTCAATACGGGAAAAAAAGCGAAAATCAGAAGCCGACTCCAACGCACGCAGAAAAATGAGAACTAAAGGCCAACGTGTAGCCTAAACTATTTAAAATGAATAACGCCGTCACAACGAAGTTTGAATAGAAATAATTGAGACTGAGTTCGCTATGACATTAACTTGACGTATAATATTATGATGACGTATTTTGTTCTCAACATTTTAAAACTATGTTAATTCAGCGTGAGGTGATTGAAAAATTCAAGAAGAATTGTCAGTGTAATGTATTGCTCATTAATGTTATTTTCAAGGTGATATTGTCGACAGAAATTGTCAGAATAAAATGTGCATGTGTCTATAAGACTGCTTTGTTTTCTTGAGGTGGAGTTGATGTACAGAAGTTAATTACCGCTAATCCTTTACACAATTATCTCTGAGATTACGCGACATGAGCTAATCCTTTTCTCTTGAAATGCCTCACTGGATTTAATTATTGCTAACTCAGTCGGCGTAATATCGGACAGGCTTAAATCGTTTCTCTTAACTCGGACCTGGGCGATTCATGTAATCGTCGCTTGCAGTGTAATGTATATATAACAATGTTATAGACTTATCTAGCAATTTATTAAATTAAATGAAATCCGGTCAAAAATTTAATAATTGTAGTTTATTTTAGTCACTGCCAAACGAGAAATTTATTTAAGAGAGTGGCGGGGCGGGGGGTGGGGGGGTGTTGTATGCTCCCATTCACTCCAAGCTTGCTTTAGTCGTTTTTCAAGTATGACATAATGGTTTGCTGTTTTTAACACAAACTGAGTTGCGAAGACCTAACTTAAGAATCATCTATATGAGTGACAACTAAACTCTTGTCACTGTGGTTAATTATGTACTGATCTGTGAAAAAAATCCTCTACAGGTGTAAATGTTGAATAATATTTAAAAATATTTATTGACTCATAAGCAAATATTTATTTATTGGGGACGAAATGACTTTGTAAAAATTTAAAAAGTGAGATGTTTCGGCCTCCTAAAGTGGGACGTTTCGGCCTTTCATGGGGCCGAAACGTCCCAGGCCTAAACATCTCAAGGCCGAAACTTCACGAACCCATTAGTACTAACTAAGTCGGAACAGGTAGAGATCGTTCAGGTAATTTGGAGAAACTCCCCTCTCCCACCACATGGGTACTTTACTGTAGCTCGTTTAGACATGTCTTAAACTTATAGGCATATGTGACAAATAGCACTGGATTTGTCAAGTGATGATGAATCCAAAGTTTGGTTGGAATTTATAGTAAGTAGCGCTTATCATCTAACAATAAAAGTAACTCAAATTATGAAAACCAAGTTTATTTAAAAACATGATGCACGTGTTCGGTCCTTTGCAAGCTGAACCTTCAAACACATGAAACATGGCGAGCAGACTATAACCACACTTGCTACAGCGTGTGATTACAGTGTAACAACACGTTCTGCTCATATAACCATGCAAGCTGTGGATCTTTCAACAGCGCCGACAAAAAAGGTTTACAACACTCAAGAAGCGCAGTGGATATACCAAATTTTGTACGTCTTTACTGCAGGGGCATTGGAAGGTCAAATACATGTACACTAATTCAATATCTCCCATATTAACTGACTGCTCCCTGCCTAGTCACACTAAATATATCAATGTAGACATTCTTTACTCAGACACTGAACGATCTCAAAACTGTCCGACGAAGTAACGGGTTCCATCGGCGCACTATAGTCTTCTTCCTAGAATTGACCCCAAAAAACAATTTTTTGACGTTTTTTATTAATTGGGTGTTAATTGGGTTTAATTGGGTGTTAATTGGGTGTAATTGGGTGAAACGACAGATCGTGTACAGTCATTTTACCGATATCGAATCTTTACCAAATGAGGGTCACTTCAGCTTTAATCACGTTACAAAAATCGAACGGTAACACAAAGTAACAAAACTTTGAATCAAAAGTTTCGTCAATATTTTACTCTTTAAATGATAAAGTTACAGTGTTATCTGGCATCTGCATATTATGTTATTTAGTTGGAAATCATTAGCACCCTGTCTAGTTTCCAAATTTCGTGTATGGGAATTCCCCGTTCTATTTTTTTCACTCTTCGACAACATTATCATTCCATCGGACCGAGACTAACTTTTTGGCTGAAAGCATCGCCATTTCGTTCACCTTTTAGCAGGAGGAAAAGTACATATTTATCTGCATTCTATTTTTCATGATGAATTTAGTTTTGCTTGCGTGTATTTTTACCTATTTCGAATCAGCAAAATCCACACTTGAAATAACTCGAGATTGATTGTTTTTTCCGAACTTTTCTCGGTCAACTAGAACAACTGCGTAAATCAAAGAGACGTGAACTGTATCTGGGTGACTCTGTGGAGTATGGTGTGTCAGTGTTTGCAACAGCTCTGTCAAACTGACAAATTACGTGGGGTGGGGTGGGGGTTGGTTGCAATGGCAGAATTCCATATGGTGAAGAATAATTGTGTAAATGGTGGAGTGGGAGGATAGGGTGGGGATTTGAGTGATTCCCAGGCTGCACAACCCCAAACTTTTTTGAATGTGATCAAGTTACCCTGCTATTACCTGTGTCACCACCTCTCCACTTGTGATGAAGGGAAGAGTTAGGGGGTCATAGGCAAAAGGCCAGTTATCTTGGTCAATATTATATGGTCACATTTAAAATTAATGGTAGCGTCACCTGGGCATCACACACACACACACACACACACACACACACACACACACACACACACACACACACACACACACACACCCCACACACACCCTCCCCCCCCCCCCCCCCCACACACACACGCCAGCCTGGGATGCTCTCAAGTCATCCAGATCACTGCTGTCAGTGTCAGGGTGGTGGAAGCAGTTTGTGGGGACTTTTTGTCATTTTTAGCTCAACTTTGACGAAGTCAAATTTGAGCTATTGTCATGGCCCGTCGTCCATCTGTCCGTCCATCCGTCTGTCCGTACGTCAACAATTGGCTATGGCTCGGGCTAGAGGTCGTATTTATGAACCGATCTTTACGAAACTTCTTGTGTACCTTTGTTATGACCCTGGGACGGGAACGAGTGTTTTTAGGTGTGGTCCGAAATTTAAGATGGCTGCCAGCGGCCATTTTGTACCGATGATGCAAAAATCAGTTTTTTGTACAGAACTTCCGTATGAAAGTTCTGATTTGAATAAAGTTTTGTATAAATGTTTAGTACCATGGGATACATCACATATAATACAGGTTTTTTTCAGGTTTTTTCTCGTGCGTAAATTATGCAAATTAGACTGACTTTGATTTATTTAGTGTTACTTTCAGAGCTGTAAGTGCCAAGCTGCTATGGCTCGGGCTAGAGGCCGTATTTATGAACCAATCTTTACGAAACTTCTTGGGTACCTTTGTTATGACCGTGGGATGAGAACAAGTCTTTTTGGGTGAAGTCCGAAATTCAAGATGGCTGCCAGCAGCCATTTTGTACCGACGATGCAGAAATTTTTTTTTTGTACAGAACTTCCATATGAAAGCTCTGATTTGAATAAATTTTTGTATGAATGTTTAGTACCATGAGATACATTACATATCATATGGGTTTTTTCCTCGTGCTTATATTATGCAAATTAGACTAAAAATTAGCCCTTTAAGGGCATATTTCCCCAAAATTCAATTTACTGCATCATTTTATTTGTTCACACTGCGGTAGATGAGTTGGCAATGGTTCTACATCTTTGCTGCCTGCCTGTTCAGGCAACCAGCAATGATGTAGAACCATTGCCAACTCATCTACAGCTATATAGATAAGTTTGAGCTTTAGGATTTCCAAAATGTACTTGTAGTGCCACCCCCCCCCCCCCCCTCGCCTTAGCGGAGGCTCCAAGGAGGTGGCACGTGCCCCTCCAACCTTTCCTCCATGGGTGTATGTATGGGTAATATGAATAAATATGTACTAATGATAGATTTTATGCAAAATATTTTGTTCATAAAAGATTATTATTATAATTTCCTGGAGAATGCCTTAAGGCATTCTCCAGGAAATTGTAATAATATAATATTTATGAACAAAGTTATGGGTTTTAACCATGTATAACGTATGTAGTAGGAAAAGCCACTATTGTGGTGAATTCCAGCTGTATTGGTATGTGCTAATGTCCTCCCAAGTCCAATGTGCTTCCTACGCCCCTGGAAGGCATGTCAAGTTGATCAGAGGCCCAAATTCTCTTTTACACACACCATGTCTATGCATGGGTAAACCATATTCATCCTTCCTAGCACAGCCTATGCAAATGTTCCCATTGACAAGTTGGACCAGCAGATCGTAGAAGCCTATTCGACTTGGAAGAGCCTTTTATTGATTAACAGTATGCCTATATTGGTCCAAATTCTTTCAGAATGCCTTGTGGCATTGTCCAGGAATTTGTAGCAATATTACAATATTAGATATATTTTTTCATAGCTCAAGTGTGAATGGTATTTGTAAATGTTTATTTACTTGTTACTTATTATTTCAACTAGATAATCATGGATGAAAGTTGAGGATGCACCTGCCTGCCCCCCCCCCCCCCCCCTATGGGTCACCAGGGCTCATCGACACAAAATATTCAGAATAAGCAAGCAGATGTGTCTCCTGTTGCACCAGAAACAAAATATTTAATGTGCTAATCCGTTCCCAGTGGTTAGTACTGGTTACACGAATATTTAGTCCTTGGAACGTCAGTAACGCTCATTGTTGTCGCCTAATTTCGTTTTAAAACACCCCCAAGTTGAAATCCATGTTATCCAACGCACGGAAGAGAAAACTGGCCAATGATTTCACTCAGTATGTGAAAGAACATAACCGTGTTTCAAACTATGGCATTTAAAACACAAAATTCCAGCAATTAAGTTCAATTTATGAAAAGATTTGTGGTGATTCGATTATCATAAATTGGTTCGAAAATGGTAAAATGGGTAGGTTCAACGATTTCCTTATCCATAAAATATAACATTCAGAATAATTTCCATTTTTTATCACATGATTTGGGATACTTTTCTGAATTGAAACAGCATAGAAAAGTTATTGGTGGAGAACATTTTCAAAACAAAATCGGATATGGTCTGAAAGTGGTTCGATATCGGTAAAATGCCTGTATAACTTATATGTATAACTTGAAAGCAATCGTTGGGGTAATACTTTTTGCCAGTAAAAAGGATGGTATCCGGTAAAAAAAGACGGTAAGTGTATAAAAACTATGCTTTAAAGTACTTAATGTACCTCTGATTGCGTGAAAAGTGGTTATTTAAGGAAGCTTACGCAATAATAAATGGTAATCCTTTACAATAGCGGGTTTTGGGTTTTTCGCAAAATTAGGAAATTTTTTCTCGCTTCTTTGGGTTTTTTCCCTTTAAGAACACTTTTCCAACAAATAAGTACAAAAATATTTTATTCCGCGGCATGAAATTTAAAAAAAAAATGCATTTTAACTCACTGAGTGCAGCATTTCCGAATAGATTTTTGTTGTCTGCTCAAATTGAACAAGTTAACGGCAGCGCCCTCTGTGTGTCTTTTTTAAAGCGAGGGAGACATCATTATTCGTGCAACAAAGGTGCAGCAACATCAGATTAGGGTCAGTAGCTGATGGGGCCAGGATTAGGGTACCCTAACCCTGCCCCCATCTACTACTGACCCTAATGATACTAGTACCTAACCCTAGCCCAAGCTACTACTGACCCTAATGATACTAGATGCATATAAAATTATTCACTTACCTTAAAAAATGAATCCTTTCACTTCGAAGAATGAAATTCATTGAAAAAAAGTTATTGGACGGGATAATCTATGGCGATTTGGTCTAAAATTGTATTAAAGAAGTCATCATATGAATGTTTAAGGGTTTTTCTCATCATAAATTCATCGAGAAATGAAGGCAGGTTGAAGAAACTTGTTCCTCGCCAAATCTTCAGCTCTGCCTTGATTTCTGCATGAATATGTTCGATACAAATTTATGTGTGTTCCATCTTCAGTCACGAATGTCTCGGAGTGGTTTACCGCTTCGTGATGGTAGCCTTCCTTCTCTAGTGTGTCGTAGGACTTCCACATGTCCGATATGATGATTGTATCCTGGCAATGAATAATTTCCTCCGACACGCGTACATTGTAAACACCCAAACATCCATACCAGCATATTGCCTCCCCCGACCGTATTTACGTTTACTGCCGATTTTTGTTTCATCAATCTCGACTTGATCCCCCACCCCTCCTAAAAGAACATTTTGCTTCATCGTGAATGACGTGCAGATATCTCGAAAGAAGGTAAACCAGTCAATAGCTGTTTTTTCTGATATTCTGATCATTTGTTGGGCCTGTGAAATGCGCACTTTCATGCAGAACATGTAGAGAGCAACACAGATCACTTTAAGAGAAAGTTTAGAATTAAAAAAGAAAGTGCCACGTCTAATTGAGTATTTCTTTCTACATGTCAGACATCTAAAAATTTGTCCATCAACAGCCGTACTGTCTTTTTGCACACTGCACTGGGTTGAACAGCTCTCGCAGTTAAGACACATTGGTAGGAGTTTCTTGTCTCTTAGCCAGTCTCTTGTGGATTCCAAAGAGTTTAGGAGCGCAAAAAATGAAAATATATCCATTTGAAAATCAATTGTTTCAACATAAAAAGAGTAGAGAATTTTTTTCGCAACTTGGAATTTCGCAACTCGCACGAAAGAGGAAGCAAATCTAGCAGACGACAAAATGTGAAACTTACATGATATTTCATGGCATTCTCCCATATTCCATCCCGGGTCTGTTACACTTTCACACAAGCGCGCCCATTTAATCCAGGTCCGAGAGATAGAACATGCCATCAGCACTGCAAAATGGTGGTTTCTACGTATTTTTGAATGGCGCAATAAAAGGTCGCAATTCTTGTTAAAATGTAAACATTTTTATCAAAAAGAATGCAGATTTGTTGGAAAAGTGTTCTTAAAGGGAAAAAACCCAAAGAAGCGAGAAAAAATTTCCTAATTTCGCAAAAAATCCAAAACCCGCTATTGTAAAGGATTACCTAATAAATATATAGAAGGAAGATTAAGTATTGTTTGTTTTATTGTAGACTATTTTCAAGACAAAATAGATCATTTTGCCATCAACACTTATCGACCTGCCATTTTGTGCAAGGAAAACAACGAATTCACTGAGGGTGCACGACTGGGTGAATATTATCATACTTGCTCAACGGAGGTGTAGCTAATTTTAGATGTTTCTGTTCACAACGAGGGGATTTAACAGAAAGTTTTTTTGGAGAGAAACCATTTACAATTTGAAAATAGCCTTTTATATTGTGCACGCTTCATTAAATTGTCACTTCACACTTTCAGAGGTACATTTAGTACTTTAAGTTAAAACAGTTTTTATAGGCTTACCGTCCTTTTTACCGGCAAAAAGTTGTGTTCAAGCTTTTTTTTTTTAAACGGGGGTTCATATTTTATTTTCAGTTAGTATTTCGCCAAACACATGCTGAGGTGATAATAAATATTAAAACCAACCATACATCAGTGAATACAAGTTCTAGATTCCTGTAAGTCCCACCTCAGTGATACCCACATGAGCCTGTTAAGACTAGGGCCCCTTGTGCTCACTCCACCAATCCCTATGTGTGAGCTCACAGTGTTGGGCCCGGAGGAGGGGGGGGATTCATTTTGCAGTTGTTTTTTTTTCATTACTTTGAAATAAACTGATTGGAAGATATCCCAAGCTGAAAAAAGATCATACAATGTTTTCCAGCAACTCAGCGTGGGGGGGCGCGGTGGCTCAATTGGTAGAGGTGCAGGCTGCAAGCCGAGAGGTCCTTGGTTTGAATCCCACCTGCGGCAACCGCGTTGTGTCCTTGGGCAAGACATTTCACCCCCATTGCCCATATGGGGGCACGATGCAGGGTATTTTTTGTTTTTAAAAATTTGATTAGCAGTTTCCATCTTGGTTTCAAAAAGTGATGATAAATAATGAATATAAGGCCAAAATGAAAGAAAAATGGTTAGCATTTGGCCATTTTTGACTAGCATTTTGCTATGCGAATCCAGTCATTAAATACCCTGCGATGACGCCGTGTACTAAGGCGTACTGCACGTCGATGGTACGCATGTCTTCAACCTATCTAACCCTGCCTGTGCTGCAGTGCGGAGTTACGATGTTGGTGAGCTGGCAGCTGCTTGTCGTTGCTCGGTGGTTCTCTCCGGGTACACCGGCTTCCTCCACCCGTAAAACTGTCACGGTCATGATTAGCCATTGTGCATAAATATGTGACCTTAAACATCAATAAATAAATAAATAACTCAGCGTGGGGGTTAAAAACAGTTGATTATGGTTTGCATTTGGGGGCCCTCAGCCACCCGGGCCCACCACTGGGAGCTCACACATAGGGATTGGTGGAGTGAGAACAAGGCACTCCAGTCTTAATAGGCGCCTGTGAGTATCATTGGGGTAGGACTTACATGAATCTAGAACTAGTATCCACTGATGTGTGGTTGGTTTTAATATTTGTTATCACCTTAGCATGTGTTTAGCGAAATGCTAACTGAAAATAAGTTATGAACCCCAGTTTAAAAAAATAGCTTGAACACAACTTTTTGCCTGTCATTCACCTTTGAATTGAGAGACTTTGTTATTCAAGCAGTTTAAATTTAATGTACAATTGGTGTCCTGAACTGGGTGGTCATAAGGCCTCAGAAAACTAATTGTTTTCTGAGACCTCAAGCAACCTAGTTCATGCCACCAGCTGTACATTACATTTCTGTTTGAGTGGGAACTGAGATTGGGAAATTTGGGATTAAGGCTTGGGGAAAATTCATGTCCAAATGACACTGGGATGGTGTCCCATAAAATGCCCCTGTAGATACCCCAAAGAATCCCTGACATGTACTCACATAACACTGATAAGGAACATATACTACTCAAAGTTTGCTAAGCATCAACTATATCCAACTACCTGTTTTACGTTTTAGCTGAAATATTGTTATGAAAAGTGTATATATTTTTTATTTAATTATATCTTCAATGATTTACAATGTAAGTACAGAAATTAAGATTTTGTTTGTGTTTGACATTATTTTTTAGCTTTTGAATACGATAACCATGGAAAATGGATATTATTGTTAAAAGAGGAAATTTTTCAAATTTGCCAAAAAGTTGACGGAGCGAACTGGTATGAGTTCAATATCGAGTATGAGACCCATTACTGTTAATTACAGCTTGACAATGCCTTCGTATGCTCCCAATCAGGTTCCTGATGGTCCTTTGTGGGATGCTGTTCCATTCTGGGACCATCATGGCACCAAGCTCTTGGACACTTCTTGGCTTGACTGGACGGGCTGAAATTGCAAGCTGCAACTCATTCCAGACATGTTCGATTGTATTGAGGTTAGGTGTTCTTGCTGGCCAGTCCATACGCTCAATCCTCTCCCCCTGTCGGTACTCCCGGACAGCATAGGCAACATGAGGATGGGCATTATCGTCCATCAGAATGAATCTATCAGCCACTGCACCTGCATACAATCAGACGTGGGCATCCAGGATCTCATCAATATACTGCTGTGCAGTCAATGTACCACAGTCAAAGAGACAGAGCTCTGTACGTCCATCTCAGCTGATGCCACCCCAGACCATTATTCACCCTCCACCATAGTGGTCATGTCCAGCAATGTTGGCTGCATGGAATCGCTCTCCTGGACTTCTCCATACCCTAGAATGCCTATCTGTGTAGTCGAGGCAGTACCTTGACTCATCTGTAAAAAGGACAGGTCGCCAATCTTTGGTACATCCAACATGGTCCATGGCTCATTCATATCATGTCTGGCAGTGGTTCTGGGACAGCGGGATGCGAATACATGGTCTTCTCGATCGGAGACCACCTTCATGCAACCTTGCCCAGATAGTCTGCATTGAAACATTTACCCGGATGCATTCTGAAGGTCACTGTGAAGCTGCTGTTGCAAAGCAGTTCCTTCGGGCCTGAATGATCAAAAACCGGTCTTCTGCTGCAGATGTTGCTCTATCTCTGCCACCACCATGCCGTCTTACTGGTGTGCCATACTGCTGAAGTCTTGCTCAGGCTCTGGTGATCAGCATATGGTGCACACCAAGGGGTTCACCAACCTGACGATGCGTAGCCCCTTTCTCCACCTTCCCAACAGCCCGCCACATTTCTGCTTCAGTTCAGACAAATGTCTTTTTACATTTGCATTCGCCATATTCAATCATTAAATCACAAGGGTTTGTGTTGAAATGAAAATTGAATACCCTACACATGTCATGTACATGTAGACAGTACATGAAAACATCATGAAAATCAAGGGGTTCATGCTTTCCATGACTGTCACGAAAAGTCTGCCCGTCAAGAGAGCTAATGTAAACGCTGGGGACCATCTCAATACATTCCGCAATCATATCCACCAAAAATATCGCAAATACATCACAAGCAAATTTCACAATGATGTGTCAAATATGTGGTGCTTTGCAAACTTTGAGTAGTATAGTTGTGTTTGAAATAAGCCTTTGTGCAAAAAAATAACTTTTGTTCAAGGGTATTTTTTTTATCAATACTGAATAGGCATATTGGTTGTCTGAATTCTAAGCGTCTTTATTTATTTAAGCTATTGATCTTTTTCATTTTATTTAGGGAGTGAAAGCAGGCGCTTCAGGTAACAGTGATGTGTCAAAGAAAAAGCATGACCGCCTTAATAGGCTGAGAAATCTGGAGTTACGCATGGTATGTGAATTTTTAATTTTTTTTGTTTTCTCAGGGCTGTGTTTCTGCAAAAGCACAGTATTTTTTGTTTTTAAAAATTTGATTTGCAGTTTCCATTTTAGTTTCAAAAATTGATGATAAATAGTGAATATAAGGCCAATATGAAAGAAAAATGGTTAGCATTTGGACATTTTTGTATAGAATTATGTGATCCGAATCCAGTCATCAAATACCCCGAAGAGTGTTCACATGGTCCAGAGTCTGCTTATTCTAAATATAAAAAAAATACTTTTAGAAAACTATTACATGTAACTGTGTAGTGTGTACAATTATTAACTTATAATTTTTAACTGAGGACATACCAATTCTGATATTATAGTAGCGGTTATAACACACCCCTCCTTGAAAGAAAATGTTTGAATAAACACACATGAAAATCTTCACGAAAATGGTATAATAAACATATATATACTGAAGTAAACAGGGACTGATCAGTTTATTTTAAATTTGTATATTCTGGAAAGAGGATCAGCCACAATATTTTCTCTTCCCGAAATATGCCTAATGTCTAAACTATATTCTTACAGGGTTAAGCTTTTTTATTTTTATTTTTATTTTTATTAATAAACGTTAAGGGATTATGATCGGTATAAACTGTATTTGGAAATTGAGTGGTTTCCAGATATATATTAAAATGGTTTAATGCCAAAATTAAAGCCAAAGTTACTTTTCTCTATTGTAGAGTAATTCTTTTGATGTTTGAGAAATTTTCTGGAGAAATAGCACAATGGGTTATCAATACCTTGGGAATCGTCCTGGGCAATATACCCACCTGCTTCATTGTCACTTGCATCTATAAATAATTTGAATGGCTTTTCATAATCGGGACTGGACAGGATTGGGGAATTCTTTAATAACATTTTTATTCTGTCAAAGGATTTCTGGCTCTCCTCAATCCAAGCAAACGTAACTCTTTTGCTTATTAAATTGGTCAATGGGAGACAACATTTGAGAAAATTAAACAAAATTTTCTATAATATTCAGCCATGTATAAGAATCTCATGAGCTCTTTATTAGACCTTGGTACTGGAAAATTTACAATGGCATCATCTTTTTCCTCAATTGGCCTCACTTGCCCCTGCCTCACAACATGGCCTAAATAATTTACATTTGCCTTGCCAAATTCTGATTTTACCAAGTTAACAGTTAGGTTGGCTTTGGTCACTTTATTAAAAAATTCCTGAATGTGCTTTAGATGATCAGCCGAATTTGAATCTGAATGTATGAGAAGATCATCAATGTAAGCTTCACTGTGATCTAGATGTGCAATTAAGTGGTTAAACATACAATGGAATGTTGCCGGAGAATTGTTCATGCCTGAAGGGGTAACTTTATATTGATACAACCCAAAAGAGGTAACAAAAGCAGATATTTTTTTGCTCTTTCTGTTTAAAGGGATTTGCCAATAACCATTTAACAAGTCAAATTTTGTCACAAATTTAGCATGGTCAAGTTTATCAATACAGTCATCAGTTTTTGGAATTGGATAATCATCCATTTTGGTGAGACTGTTCACCTTTCGATAATCCAAACAAAATCTGTAGCTCCTCTCAGTCTTTGGGACAAGTATACAGGGTGAACTCCAGTTGCTATGGCTAGCTTCAGTGATATCATTGTCCAGCATGTACTGTATTTCCTTTCACATGATCTTGGCTTTGAAAGGGTTCAATATACATGGATTCTGTTGGATGGGGTTTGCCTCCCCCCACCCTCACATCAACATCGTGAAAAATAACAGGTGTCCTACTAGGCACATCAGGAAATAAGTGTTTAAATTTTAAAATTAAATTAACTAAATCCTTTCTTTGGTCAGGCAGTAAATAGTCCATTTTATTATGTAGATCTTTTAGAACATCTGAGTTCTGCAACTTCAGAGGTATACTTTTGCCTTTTTCGTTAATACTCTGTGTATAGGATTTTGCACCTCATCCAAGCAAGTGACTGTTGAGTGGAGAGTTTGGTGCTCTCTCATAATATGTGTTTAACATGTTAAAATGGCAGAGCTGAGTACTTTTAAGTCTGTCAGGAGTCTCAGCAACATAATCCGTGTCACTGATCTTGTGCTTAATAATATTAGGGCCTGAAAATCTTTCTTGTAAAGCAATGTCCTTTACAGGAAATAACACAGTCACCTTGTCCCCAGGTTTAAAAGTGTGAAATCTCGCCCTTTTATCATACATACATGTACATGTCAGGTCTTCATATGACATCAGGCTTTCTGTAAATGTTTATTTGCCATTTTTCTGGCCCTGTTCAATTTTTACTTAAAAGTGGACATGTAGTCCAGGAGAAAAAATTCAGGTGGCTCTTCCTTGTGCCATTTCTCCTTCATAACGGTGAGTGGACCCCTTACTGAGTGTCCAAACACTACTTCAAAAGGGCCGAACACCAGAGATTCATGTGCAGCTTCGCAGACTGCAAATAAAAAGAGATGTACTCCTCCATCCCAATCTTTCTCATTCTCCTCCCCATAGGCCTTTATCAAGGTCTTCGATGTTTGATGGAGGTGTTCTAGAGCTCCTTGACTTTCGGGATGGTAGGCACTTGATGTGTACTGTTCAATTAGCTTAACTTGACAAAGTCAAGATAAGTTGTTGCCATCACGTGAGTGGAAGTCTGTTAGTCTGTGAGTCTGTTCACATTTTCCTTTAGCACAGGCTACACCCCACAGTTCTTATCTGATCATCACGAAATTTCATTAGCAGGTTTGGGATCATGTCTAGATGAGAACATCCCCTTTTGGTCGCGATCGGTCAACTGGTATGGCTGCCCGAGCCCAAACCCCCCAAACCATTAGCACAGTCTGCAGGTCGTATTTATGAAGGGATTTCATTGTACTTTGGTAGGATGCCTCTGTATAATGTCTAGATGAGAACGTCCCCTTTTGGTCATGATCTGTCAACCATGATGGCTGCCCGAGCCCAAAACCCAAAAACCTTTAGCACAGTCTACATGTCATATTTATGGAGGGATTTCATTGGAACTTGGTAGGTTGACTTCATATAATGTCTAGATGAGAACGTCCCCTTTTGGACGCGATTGGTCAACTGTGATGGCTACAGGGCCCGAAGCCCAAAAACCTTTAGCACAGTCTACAGGTCATATTTATGAAAGGATTTCATTGTAACTTGGTAGGATGACTCCAAATAAATTCTAGATGAGAACTTCCCCTTTTGGTCGTGATCATTCATCCGTGATGGCTGCCCTTGAAGCCCAAAACCCAAAAACCTTTAGCAGAGTCTATAGATCATATTAATCGAAGGATTTCATTGCAACTTGTTAGGTTGACTCCATATAATGCCTAGATGATGACGTCCCCTTTTGGTCGTAATTGTTCAACTGTGACGGCTACAGGGGCCCAAAGCCCGAAAACCTTCAGTCTACAGGTCATATTTATGAAGGGATTTCATTGTAACTTCATAGGATCACTCCAGATAATGCCCAGATGAGAACGTCCCCTTTTGGTCGTGGTCATTCTACCATGCTGGCTGCCAGAGCCCAAAACCCGAAAAACGTTAGTACTGACTACAGGGCGTATTTGTGAAGGGATTTCATTGTAACTTGGTAGAATGACTCAGTATAATGTCGAGATGAGGATGTCCCCTTTTAGTTGCAATCGGTCAACCATGATGGCTACACAGGCCTGATGCCTGAAAACCTTTAGCACAGTTTACAGGCCATATTTATGAAGGGATTTCATTGTAACTTGATAGGATGACTCGTTTTGGAATAATTTCACTGTAACTTGGTCGTTGACATACGTTAATTGTGAGGGCCACATACATTTACTGTGAAGGCCACATTAACCCACTCCTCATTTCTTTAGTACAGTCTACACCTCATATTATTATGTCTCCCCTTCCCAGAAGGGAGACATATTGTTTTAGTGCATATTCTTCTTCTTCTTCTTCTTCTTCTTCTTCTTCTCATACAAACTTTGTCCGGGCCATAACTTTTTTGTCTTTTGACCTACACCTTAGATACTTGGCATGTGGATGTATCACCATGAGCCGGTGTGCACCTTCATGTGACCTTGACCTTTGACCTGAAGGTCAGATTTATGCACTTTTTTAAGGGAAACTGTCTGGACCAGAACATTTTTGTATTTCGAGTCAGGCTTTAGATGTTTGGCATGTGGATGTATCACCATGAGCCGGTGTGTAGCATACCATTGTGACCTTCATGTGACCTTGACTTTTGATCTGAAGGTCAGATTTGTGCTTTTTTCAAGGAAACTTTGTCCAGACCAAAACTTGTTTGTCTTTTGAGCCAGGCCTTAGATATTTGGCACGTGGATGTATCACCATGAGCCGGTGTGTCACATACCATTGTGACCTTCATGTGACCTTGACCTCAAGGTCAAATTTATGTACTTCAAATAGGGAGTAATTGTCCAGACCAGATTTTTTTTTGTTTTTTGACCTAGGACTTGGTTATTTGACATGTGGATGTGTCACCATGAGACCGCATGTCATGACCTTCATGTGACCTTGACCTCAAGGTCAGATTTATGTACTTCAAATAGGGAGTAATTGTCCAGACCAGATGTTTTTTGTTTTTTGACCTAGGACTTGGTTGTTTAACATGTGGATGTGTTACCATGAGACCGCATGTCGTCTACCTCGATGACCTACATGTGACCTTGATCTCTGACTCTAAGGTCAAATTTATGTACTTCAAATAGGGAATAATTATCCAGACCAGAACGTTTTTGTTTTTTGACATGTGGATGTATTGCAATTAGACCGCATGTCACATGTAATCATTACCTTCATGTGACCTTGACCTCAAGGTCAAATTTATGTACTTTAAATAGGGAGTAATTGTCCAGACCAGATTTTTTTTTTGGACATGTGGATGTGTCACCATGAAACCGCATGTCCGCTACCTTGATGAACTGCATGTGACCTTGACCTCTGACCTCAAGGTCAAATTTATGTACTTCAAATAGGGAATAATTGTCCAGATCAGAACTTTTTTGTTTTTTGACCTAGGACTTAGATGATTGACATGTGGATGTACCACAATGAGACCACATGTCATCATGACCTTCATGTGACCTTGACCTCAAGGTCAAATTTATGTACTTTAAATAGGGAGTAATTGTCCAGACCAGAATTTTTTTTTTTTTGACATGTGGATGTGTCACCATGAAACTGCATGTCCGCTACCTTGATGAACTGCATGTGACCTTAACCTCTGACCTCAAAAGGAAGGGGAGACATATGTTTTAGTGTGCTAAAACACTTTCTAGTTTTTACATAGCATACAGGTAGGGCTGTAACGATTAATCGATTGTCTATCGGTCACGCTGAAATTGATTAGCATCTTTCGTTGTCGATGAATTGGTAAATTTTACCCTGTTTTAGACGTTAAATAATATTTAAAAAATTTATGAAAAACCTATTGTTTTAGTCTAAAGGTAAAAGGTCAAGAACGTCGATGTTAAACCTCAAGAAGCCGTTAGAAGCATTTGTCTTTTGGTACATTCAAAGCTTTGATGTTCTGAACTTAGAACCGTCAGTGTAATAATCAGGACCGGTCAGCAGTTGCGAAGTTCGCAACTGACGACCGGTCATGATTATTACACTGACGGTTCAAAAGTTCAGAACATCAGAGCTTTGAAAACACCTAAAAGAGGATCGTATTCGTTGTTAACTTGAGGTAGGTCAGCTGGCTTGAACTTCATTTTTAGTGACTCGCATGGAGGGAGGGGGTTGTCTAGGTATGATTAATCGATTATTATCGATTATTTGCGATGATTAATCAATTCCTAAATTAAAAAAACGTGACAGCCCTACATACAGGGAACAGAAATTAACATATTCCCAATTATCACAATTCTTGTCTTATTTCATAATCCTTTCATAAACATTGAACATTATCCTTTTTATCAAACACAACTCACAGACAAGTTAAGCTACAGTGTCATTGACACTTTCATTTTGAGCTTACACATTACCTGCTGGAAAATGTTTGACATGAAATTTGAGCCTTGATCTGATTGCACTGGCCTGGGTAGACCAATAGTCGTGAAAAATTTTATCATGGTCTTAACTATAATCTTAGTTTTAATATTTCTCCGAGGAATAGCCTCAGCAAATTCTGTAGAAGGACACATGATGGTAAGCAGATATTCATTTCCAGTTCTTGTTCTGGGCAGGGGACCAACACAGTCAATAATAATTCTACTAAATGGCTCTTCAAAAGCAGAGATTGGTTGAAGTGGGCAGGAGGAATCTTCTGGTTGGGTTTCCCTACAATTTGACAGGTGTGTCAGGTTTTACAAAATTTGACAACAACCTGTCAAAGCTTGGTCCAGTAAAAACACTGCTGAACATGAGGGCAGGTATTTCCTACTACCAAATGTCCAGCCATTGGATTTTCATAGCCAAGCTTATTATTATACCACCCACTTGAAAAGTGGGAGGTATATGGTGTTCACTTGGTCCGTCCGTAGTTCTGTATATCTGTCTGTCTGTCTGTCTGTCCATTACGCTTTGGGGGGGGGGGGGGGGGTACTCATCTGCTGTCCGCAACTCCTCCTAAACCAGTGAACAGATTTCATTGAAACTCTCAAACATTCTTTTACATACATTGCAGATGTGCACCTCCTATTTTCTTTTCAGATATTTTCATATTTACAGTTCCCCATATTCAAAAATGGTCTTTGTCAATTTAGGTTTTAATAGGGAGGGGTATAGATCTGCTATCTACTACTCCTCTTAAACCATTGAACAAACTCCATTGGAACTCGCAGACCTTCTTTTACATACATTGAAGATGTGCACCTCCTAGTCTTCTTTCAGATGTTTTCATATTTCGATGTCCGTCCATCTGTTATGCTTTAAGGATGTACACATCTGCTATCCGCAACTCCTCTTAAACCAGTGAACGGATTCCATTGAAACCCTCAGACATTCTTTTACATACATTGAAGATGTGCACCTCCTTTTTAGCCCGACTGTTTACACTGAGGGCTATAGTAATGACTTTTGTCCGTCCGTCCATCTGTCCATCTGTTAACATTATGAGTTTTGGTTAAAGTTTGTGGTTAAAATTTTTTACTGAGAGTTAAAGTGTTTTTTTTTTTTTTTTTTTTTTTCCTGTTTAGTTGACATTTGGAGTTTTGGTTAAAGTTTTTTATTCAACCTTCAAGTACAGGCTATACCCGGTAGTCCTTGTCTGATCGTCACAAAATTTCATATGCAGGTTTTAGGTAATGTCTACATGAGAATGTCCCCTTTTGGTGGTGATCGGTCAACTGGTATCGAGCCCGAAACCCGAAAACCATTAGCACAGTCTACAGGTCGTATTTATGAAGGGATTTCATTGCAACTTCATAGAATGCCTCTGTATAATGCCTAGATGAGAACGTCCCCGTTTGGGCATGATCCGTCAACCGTGATGGCTGCTCAAGCCCAAAACCCAAAAACTTTTAGCACAGTCTGCTGGTCATGTTTAATATGGACGAATTTCATTGTAACTTGATACGATGACTCTGTATGATGTCTACATGAGAATTTCCCCATTTGGGCATGATCTATCAACCGTCACGACTACTCAAGCCCAAAACCCGAAAACCTTTAGCACAGCCTACAGATCATATTTATGGAGGGATTTCATTGTAAGTTGATAGGTTGACTTCATATAATGTCTACATGAGAAAGTCCCCTTTGGACGTGATTGGGCAACTGTGACGGCTACAGGTGCCCAAAGCCTGAAAACCTTCAGCACAGTCTACAGGTCATATTTATGAAGGGATTTCATTGTAGCTTAGTAGAATCAATCCACATGATGCCCGGATGAGAATGTCCCCTTCTGGTTGCGATCATTCAACCATGATGGTTGACCGAGCCCAAAGTCCGAAAACTTTTAGCACAGTCTACACATCATATTTATGGAGGGATTTCATTGTAACTTGATAGGTTGACTTCATATAATGTCTAGATGAGAATGTCCCCTTTTGGGCAACTGTGACGGCAACAGGGGTCCGAAGCCCAAAAACCTTTAGCACAGTCTACAGGTCATATTTATGGAGGGATTTCATTGTAACTTGATAGGTTGACTTCATATAATGTCTAGATGAGAACGTCCCCTTTTGGGCAACTGTGACGGCAACAGAGGCCCGAAATGCGAAAACCTTTAGAATATTCCACAGGCCATTTCATTGTAGCTTGGTAGGATGACTCCAAGTTTGTGGTTAAAAACCCAGACAAACACCACCACCCCCCTACCCCCCCCCCCCCCCCCCCCCCCCCAATTAGGCTTTTTTTTCTTTTCTCCAATATGCATTTTGAACTATTTACAGTCACTACATGCAGAACCTTTTTTTAAACTTATGTATCCCCCACCCCCGCCGGAGGCCAATTGGGCGCTTTTTTTTTTTTCGTCAAAAATGCTTGTTTACAGTTTTGGT
Organism: Pictodentalium vernedei; assembly: GCA_031216915.1. Lineage (NCBI taxonomy): Eukaryota > Metazoa > Mollusca > Scaphopoda > Dentaliida > Dentaliidae > Pictodentalium > Pictodentalium vernedei. The sequence goes on along the minus strand of CM062296.1, from coordinate 277,165,602 downwards.
TAAAAACCCAGACAAACACCACTGCCCCTCCCCCCAATTAGGCATTTATTTTTTTTTTTGTTTCCTCCAATATGCATTTTGAACTATTTACAGTCACTACATGCAGAACCTTTTTTTTCCTTTTGTCAAAAATGCTTTTTTACAGTTTTGGTTAAAGTTTGTGGTTAAAAAGCCAGACAGAAATTATCTCCCTGCCCCCTTACCACCCCCCCCCCCCCCCTACCACCCCCAATTAGGCATTTTTTTTTCTTTCCTTGAATATGCATTTTGAACTATTTACAGTTACTACATGCAGAACCTTTTTTAAACTCATGTAACACCCCCACCCCCATCCCCTGGGGGCCAATTAGGCACTTTTTTTTCTTTCGTCAAAAATGCTTTTTTACAGTTTTGGTTAAAGTTTGTGGTTAAAAACCCAGACAAACACCACCACCCACCCCCACCCCCATGGTGCCAGTTAGGTATTTTTTTTTCTCTGCTCAAAATGCATTCTGAAGGATTTAGAATGACCATATGTGGAAAACAAATGGACTTCCCTAACACCCCCCCCCCCCCCACACTCTCCCTCACCCAGGGCCATTCATGCAATATTTTTTCTTTTGGACAAAATGCATTTTTAGCCTGACTGTTTATAGTCAGGGCTATAGTCATGACTTCCGTCCGTCCATCTGTCGGTCCATCCATCTGTCTGTAAACAATTGGTTTCTGACTGATAACTCTGGTTTGGATTATTTGATTTCAACCAAAGTTGATATGTGTATTTTCCAGCTAGTAATACAGGCCAGGTTTCAATATAGGTTCCACAAGCCCCCCCCCCCCCCCCTGCCTCTCCCCCCCCCCCCCCCCCCCCCCCCCCCCCCCACACACACACACACACACACACAAACGTGTCACTTAGGCAATTATTCCCAAAATGCATTCTGAAGGATTGGGAGTTATTACATGCAAAAAGGAAATTGACTCATATAGCCCAACATTGCTTTATGTACTGCATCTTTAATCCTTTACGTAACACAAGTTGAAGCCAACAGTACAAATTATTTTTCTGAAACATCAGATTTTTTATTTACTTCTCACCATGGCTTATTACTCCTTAATGGAACAAAGCTCATCAAGTTTGTTCCATTAATAGGTCATGAGGTATGTTTTGAAGTAGAGAAATGAAAAAATAAAATTTGAATAGCAAATTTTGTATATCACGAGTGCAGATATGGCAGATTCGTTAGGTAGACTGTTAACAAAAAATGGCTCTGACTATTTTACATCTAAGCATTGCCATTCCTGGGACAGTCGGGCTGCATGCATGACATTACTTTAGTTTTTCAGATATTTTCTTTTTTACAGTTTGTAAAATATTTCTTGGTGGGAGTGGGTGGTATCATTTAGTGAGCAGTGCTCACAGTTTTTCTAGTTTCATTCTGCTATTTAGAGGGGAGATCTATTTGATAAATGATCTCCCAATCACTATTTGAAGGTACTTCTGGTGGTCACCATTTCCTCATGAGAAAACCATATTTTTTAAAATAACAGTCAGGGGAGTTTTTGGCTTCATCCTCTGTTAGAGCCCTTTAACATGGCTCGACAAGGTCAGCATCACTTTCCTGTTTCTAAATTAAAGAAGCCTGGGAAATGACATTTAAGGAGGCCTCCCTATCACTCTCAGGTGTAGTGGCCTCTTTACAACATTTGGAGGAGTCATCATATTGAGTCAAAAATGTCAGACAAATCAAGGTCTTTAGAATCAATAATCCTCAGATTGTTATTATCCTCAGCTTTACTGTTCGAATCAACACAATTGTGGTTGTTATCAACCTCAGCTTTCCTTTCACAGCACATGCTGGAAAGGCAAAAGGAAAACATTCCTTCAACTTACTAATATTTTCATCTGTGCTTGGCTTTTCCACCACTTGAGGTTTTACAGTGACACTGTAACCAGCTAAGTCATTTCCCAAAAATAAATAAATTCTGTTTATAGGTAGAGTAGGTCTGATTCCTACTGTGACAGTCTCATTTACTAAACTACTTCTTAAATTTATTTTATGAAGTGGGACATTTAAAGAGCCTGACTCAATACCAGAAAACTAGAACTTGTGCCCCTGTAGCACTTTCTTCAGAAAATGGCAAAATGCCTGCCTTCTAACATTAAAGACTGAGTAGCCCCTGTGTCTCTCAGTATTTTTATTGGTAAGGAACAGTGCTTATCTCCCTAAAGGGAAACAACGCCTTCAGAAATAAATGGCTTATAATTTCCTAAAGCATCTTGCTTTATTGCATAATTTTCCGGGCATGGGGGACCTTGTTAGTGAAGTAGAGGACTCAGTTTTAGCTTAACTTGACAAAGTCAAGATAAGCTATTGCTATCACACGTGCGGAAGTCTGTTGGTGTGTTCACATTTTCCTTTAGCACAGGTTACACCCCATAGTTCTTGTCCGATCATCACGAAACTTAATATGCAGGTTTGCGGTCTTGTCTATATGAGAATGTGCCCTTTTGGTCGCGATCAGTCAACTGCGATGGCTGCCCGAGCCCAAAACACGAAAACTTTTAGCACAGTCTACAGGTCGTATTATGAAGGGATTTCATTGTAACTTGGTAAGATGACCCCAGATAATGTCTAGATGAGAACGCTCCCTTTTGGTCGCAATCAATCAACCGAGATGGCTGCCCGAGCCCAAAGCCCAAAAACCTTTAGCACAGACAACAGGTCGTATTTTGAAGGGATTTCATTGTAACATTGTAGGATGACTAAATATAATGTCTAAATGAGGACGTCCCCTTTTGGTTGCGATGGATCAACATTGATGGCTACACAGGCCCGAACCCTGAAAACCTTTAGCACAGTCTATAGGTCATATTTATTAAGGGATTTCATTGTAACCTGATAGGATGACTGGTTTTGGAATAATTTCACTGTAACTTGGTTGACATACATTAACTGTGAGGGCCACATTAACCGACCCCCTCAGTTCTTTAGTACACTCTACACCTCAAATTATTTTTATTGAAAACATAGTATACAGGGAACAGAAATTAACATATTCTCAATTATCAAAATTCTTGTCGTATTTCATAATCCTTTCATAAATATTGAACATAATCATTTTCATCAAACACAACACACAGTCAAGTTAAGCTACAGAGTCATTTACACTTTCATCCGACTCAAGGAAGGCAGCATTGGAATGCCTCGGGAGGATATCGTCCAATGCCGAAGTAGTCACCCTGGACTGTGTGCGATGGAAAGCTATCACATGCGACATCAGTCTGGTGAAGGCCCAAGGAGCCAAGTTGAGGCCGAAAGGCATGGCCTTGAACTGGTAAACTCGCCCCAGAAAAGCGAACCTCAGATACTTCCGTGACTCCCGATGAATCGGAACGTGAAAGTAAGAGTCTTGCAGGTCGATGCTGGAAGCAAAAACTCCCTGGTGAATTTAACGGAGGACCGACCTGAAAGTCTCCATGCTGAACTTGGGAGCAATGATAGACTGGTTCAGGATACTCAGATCGATAACCAGTCGGAGTCTGCCGTCCTTCTTCGGCACCAAAAAAAAACGTCTGAAGGAACTGTGGTTGGAAAAGGCACACTGGACAGAGTGTGTGTGTGTGTGTGTGTGTGTGTGGGGGGGGGGGGGGGGGGGGGGGGGGGGGGAGGGGGGACACTGTCATTTCTCCCCCCCCCCCCCCCCCGACTCGACCATGTCTGGTGTGAGTTTTACCCCCTCCTTGGGGGATGTGCAGCTCCTCCCACTCTCACAGGGGGGGGGGGGGAAACGCTGTCCTTTCGGGGCCTCCCGACTCGACCACGTCTGGTGACAATTGCTCCCCCTCCATGGGGGATATGCAGCTCCTCCCACACCAGCGGGGAGTAGGGAACGCTGTCATTTCGGGGATTCCCGACTTGACCATTTCTGGTGAGAGTTATTCCCCTTCCATGGGGAATGTGCAGTTTTTTTATTTACCGTGGTGGATACTGCGGGAGCTGTTGGATTTCTGGTGAAGAGACGCCTGGTTCCGGGACTATGCGTCCTCTCCAGTTGACATCTGAGGCTGTCACTAGGGTTGTGACTCCTCCTTTGTAGGCCGAGCTAGGTGGTTCTCTCTGCTTTTCTGCCAGTTCCAATAGCTCCCGTCGTATATGCTGCTACTGCTGTCCGTCTACAACGTCATTGGGCACCGTTTTTAGCCGGCCTTGGCTTATCCCTGCAAGGGTCTGCAGGGATGTCTGTAGTGTGGTTGTGGGGTATCGGCCTCAGCCTTCCCCGACTTCAACTCGGCGAAGTCGGAAGTGGCTGCTGACTGAACCTCCTACCTCTCAGCCGTTGAGCACAGTAGTTTTATACCTGCAGTGGTCTGCTGCGGTGTCTGGGAGTGTAGACATGGGGGTATCAGCCTCAGCCTTCCCTGACTTCAACTCGCCGAAGTTGGAAGTGGCTGCCGGCCCGACCCTCTACTGTGGTCTCTGTGCCGTCGAGCACCACAGTTGTCATTGGTTTCGGATGTTCTTAGTGGGGACACTCTGAACTCCGTGGCATTTCCGTCCACTTATTCTGGCCACACGCCCAGTTTTGGGGGACCAACATCTTTTGTGCAGCCTGGACCTTCTGCCACGCAGAGGTCTGCGGTGACTCTCATGAATTCCCGCTATGTTGATCCTCAGGGTGTGTCGTACCCCTATACACGCCTGCCTTCAGACATTTTGGCTGCTGCCCGTCGTCCCGCGTCGGGTGTTTTGGAGGATCGTGATCCTTCGCTGGTTAAGATGGTCAGAGGTGAAGCCACTTTGCCGGTTCGTTCCCCTGTCGAACTGGCCAGTACGGGCAGTGAGCTTATGGAGGCCCTCTCCTTACTCACTCAGGTTCTGTCAAGAGCCTTCCCGTTGCTTCCAGCGAGGCAGCGAGTGGTTTCCAGGCGCCCCCTATGGTGCCGCCTCCCAGGATTGGAAACAGGTCGCTTTCTGATCCCCCTAGTGTTCCAACACCATGGGAGGTGTCGGCTGGTTTGTCGACGATGGGCTATGTGTCTTCCGACTCAGGGGAAGAGTCAGACATGATTGATGTCGAGAGCCAGCAGTCTTCGGACTTGGGGGCAGCTCTTGATTTTGTGTTTGGGTTCCTTCCGTATCTCAAACCATCAAACCAGCCGAAAGGATCAGCCAGGCCGCAATCATCTGTCGCGCACCAACAGCCTATGGAGCAACCTGCTTCTGGGCGTCTTTGACCGTGCCAGTCGGTACAGGTGGTTGAAGCATTTTCAGCCTTGGTCTCTAAGCTGAGTTCCAAGGCTATGAAGGCTCCGTTCTTCACCAGGGTTGACACCTTTCTGCCTCCGGCGCGTTATCATTCCTATGATTCCGCCAATCCATCAGTCTGCCAGACTTTGATGGTTCTGGATCAGTACGGGCAGTGAGTCGTCATCGGAATGACGGCTGACTTGGAGTCCATGTTGGGCTTATCGAGAGAGATGCTTGATATGCTTTCTCTCTCAGATCACTTCGTCTCAGCTTTAGCTGCTTATCTGCCTCCAGATAAGTTTGACGAGGTGCAGGCTCCTTTGCGTGTGCTGTCCAAGGCGCTCATGCATCTTTCTCACATGCATGCCTGTAACTCCGGCATTATAAAAGTACCTGCGGTCTGCCGTACAAGGGAAGGTTTACCAGTTCAGAACAATATGCTCTGGTCTGAATCTGGCCCTCTGGTCATTTCACTCGAATAATGAACTCAGTAATGTCTTACGTGCTCATTTGTCTGCGGTAACATTGGATTACTTGGACGACCTTCTACAGAGATACGGCAACAGAATTATTCTTCAGAACGATGTTCAGAGTCTGCTTCTATTACTCCCATGTCTCGGTTTCATCATAAATGAGAAAAAGTCGGATCTAGCTCTGTACAAGATGTCTATTCACTTGGGATTGAGCTTTGAAACTCACAACAATCTGGTTCGTCTACCGTTAACCTGAGCAAAATTAGTCCATTGTTATGCTCGCTTTTGTCTACACTCAGACGCATTAATAGTGAGGGAATTCATGCGACTGTTGGAGTTTTGCGAAGCAGCTGTGGACCTCATTCCGATGGGTCACCTGTGCGCATGTCCCCTCCAGATATTGTTTACTCAGAAATGGAATGTGAAGATGCTTTTGCTTGAACTGGTATTGTTTTAACGGACCTAGTAAAACAAGGGTTCAATTGGGCAGATATTCAGTGGTTAATATAACTCAGGGAGTTATGCTGCAACTGCTGGATCCGGCTTTCATGATTACGACGGATGTCAGATGGGTTGGGGCGCGACCCTAAATCCCACAGTCTTGGGGTGTCAGGGTCTTTGGGACCCTCGGTTCCAGGAGAGACACATAAACATCAACGAGATGATGTTAATTAGCTAGCGCTACAACATTGGATTCACATAATTACGGTCGTCCATGTTCAATTTGGTCGGACAACTTAACAGTAGAAGCATACATCTGGAATCAGGGCAGCACCCATTCATTTCCATTATGAAGATTTTCATAATACGTCATGAATCATCATTTTCATCTTTTTATCTGCCCTATACCGCATTGTCTGAACGTACTAGCAAACTCGCTCTCTCGGAAAGGTTGTCTGTTGCATAGGGCTGCACGATATTCGGATTTCAATACCGGTAACGATATTTTAAAAAATATCACGATATACCGGTATATCGTCAAGTTCAAAACATAACATGTAAGATTCTCACCCAAATTGTCCCAGTATTTTTTTGACATTCGAAGTTAAATAATTACGTTTTAAAAGCATTGAAATAATAAGCCTAACTTGTCTTAATTCATTCTTGTATAAATATTTGGAAATAAACTTTATGATGGCACAACAAATATTGTTTATTTTGAGTCGATAATTTCATATAAATATATGCTATTGGATCATCGCTTTACAAAACAAAAACGCTTAACCTGCGTTTTGTCGTTTACATGTGAATAGATCACAACTAGAGGGCGTTTGCCGTGTATTGGTTAAGCAGGACGCTGCTAGAGGGCTAGGAGTTTGTACACTTTTCCACAAATGAAAGCAGTCAGTTTTGTCATGTGGTATCACAAACAGCTGAAACGCACATGCTCGATAGGCACGTTTTAATGTAACCTCCTCGTGCAGTGGGTGAATGCTGGCGATGTATAAATACTATTTCAATATTTAATCACTCTTAACAAAGTGAAAATAAACAATATTATTCCCTTTATATTTTATTAGTGTTTTGATGACTATCTGTCTAATTTTTAAGATGTGGCATACAAGTCAGATCAAAACGTTCACCTACTTTTCTAAACATTAACACGTGCGAACTGGTGTTGACAAAAATGAATATTCATTACCGCAGCACTTGGAATTGTGGGTTCATTAATATGTATGCGATTTGTTCATATTGAAAAGCACATTCCAAGTGTGTCAGTAATAAAATAAACTTTGAAAATATTACTGCAGTGCTTGGAATTGTGAGAACAAGTGCAATGAAGTGGGAGGAACTATTAGTATTAAACCAGAAATTTCCCGGTCCAACAAAAGCCATTATTAATGGAAATACGGTAATCATTCTTTACGGTTTACGTTCGAAGCCATACTGTTTGGGGAAAAACTGTACTTTCCTGTGTCATCGGAGAAACAAAAATAAAACAGCTTATGGGAGAATATTTTACTATTACCAGGACATGAAGTGTATTGATAAAAAAACAAAACAAACTGCTTTCACAGTTTCTGTTTATATACACTTTTTTCAATCAGCTGTGAGATTAAATAGAATTTTTACGGAAAATGTCTGTCAATAAAAACCGCGGCTCGAAATGAATATCGTCACAGACGATATACCGGTATTAAAAAAAAATGGACGATATTTAACCGGTTAAGATTTCAATACTGGTATTACTGGTATATCGAAATACCGTGCGGCCCTAACGCTACTCTTCGATGTGCTTCTTTGGCAGGTCCGCAACTTTTCCATGGTTCCATGTCGACGGTCCGGGATGACGTCCTACGTCATTCCAAAGATCAGCTGCTGTTTCGTCAGCTTGATCAGCCTTCTAGGGCAGGCAGGGGCCGTTCCAAGCCTAACAAATACCCTTCTGCTTCCTCTGCGAAGCAAAAGGCTGATCCTTCTGCCACTGCTTCTACTTCTTACTCAAAGGGTAAGGGTAAGCGTCGGCAGACTAGAGGGAAGTCTCAGGATTCTTCATTCAGTAGAGGAAGTGGTTTCTCCTCTCGCGGGCCTCGTCGGGGCTCGAAATGGGTGTCAGATGTTTTTCGGTCCGGATTGCGAATATCCTTCCGAAGACACCCCACTCTGTCCAGCGTGCCTCTTCCAACCACAGTTCCTTCAGACGTTTTACATCGGGATCTTTTGTCCATGGAGATAGACAATCTCCTGACAAAGGGGGCGATCAAGGTCGTCAAGAACATTCAGTCAGTGGGGTTCTATTCCCGCCTGTTCTTGGTGCCGATGAAGGACGGCCAACTCCGACCGGTTATCGATCTGAGTATCTTGAACCAGTCTATCATTGCTCCCAAGTTCAGCATGGAGACTTTCAGGTTGGTCCTCTGTTAAATTCACCAGGGAGTTTTCGCTTCCAGCATCTACCTGCGAGACTCTTACTTTCATGTTCCAATTCATCGGGCGTCACGGAAGTATCTCAGGTTCGCTTTTCTGAGGCGAGTTTACCAGTTCAAGGCCATGCCTTTCGGCCTCAACCTGGCTCCTTGGGCCTTCACCAGACTGATGTCGCATCTGATAGCTTTCCATCACACACAGTCCAGGGTGACTACTTTGGCATATCTGGACGATATCCTCCAGAGGCATTCCAATGCTGCCTTACTGGAGTCGGTTGTCGCCACTCTGTTGAGCTTGCTCACGTTGCTAGGATTCAGAGTCAACGAGGAGAAGTTGGACCTGGTCCCTTCTCCGTCATTTTGTCATCTAGGGTTGGCTTTCCGCACCCAATTCAATTTGGTGGCGGTTCCCCAGGCCAAGGCTGTGATTCTCTCAGCTTTTGCTCTGACTCGGTCCCAGTCCAGTCCATATCCGCGACGGCACGGAGTATTCTCCGGCTGATCGGTCTCTGCGGTTCGGTGACGGATCTCATTCCTCTAGGTCGGCTGCGTGTCAGACCTCTCCAACACTTTCTGCTCAGTCGTTGGAGGCCGAATGTAGATTCTCTGGATCTGGTGCTTCAGTTTCCAGAATCTCTTTATCCTCACCTTCTCCCCTGGATGGATGATGGATGGACTTACCCACTTCCGATCACGTTCTGACGGCAGATGCCTGCGATCTCGGATGGGGTGCGACTTTGGATCCTCTAGGTCTTTCCCTTCATGGGATGTGGGACCAGGATCAGGCAGCTCTACACATCAACCAGAAGGAGCTTCTTGCTCTTCTTCTGAGTTTCAGGCAGTGGATCCCTCACCTGTCGAATCGCCAGGTCCTTCTGTTGTTCGACAATTTGACGGTGGTTGCTTACATTCGGAACCGGGCGGCACGCACTCGGTTCCAATGTATGATTTGGCTCGGGATCTTCTACTGCTCATTCAGGATGTCCATGCCAGGGTGGTTGTTCGTCACATTCCCGGTCGTCTGAACGTCCTAGCTGACTCCCTGTCCCGTCGGGGCAGGGTCATTTCCACCGGGTGGATGCTCCACATGGCGGGTTCCATCGATCTCTTGCAACGTGTTGGAACCATCAGGTGGACAATTTCGTGTCCCCGTGTCCAGACGCTCTGGTCCTCCTTTGGGACGGTCTGTCGGTTACGCCTTCTTGCCGGTTCCGATTCCGCCTCAAGTTCTCGCCCAGATATGAACCTGCAGTCGTCGAATCCTTTCGATCACACCCGTCGCCTCGGTGGGTGTGGATCAATCTGCTCCGCTCTCTGTTAGGGGCGCTTCTGGCATGTCTCCCTCTACCTCGCGACTTTCTTTGCCAAAGTCGTCCGAGGAGGTTTCACGTTGACCCGACTTCATTGTACCTTCGCATATGTCTTTTATCAGGTCATGTCTCCTCCGTAGTGGTTTTTCGAGACACACAGTGGAGTTGCATTTCTTCTTCAAGGAGGCACTCTCTCCACTGGTTTAGCCTCTCAATGGTGTGAGATCACTCTGTTGCTTCTGTCACTCCTTCGATCACACCGCTTGCAGAGTTTCTGGTATATGTTTGTTTCTGGGGGTCTCCTGCAGTGGGTACAAGTCCATGCTTTGGAGACCTTTTTCATATGTGGTACCGCATTGTTTCGACACTCATCCTTGCCTATCCAAACTTGTTCTTCTCTTTTCCTTGAAAAGGCCTAGGACTTTGCAGTTTACTCCAAGATGGTCACTTTCGTGGACGCTGCTCTGCTTGGGGATGGGGGGCGTTCACGCCTTTATCCTGGGTGGATATGCGTTTTCTCAAATGCCAGATCTCTCCTGCATCCATATCTCGATGGATTTGTCTTGCTATTCGTGCAGCTTCTGCTCGTCTAGCTACTGGTGATTGTATTACCAATTGTTTTTTCTGCCACGAGGTGCGTGCATTGTCTTCCTCTTTTAATAACTCTGTCATGTTGTCGGATAACGGATGTTATACTGGCAGCCTACTGGAGAAATGCTACATTCTCCTTTTATCTGCAACAGTTACAGAGCCGACAGAGGACCTTTGTCCTTGGGGCCCTCTTTCTTCGGCTCAGGCTGTTGTCTATCCCAGCCATTCAGCTTTTTTCATTTTTTTGCCATTCAGTCAGCCCAGCACTGTGCTGTTACTGCCCTTTCTGTCTGTGCGTCACACTTCACCATACGCCTCATCTTTCATTGTCTTTTACTAATGTTTGTGATGCTATGGTTTGATAGACCTAGGGATCTCTTCCTCTGTCCACGGTTCCAGTGCTATTGAGTTATGTGTGGGTTGGTTATGTGATTCCCTCCATCCTATTGTCTATTCAGCCTGTAGTAAACAATTGCAAGGTAGGTTGATAAGAAATATAAATTTTATAGTAAATTTCCTTTCTTATTATACCTACCGCAATTGTTTACAAGGAGGCCCTCCCGTCTTGTTATTCGGGTAAGAATCCTTCCTCCCCGCTGATCACATAACTCCCGTGTTGTCGGAATCAAAAGAATGATGAATTGACACACTGTGCATTGTTTTACGGAAGTCGTGGATTTATACTATGGAAGAGCGTCCCATACTGGGTGTGCGCCGATGGCGCTCGACCCAGTTTTGGCTAATTTTTTCGTGGTGTTTTTACACCAATTTTCTTTCCCAAATCTCTTGGGAAAGATTAAAATAGAGAGTATTTTATCCGAGTTAGGTTCTTCCACTGTAGTGCAAGCCTGTAGTAAACAATTGCGGTAGGTATAATAAGAAAGGAAATTTACTATAAAATTTATATTTTGTACACACCGGCTAAGGAACGGAAATCCGCTGCTCCTCAGGCCTCGATAACGGACTTGCTGTCGCAGATTGCGCAGCTAATCGCAGCCTCCCAGCAAGTGCAGATTCTGAGCTGTCGGATGGTGCTGAGTTGGTCCAGTCGTCTGTTCGCGCCGATGCAATGGACCAAGATTCTCAACTGATTCTCTCAGATGGTAAAAGGGATAAGGAAGAGGATTGATTACACTTCCCTTTTGGAACAGTACATGGTTGCAATGGCTTTCATCCATCAATACTACCCTGCTTTTGTTCCACCGAATCAGAATGCTGCAATGACAAGAGAGAAACAGCTGGTGTTGTTAGGTAGAGGCTTTATCCGGTCAAAGGAGGAAGTCCTTTCTTTTCCGGTTCAGTTTATGCAGGTGTCGCAGGCCTTTGGCAATATAGACGACACCGTATTTATCCTCTTGAGTGCGAGGAAGAAGGCACTTTCTTAGCTTCATCTTCCGTATACATACCGTTTTTTGGACCACGTTCATTTAAAACCGGTCGGGGAAGATGTTCAGAGAGTTCTTCTGCGTTTGGATGAGCAGGCCGGGGATCTTGAGGTATCCTTACCTGTATCATTCACTATTCATTCAGACGCAATTGAGATGGCAATTTCTTCAAATAGAGCGAATTTGGACGTTATGTCTTGCGCAGATCACCTTACAAGAGCTATGGTGCAACATCTCAAGGGAAAGGAATTTTGAGGACGTTCGTACCTCTCTTAGAGTTGTTTCCTGGGCAATTATGTATACCACGTATAACTCCGCCCTAACAGTGGCTAATCTGGAGTTAATCAGACATGATACTGCCCTTGCGTCATCATCACTGATAAGATGACAAGGTGAAAAGCTCTCTCCGAGTCGCTCCGATTTCCGGACATTTTATTTTCGACGACTAGCTTTCGTTAGTCTATGAACAGGCTACTAAGAAAGCATCTAGTGCTCTGCTTTTGAAGTCGGCGTATCAACGACCCGCTTCAGCAGACAAGAGTAAAGGAGGGCGTTCCAGACAAAAATCGTCAAACTGTATCTCCTCACGAGGGTACAAGAAACCCTCTTATAATTACTCTGGAGGTCGTCAGTATAGCGACTTGAAAAAGGGGCATAGGTCTGATTAGGACTATAGGTCAGACGCCCCTAGGCCTACTAGACGAGGTTTTTCATGGGGAGGACGTGGTTCCTCCTCCCGTAAGCCTCGCAGGTCATACAGGTGATGGTTGGGAGTGCAGTGGCTCAGTTGGTACAGGTGCAGGCTGCAAGCTGAGAAGTCCTCGGTTCGAATCCCACTTGCGACAACCGCGTTGTGTCCTTGGGCAAGACACTTCATCTCCATTGTCCGCGTGTGGGCACGGTGGCGTTGTGTACTAAGGCGTACTGCACGTCAATGGTGCACTTGTCTTCAACCAATGCTAACCCTGCTTGTGTGGAATTAGTATGTTGGGGAGCTGACAGTTGCTCGCTGTTGCTCAGTGGTTCTCTCCGTGTCCTCCGGCTTCCTTCACCCGTAAAACTGTCACGGTCATGATTAGCCATTGTGCATAAATATGTGACCTTAAAAACACCAATAAATAACAGGTGATGGTTTAGACCTCTATTGCTGGCCAGTTGGCGGAAGATTATCAAGCTCCGCAAAAAACTGGATAACATTCACGGAAGATCAGTGAGTGAGAAGTGTAGTCTCGGACGGCTTATGGCTATCATTCCGAGTAAAACCCCACTAACAAGTTGTCCACGTGGGACAAATCTTCCATTAAATTCTTGCATAAGAGAGTTTCTCCTACCGGAGGTATAAGCTCTCTTATCAAGAAAGCAATGCAGGTCATGGAGGAGAATCAGGTTTCTCAAGATTTTTACAATCGCCTGTTCCTCGTACCAAAGCCAGATGGTTCGTTCCAACCGATAATAGACAAGTTTATCATGGCTCTAAAAGTTTATTTATGGAAATCATTCAGTCGGTAAAAGCGAGTGTTCGAGTGATCGACTATGTGGCAAGCATAGATCTAAAGATCTGTACTTTTATGTCCTGGTACATCCGGCATAATAAAAGTACCTGCGGTCTGCTGTACAAGGGAAGGTGTACCAGTTCAGAACAATATGCTCTGGTCTGAATCTGGCCCCCTGGGCATTTCACTCGAATAATGAACTCAGTAATGTCTTACGTGCTCATTTGTCTGCGGTAACGTTGGATTACTTGGACGACCTTCTACAGAGATACGGCAACAGAATTATTCTTCAGAACGATGTTCAGAGTCTGCTTCTATTACTCCCATGTCTCGGTTTCATCATAAACGAGAAAAAGTCGGATCTAGCTCTGTACAAGATGTCTATTCACTTGGGATTGAGCTTTGAAACTCACAATAATCTGGTTCATCTGCTGTTAACCTGAGCAAAATTAGTCTGTTGTTATGCTCGCTTTTGTCTACACTCAGACGCATTAATAGTGAGGGAATTCATGCGACTGTTGGAGTTTTGCGAAGCGGCTGTGGACCTCATTCCGATGGGTCACCTGTGCGCATGTCCCCTCCAGATATTGTTTACTCATAACTGGAATGAATTTGCTTGAACTGGTATTGTTTTAACGGACCTAGTAAAACAAGGGTTCAATTGGGCAGATATTCAGTGGTTAATATAACTCAGGGAGTTATGCTGCAACTGCTGGATCCGGCTTTCATGATTACGACGGATGTCAGACAGGTTGGGGCGCGACCCTAAGTCCCACAGTCTTGAGGTGTCAGGGTCTTTGGGACCCTCGGTTCCAGGAGAGACACATAAACATCAAAGAGATGATGTTAATTAGCTAGCGCTACAACATTGGATGCACATAATTACGGTCGTCCATGTTCTATTTGGTTGGACAACTTAACAGTAGAAGCATACATCTGGAATCAGGGCGGCACCCATTCATTTCCATTATGCCAACTAATGGAGAAGATTTTCATAATACGTCATGAATCATCATTTTCATCTTTTTATCTGCCCTATACCGCATTGTCTGAACGTACTAGCAAACTCGCTCTCTCGGAAAGGTTGTCTGTTGCATAGGGCTGCACGATATTTGGATTTCAATACCGGTAACGATATTTTAAAAAATATCGCGATATACCGGTATATCATCAAGTTCAAAACATAACATGTAAGATTCTCACCCAAATTGTCCCAGAATTTTTTTGACATTCGAAGTTAAATAATTACGTTTTAAAAGCATTGAAATAATAAGCCTAACTTGTCTTAATTCATTCTTGTATAAATATTTGGAAATAAACTTCATGATGGCACAACAAATATCGTTTATTTTGAGTCAATAATTTCATATAAATATATACTATTTGATCCATCGCTTTACAAAACAAAAACACCTAACCTGCGTTTTGTCATTTACATGTGAATAGATCACAACTAGAGGGCATTTGCCATGTACTGGTTAAGCAGGACGCTGCTAGAGGGCTAGGAGTTTGTACACTTTTCCACAAATGAAAGCAGTCAGTTTTGTCAAGTGGTATCACAAACAGCTGAAACGCACATGCTCGATAGGCACGTTTTGATGTAACCCCCTCGTGCAGTGGGTGAATGCTGGCGATGTATAAATACTATTTCAATATTAAATCACTCTTAACAAAGTGAAAATAAACAATATTATTCCCTTTATATTTTATTAGTGTTTTGATGACTATCTGTCTAATTTTTAAGATGTGGCATACAAGTCAGATCAAAACGTTCATCTACTTTTCGAAACATTAACACGTGCGAACTGGTGTTGACAAAAATGAATATTCATTACCGCAGCACTTGGAATTGTGGGTTCATTAATACATGTACGTATGCGATTTGTTCATATTGAAAAGCACTTTCCAAGTGTGTCTATAATACAATAAACTTTGAAAATATTACTGCAGTGCTTGGAATTGTGAGAACAAGTGTAATGAAGTGGGAGGAACTATTAGTATTAAACCAGAAATTTCCCAGTCCAACAAAAGCCATTATTAATGGAAATACGGTAATTATTCTTCACGGTTTACGTTCGAAGCCATACTGTTTGGGGAAAAACTGTACTTTCCTGTGTCATCGGAGAAACAAAAATAAAACAGCTTATGGGAGAATATTTTATTAGTACCAGGACATGAAGTGTATTGATAAAAAAACCAAACAAACTGCTTTCACAGTTTCTGTTTATATACACTTTTTTCAATCAGCTGTGAGATTAAATAGAATTTTTACGGAAAATGTCTGTCAATAAAAACCGCGGCTCGAAATGAATATCGTCACAGACGATATACCGGTATTCAAAAAAAATGGACGATATTTAACCGGTTAAGATTTCAATACCGGTATTACCGGTATATCGAAATACCGTGCAGCCTTACTGTTGCAGTTGGAATGGACGCTCAACAAGTAAGTGTTTGGACAGTTTTGCTACCAGAGGGATCGTCCCATCATAGATCCATTTGCGATGCACCGGAACAATCAGTTACCGTCGTTTGTGTCGCCATGCCCAGACCATTGAGCGCATGCAGTAGCTGCCAGTGCTGAAACGGTTAGTCGGATAACCAATTTGCAACCAGTTATCGACGTAACCGGTTGGAAAAGCTGTCAAGTGGATAACCGCTATACCTATAGTTTACGGGATAGCATCTGGAAAATAAAAAGTATTTGACCGCGATACGCTAGAATTCTTTTGCTGAAGCAAGCATTGTCAAAGCTGCCAAACATTTGTCGATTTACAACGATGTGTACTTGATGTAACATGAAAGGGTTACGGTGTTAGAATGTTCAATGAACAGTTATTTCAGTCGCTTGGGCTGTCAAGTATCAGATAAATGTTTGTAACAAACTGCCAACAGTCGAGTGCACTGCAAGTTGTTTTCTTGCGTGGGCAGCAGTGAGCACGTGCCTGTCAATGTAACAATCTTCTACAGACAAATTTGACAGTCTTCTCTTTGATGAGAAATTGTTAATTGCAGATTTTAATGCTGAAAAAATCCCCCAATGTAAGTAACGGTGCTTCCAAAATAAATTGACTGTTTGGTTCTTTACCAACAGGTTTCAGAAAAAACATGTTTTGATTCTATTGAACTGTTTAAAAGTATGAAAATATGTCATAAAAAAACCTATTTTAAAATCTTGCATTTTAAAATTTGTTTTTCAGTGGTCATAGCTATCAGATAGTACATGTTGGTGAGTGTTGTTACTGGAATTTATTGTACACCTGAATGGGGTCGCCGTTGGGTTACCTCAGAAGTGTGTTTACTCTCCAGAGATCGTTCATTGTGGTTCGATTGGACATATGTATGTTATATATTATATCACCTGTTTTTGACATATCTGCATACGCTGTACGTTATATAGTGGGCAATATTAATTACCGGGATTGTTGCTAACTTATGAAGTAGCGTTAAGCACCATTTATTAATAATAAATTAATACCTGAATGCCTGTTCAACGAATATTTATATTGTTTTTTGGTACCGCTTTTACTGATTTCAGAGTGCTCACCTCTTTCTTTTTGAAGATTCCTTCAAAAGAAAAGGAGGGTTGGGGGGGGGGGATTTTTTACCTCTCCTCTGGCTTGATAGGTATGTAACTATGAAGGAAGCTGTTTTGTCCATAATTATATCCTGCATACAGCTGGAGTTTTATTGTGTATGGCGTATGTTTGTGGAGGATATTCTCTCATTCTTAAATACACCGTCCTAATTTTGGGGGCGTAGTCCAGGCTAACCTTAAAAATTGGAACTTGTTATACCCAATTAGCATAGTCTTCATGCTAAGTATATGGAATTACTTGAACTGGGCTCCTTTTGTATGATACGTCTTCTCTGTTACTGTATAGAGAGACATACATGTAATTCCTAATAATTTTATTTACCTTTCACCTTGGATTACAGGATTGGAACTATGTTGATCTACTAATTCTGAAGTCCTAGGCCCTCCACCTTTTTACGATTCAGCTAGTCTGAGTCATTGGTTTACAGTGTGAAAAGATTATAAATTTACAGTAATTTGTATATTTTTACCTTCGTCGCCAATGGCAAAGCAGGTCTAGTAACCGCTCGACTCCGTCAGTCTGTCAGTCCATCCGTCAGTCTGTCCGAAACACTTTTTCCGTCAAAGTTTTCTTGGCTTCTATGAAAGGGAATGATTTTATATTTGGTCTGCTGCTTCATATTGATGAGTTGTATCGTGTAAGCAATTTTCAGATCTGCCGTGCAGCCACTTCCTGTTTGCCGATACTTTGAAATTTTACTGTACCCACTGAACATTGAAAATTTTTATACTGTACCAATGACCCAGACTTAGCTGGTGCTAACTCTTAAATTCTAGGGCCAAACACAAATTTTACCCCCAATCCCCAAAACTTGCATCTAAAACCGAAAATTACATGTCCTGTATGGTCCTCCATACCTTTCCTCCACTGCGCATGCGCAGTGTCAAGGAGGTCTCGAAATTGGCGCCAAAAGTCATTCTTTGTTTGGCCCTTCATCAGTTCACATCTGACTGATATTTGTGCATGTAAATCTCAGTTGAAATGATGCCAGACACATAAATATGAGAGAAATGGTGGATCTAAAGAGGAAATAGAAGGATGAGAGGAAAATTCAGTGGCAGGAAATAATCAGGGCCGTAACTTAAATTTTTTACGAAATTATGTTATGTTCCCTAATTTCGAGGCATGAGCCTGTTGTTATCATTCTTGCTATGAAAGTTCCAGTGTTGCCTCTCTCCCTTTCCTTTATTCCCCCCTTGCTATTCTCCCATGCTTTTGGCATATTTTCTGTAATAATTATTACTAAAATTTCTTGGGAGTTTTGGCTTCGTAACAGAATGAATTTCTGTTCTTTTCCCCATGTTGACGTCCTCACCCTTGGGTGTTTAGGCGTTGTGATCTGCATCTACCATCTGATGTTCTGCAGTTTCTTCTATGGAAATCTCTGTTTTGCATCAGATAGTGTTTAAATTGGTAACTGATTTCAGGCCATGTTTATCAGTGCCTGGAGTCATGTTTCCGGTTTTTGTACAACTTCTTGTTTACATTGACAACAGTTACTGCTGATAGTGATTTCTTGTCTTTACATTAGTTTAGTCATAGCAAGATACATTAATATTGTATGTAAGTGTTGCATTAATTTTTTTAAATGTTTTAAAAAATTTTGTCTACACTTAGGCTTTTTTGGGATCCATTTGGGCTCAGTGTTCCCATTGGGAACTTGGGCTCTTCTGAAAAAATTTTTAAAAAAAATTTTTTTTTTGAAAATTATTTTCTTTCAGAGAAGATTATAATGGATTATGTTATATTATGTATCTTTATTTCAAGGGATAGTGCGACTAATATGACTGTGTATTTTTTTATTGATAAAAAAATATTTTTTATTTATAATGCGAGGATATCTTCCTCTAATTCTCAGGTTCAATGTATTCACACTAATTCCTGCTCTGTGTGTGTTGATTGAAATGACAACGTTGGAGACGTGTGTCACGATATTGTGTTTGCGGGGAGGGGTCCATAATGGTCCTCTCTCCGTAGGGTCACTCTATATTATCATTTTATTTTTCAGAATTCAGAGTGATGTTTAGCTCACCTGACTTTCAGTCAGGAGAGCTATAGTGATCACTCACCGTCCGTCGTCCGGCATCCATCGTCCGTCGTCGTCCGTGAACATGGTGTTTGCATCTTCTCCTCCCAAACCGCTGAACCAGTTTAATTGATATTTGAGATAATAGTTTGTTATGACATCGCAATTTGATTTTGTTCAAATCAAGTTGCCTCGCCCGTGGGTAGGGCCACACCCAAAAATTTTGTGCTGAAATCTTAAAAAATCTTCTTCTCATGAACCAGCAGTAGCAGAGACTTGATATGTGGTGTGCAGCTTCCTTTTGAGGTGTAGACTCAGATTTGTTCAAGAGAAGTTTGTGGGGGTATACTTGGCGTCATTATGGGAGGGGCAAAATTTTTGGCCCCGCCCAAACTTTCTATTTTCCAAACCGAGAGGCTGATTTGAACCAAATTTTATGTGAGGGCTTATTGGGTCATAAGTACCTAATTTGTGCTGATTTTTTTTTTCCTGTAGCCCCATGGGAACCGCAGGAGCTAAAAATAGAAAAAAATTAAAACACCCATATCTCCAAAACTGCACAGCACCGAGAATGTTTATTTGGTGTGAAGCTTCCTTAGGACCAACAGAAAGAATTGGTAAAAAAAAATTGCCATCGGTTTTATCATAGGGTACAGTTTCGGGACTTTGAAAAGTGCTGAGTCAGCACTTTTTAACACTGTAGGCAATGGGAAAAACATTAAAAAATCTTCTTCTCCAGATCCAGCAGGCAGAATCTTTTGATATTTGGTATGCAACATTGTAGGGTGGATCTGATTCAAGTTTGTTCAAATCGGCATCCTGGGTTCATATTTGAGATCAGTATAGGAGCCCGATTTCGAACTTAGTGCATTTCAGGCAAATTTCTTAAAAAATCTTCTTCTCCAGATCCAGCATTCAGAATCTTTTGATATTTGGTATGCAACATTGTGGGGTGGATCTGATTCAATTTTGTTCAAATCGGCCCCTTGGGTTTATATTTGGGTTCAGTATAGGAGCCCAAATTTGAACTTAGTGCATTTCAGGCAAATTTCTTTGAAAATCTTCTTCTCAAGATCCAGCAGGCAGAATCTTTTGATATATGGTATGCAACATTGTGGGGTGGATCTGATTCAAGTTTGTTCAAATCGGCTCCCTGGGTTTATATTTGGGCTCAGTATAGGAGCCCAAATTTGAACTTAGTGCATTTCAGGCAAATTTCTTAAAAAATCTTCTTCTCCAGATCCAGCAGGCAGAATCTTTTGATATATGGTATACAACATTGTGGGGTGGATCTGATTCTATTTTGTTCAAATCGGCTCCCTAGATTCATATTTGGGCTCACTATAGAAGCTTGAATTCGAACTTAGTGCATTTCAGGCAAATTTCTTCCAAAATCTTCTTCTCCAGATCCTGCAGGCAGAATCTTTTGATATTTGGTATGCAACATTGTGGGGTGGATCTGATTCAAGTTTGTTCAAATCGGCCACCTGGATTCATATTTGGGCTCACTATAGAAGCCCAAATTCGAACTTAGTGCATTTCAGGCAAATTTCTTCAAAAATCTTCTCCAGATCCAGCAGGCAGAATCTTGTGATATTTGGTATGCAACATTGTGGGGTGGATCTGATTCAAGTTTGTTCAAATCGGCCCCCTGGGTTTATATTTGGGCTCAGTATAGGAGCCCAAATTTGAACTTAGTGCATTTCAGGCAAATTTCTTTGAAAATCTTCTTCTCAAGATCCAGCAGGCAGAATCTTGTGGTATTGGGTATGCACCATGCTTAGGGGGGGTGAGATTCAATTTTGTTCAAGCCAAGTCCCTGGGTTCATATTTGGGCTCACTGTGGGAGCCTAAATTATAACTTAGTTCAAAATGAGGAACTTTCTTTAAAAATCTTCTTTAGATCCAGCAGTCGGAATGTTTTGATATTTGGTATGCAGCATTCTTAGGGGGGTGAGATTCAAGTTTGTTCAAGCCATGTCCCTAGGTCCATATTTGGGCTCACTGTGGGAGCTTGAATTGTAACTTTGTTCGAAATGAGGAATTTTCTTATAAAATCATCTTCTTCAGATCCAGCAGTCGGAAGGGTTTGATATGTGGTGAGTAGCATCCTGGGGGGGGGGGGGGGGGGGGGGAGGGGGGATTCAAGTGTGTTAAAGCCAAGTCCATGGGTCCATATTTGGGCTCCCTGTGTGAGCCCAAATTATAACTTAGTCAATATGAGGAATTTTTCTTTGAAAATCTTCTTCTTCAGATTCAGCAGTTGGAATGTTTTGATATTTGGCATGGAGCAACCTTAGGGGGCTGAGATTGAAGTTTGTTCAAGCCAAGTCCCTTGGTTCATATTTGGGCCCCACTATGGGAGCCTGAATGACAACTTAGTTCAAAATGAGGAATTTTCTTTAAAAATCTTCAGATCCAGCAGATGAATGCTTTTGATATTTTTTATGCAGCATCCTTAGGGGGTAAGATTCAAGTTTGTTCAAGCCATGTCCCTAGGTCCATATTTGGGCTGATTGTGGGAGCTTGAATTGTAACTTGGTTCAAAATGAGGAATTTTCTTTAAAAATCTTCTTCTTCAGATCCAGCAGTCGGAATGTTTTGATATTTGGTGTGTAGAATCCTTAGGGGTGTGAGATTCAGGTTTGTTAAAGCCAAGTCCCTGGGTTCACATATGGGCTCCCTGTGGGAGCCCGAATTATGACTTAGTTCAATATGAGGAATATTCTTTAAAAATCTTTTTTTAGATCCACTGGTCAGAATATTTGGATATTTGGTTTCAGCTTTTCTAAGGAGGAGCAGATGCAACTTGTGGAAATCAATTCTCTGGGTTGATATTTAGGCTACCATGTCAGGTGAGCGCCCTCAGGCCCCCTGGGGCCTCTTGTTTCGTGATGTCTTCAACAAGTGTGTCTCCATCGTTGCAGTGTTAGGGCTAGCAGCTAAGTGCTCAGGGTAATACGACAATTGCCGAAGAGGTCCCTAGTTGGATCGAAGGCATTGATCGTCCGCCCGGTGTAGCGACCATTCATCGAATGGCTCGGCAGCCGGGTTTGTCCGTTACGGTTCTGGGAAGCAGTGTGGGTGATGCGAGCACTATAAACTTGGAACATGCACACCCAGCAATGACGGATCCGAGGATAGTACGGAGGAAGCCTGTCAGTCTAGTAGCTAGCTCGTCCAGGTCTATCCGGACCCTGAGCGAGAGAGGCCCCCTCTCTTTACAACTACATTTGAGCCGCAATGTTGTTGTATGTTTGTTTGTTAGTCAGAACATACGTCCAATCCTCCTGTTCAGGACGTTCCGTCACATACACAGTCCGAACTGGTTGTGTTATGGGCTTCCTCATCCTCATGTCAACACACACCACCGCACCTTGGCTTGTGACCACAGAGTTTCAGGGGACGTTCGCATATTATATAAATGCAGGAATGAACGTTCCTAGTGCTCCTGCTTTGCCGACCAGGGAATATTGTCGACCAGGTTACTTCATCTGTTAGCCAAGGATATGAGGTCTTTCCTGATGGGACGTTCTCATATTATATAAATGCAGGAATGAACGTCCCTGGAGCTGACAGTGGATATTATGTAAGTCACGGCTTCACAGGCCTCATTCAGGAATAAGAATGAGGTCATTTTCTGTGATGTCTTCAAAAGTGTGCTTCCGTCGTCACAGTCAAATGAAGAGCTAGCGGATAAGTGCTCATGATATTACGTCAATTGCCTAAGAGGTCCCTAGTAGGATCGACGGCATTGGCGTCCGCTAGCTCGCCCAGTGTAGCGACCATTCATCGAATGGCTCGGCAGCTGGGTTCGTCCGTTGCGGTCCAGGAAGGAGATTTGGGTGATGCAAGCACTATAATAAGACAAAGTGCACACCCAGTGATGACGGATCAGAGGAGAGAACGGATGAAGCCTATTAGTCCAGTTCCTAGCTCGTCCAGGTACATCCGGGCTGCGAGCGACTCTCTCGTACAACAACATCTGGGACCAGATGTTGTGGTACAAAACGTTTTGCATTCGGAGCATACGTCCGCCGCTCGGGATGCTCCGTTATATAGACAGTCCGGAGAGACTGTCGATATGGCTTCCTCATTCTCACGGCAGCGCACACGACCGCACCTTGGCTACGTGACCCACGATATCCAGCCAGCTTCGCCGATCAGGGATTCCATGGCGACCAGGTCACGCCATCCGGTAGCCAGGGACACGAGGCCTGTAGACTCCGGACGTTCGCATAAAAGAAGTATGCAGGAGTCAACGTACACGGAGCTTCCAGCGGCAAAGCAACATAAGACAGCTACTCCACAGGCCTCAGTGACGGACGTGCTATCCCAAATAGCACAACTTATCGCATCCCAGCAGACGACAAAATCTCTGTCGGATCAGGAATTATCCGACGACGCTGGGTCGGTACGCTCCGCTGAAGCATCAGGTACGGATGACCGAGAACTTCATAGGGTCCGACAGGATGGCGAAAGGGATTCAAAGGATTTGGAGCTTTCCCTTTCGGAACAACATAAAGCTGCCGTAGATTTTATCCGGCATTATCTTCCAGAGGTTGTTCGTCGGACCAGAATGCTGCGATGCCAGATAAGAGACTGATAGCGTCATTGGACACAGAATTTTTTGATCGGTTCAGGGACATCGTCCCTGAGTTTCCGACACAGTCCAATAATGTCACAAGAACATTTGAATTATTGAATGATGCTACCAAACCTAGCAAGGCTGGTTTCTTGTCCGCAAATGCTCTAAATCTGCCTTTCATCAATTCAAGGAATATTCGAAACGGCAGGATAGGGCATACCGAGAGTTCGTCTGCGTCTAGACGACCAGGCTGAAGACTTAGAATTGTCTATACCGTCGTCTATGTCAATTCCAACCACAACGTTGGAAACGACAATAATGTCTCACAGAGTTAACTTAGACACTTTATCATACGCAGATCACCTTACTAAGACGTTATCATTACGTCTTCAAGGGAAAGAATTCCAGGATATACAATCCTCATTAAGAGTTCTTTCAAGGCTTATTCCACGTATAACTCCGCCCTTTCAGTGGCAAACCTGGAGTTGGTTGGACATGACGCAGCCCTAGCTACATCCATGCGCGTGGATGGTAAGGTGAAAAACTCTCTCAGAGTCACTTCGGTCTCTGGAGAGCTTCTCTTCGACGGCAAGCTTTCAGCAATCTATGATAAGATAACTAAGAAAGCTTCGGATTCTCTGCTATTCAAATCCGCTTCTAAAAAGTCGGATACAGCAGAAAAGAGTAAGACAGGCACTTCTGGGACAAGTACGCCCAAGAGAAGTTCCTGTAGAGGTTCCTATACATCCTCTAGGTCTTATTCTAGAGACCGTCAAGACAGTGACTCACGAGGGGGACGTTATTCTGGTCGAGATAACCGGTCAGACGTCGCTAGGTTGACAGGGCGAGGTGCGGGTCGTGGAGGACGTAGTTTCTCCTTCCGCAAGCCTCGCAGGTCCAGGAGGTGATGGTTTGAACCTCTATCGTGTTCTGGTAGGCGGAATATTATCGAGTTTTATGAATGATTGGGCGTCAATTACGGACGACCCCTGGGTTCGAGGGGTAATTTCGGAAGGACTAAGAATATCCTTCAAACGAAAGTCTCCATTAACTCGAAGTCCAAAATGGACTCAGCTTCCGTAAAATCCGCAGAAAAGAGACGCTCTTTTATCTGAAGTACAGTCTCTTCTGAAGAAGAATGCGGTAGAGGTCGTAGAAGACAAGGAATCACTGGGTTTCTACAGCCATCTGTTTCTGGTTCCAAAACCAGACGGCTCGTTCCGTCCAGTCATAGATTTGAGCTGGATAAACAAGCTGATCGTCACACCGAAGTTCTATATGGAAACAATTTGATCAGTCAGAGCGAGTATTCGGGTGAACGACTATGCTACAAGCATAGATCTCAAGGATGCGTACTTTCACGTCATGGTACATCCGACATTCAGAAAGTATCTACGCTTCGCAGTCCTAGGAGTTGTATATCAGTTCCGAGTGATGTGCTTCGGTTTGAACCTAGCGCCCTGGGCTTTCACTCGAATAATGAACTCGGCAATGATATATTTCCGAGCTCATTCGTTTGCGGTAACGTCGGCCGACCTGGACAACATTCTTCAGAGGTACGGCAACAAGTTAACGCTTCAGATCGATGTGCAGAATCTGCTTCTATTACTCCGACGTCTCGGTTTTATAATAAACAAGGAGAAGTCGGTTCTGGTGCCGTCCAAGTCATTCACTCATCTGGGAATGAGCTTCGAGACGCACAACAATCTTGTTCGTCTGCCGTTAACCAGAGCGAATTTAATCAGTTGTTACGCTTGCTATTGTCTTCACTCAGACAAAGTTACAGCGAGAGAATTCATCAGACTGATAGGGTTGTGTGGAGCTGCCGCGGATTTTATTCCAATGGGGTGGCTACGCACTTGTCCTCTCCAAATCTTTTTGACTCAAAAAGAACAGAGTTGGAGGGTGAAGATTCTTTCGCTCATTACGTACATCCTCTTGTAAATCAAGTGAAACAGATTCAGACTTGGGCAGATATTCAGTGGTTTATTCAGGGAAATAACTTCCACTGCAATTGCCGGATCCGAGTTTTACAGTTTTGACGGATGCCAGTTAAATAGGTTGGGACCCAAAATTGAGCCCAACGGTTTTTAAGTGCCAGGGTCCTTGGGATCCGTAGTTCCTAATCAAGCACATAAACATCAGGAATTGATGTTATTTTGGCTTGCGTTACGTCATTGCATGAATGTTATCCAGATTGCCCACAGGCAATTCTGTCCGACAATTCGACGGTATAAGCGTATTTTCGGAACTAGGGAGGTACTCATTCCATTCTGTTATTCACTGTAACGGAGTGAATCCTTTTGTTGGTACTAGAACATCAAGTTCTCCTATCGGTCCGTCGTATTCCGGGTCGTCTGAACGTATTAGCGGACTCCCTTTCATGAAAGGGCCGCTTGTTGCAGTCAAATGGACTTTTAACAACGAGTATTTATATCAGATTTGCTACCTATGAGAGCGGCCAATGATGGACTTATTTGCGACGCATCTCAACAATCAGTAGCAAGTGTATGTGTCAACATGTTCGGATCCTCTAGCGTTTGCACTTGACGCTCTATCCATCTCGTGAGACGGGATAATAGGATATGGGTATCCTCCAGCGCCATTGATTCAGCAGATATTGCTTAAGTTAAATAATCTCAATGCAATTCTGTTGGTAGCACCTCTGTCTCCACAAAGACCGTGTATTAATCTATTTAGGTGTCTGTTGTGGCTTATGCTGTGGAAGCTTCCTCCACATTTCGGTCCATTCTATAGCTAGATGGATTCTATTAGCTTTCAGTACTGCTTATGATAATATCTTCAACACAGCAGTCTGCGATTAAGATTTTAGCTCTTGAAGTAAGAGTTCTTTCTACTTCAGAGGCTTATGCTAATAGCGTTGCTATTACAGTTCTAATGATGGCTGCATATTGGTTTTAGCCTTTCATTTGCACAAGTTTATACCTCAGAAATATTGAGTCCATTTCTAGAGACCGGCATTGTTTAGTTTCATTATCTGTTGCTCAGAATGTTGTCCACTAAACAGTTGCAACTATAGTTGTATAGGCTTTTGGTTCCGGCAGTGACTCTGTGCTGCCGCCCTCTTCGCTCTGGGGTATTTGACCCAGGGCAAGGGGAAGGGGGGTTCCCTTAGGTCACCTGCTTTATAGTGAAAAGCAAGGGAATACCTCCCCTAGAGTCAGTAATTCTAGTCGGTACCGGGATGATTTTTAAAGTGTAAAGATAATTTTTTACTCATCCATGTAATATTTTTAAGTGTACCTCGGTGTGTAGTATTTGTATATGTCACATATCATGCAGACGTTAATATACAATTATCAGTCACTTTTAATGAATTTAAGAGTCTCATTTATCTGGACTACTTTATTTATCGGCTTTCCTTTAAAAATAATTACCATAATGGATTATACTGGAGGTTAATAGACATCAGTGATGTTATTATGCTCAAGTACAGAATGGTGTTGTGTCTTTCTCGTTTTGATGCAGAATAGAAAGATACATGTAAAGCCTATTTCTCCTTTCTCCTTGAGGGGATAATTCTGTATGTATATAGTTGAGTTATTGGATTGCTTTATGTCCTAGGCCCTCCAACCTTTTTACTATTCAGTTAAGTCTGGGTCATTGGTACAGTATAAAAATGTTAAAAAATTTATACTAATTTATATATTTTTTATACTTACCAATGACCCAGACGGGGATGGCCCTCCCATGAGTTGGGAACTCATACCTCCCCGCTGAGTACATATCGCTTTTCCAGGCACTGCTTGTAAGAATGACTTTTGGCGCCAATTTCGAGACCTCCTTGACACTGCGCATGCGCAGTGGAGGAAAGGTATGGAGGACCATATAGGACATGTAATTTTCGGTTTTAGATGCAAATTTTGGGGATTGGGGGTAAAATTTGTGTTTGGCCCTAGAATTTAAGAGTTAGCACCAGCTAAGTCTGGGTCATTGGTAAGTATAAAAAATATATAAATTACTATAAATTTTTTAACTTTTCCGTCAAGGTTTTCTCGGCTTCTATGCAAGGGATTGATTTTATATTTGGTCTGCTGCTTCATAATGATGAGTTGTATCATGTAAGCAATTTTCAGATCTGCTGTGCAGCCACTTCCTGTTTGCTGATACTTTGAAATTTTACTGTACCCACTGAACATTGAAATTTTTCGTCAAACTATTCTCAGCTTCTATGCAAGGGATTGGTTTTATATTTCATCTGGAGCCTGATAATGATCAATTGTATTGTGTATGCAATTTTCAGATCTGCCATGCAGCCACTTCCTGTTTGCCGATTCATTTGCATGCAGCGACACAGGTCCAGACCCGGTATTGGTCTTGGCTTGTTATACTTACCAATGGCCCAGACGGAGATGGTCCTCCCATGAGTGGGCACTCATATCTCCCCACTGAATTTTTATGTAGTACTCTCTTTTACAAAGAATGATGTTGATGCCAATTCTGGTCACTTCCTGACGCCATTGGTAAGTGTAACAAGCCAAGCCCAATACCGGGTCTGGACCTGCGTCGCTGCATGCAATTGATTACAGAGATGAACAGACTTCAAAGTATTGGCAAACAGGAAGTGGCTGCACGGCAGATCTGAAAATTAGATACACGATACAACTCATCATTATGAAGCAGCAGACCAAATATAAAATCATTCCTTTTCATAGAAGCCAAGAAAACTTCGATGGAAGAAGTGTTTCGGACGGACTGACGGATGGATGGATGGAGTCGAGCGGTTACTAGACCTACTCTGCCGCTGGCGACGCAAGTAAAAATATACAAATTACTGTAAATTTATAATTTCTAAATTTTTGTCTATAGGCCTCTGGTACAAGATCATATGCCTTAAGTATAGTCTCTTTAACAGTGTCAATACTGCTTTGCTCAGAAGATAGAGCTGAATAGATTTCTTGGGCCTTCAAAACACTTTGCAATAAACAAAGTCCAGACATCACTTGGCCATTCTAAACTTGATGCCACTTTTTCAAAGTGTGAAAAATTTATCAACTTCTTTTTCTTGAAAGTGGGGAACTAGCCTAACATGTTTGGTTGCATCAAATCTACTTGGTGAAATTACATTTGAGCATTGACCCTAAGATTCCACTTCTTTTATTTTGATTTCCATTTAAGCCTGAATTTCTAATTCTTTTAAATATATTTCTTTTTGAGTCTGAATTTGTTCCTTTCTTTTTGTGCTTCAATTTCCCTTAATCATTTTTCTTTTTGAGCCTTAATTCTTTTAATTTCTTTTAATTTTCTTTTTTCTTTTTGGGCCTGAATTTCTAATTCTCTCATTTTTGGTTGCATTTCTAATCTTTTTAATTCCAATTCTCACTTTTTGAGTTCAAGGGCATCAGTAGGTTGTGGTTCAGGGTCAGGTGCCTCAGACTGAGGTAAAAGGCTTTCCGCAATACAATGAGCTGTTTAAGTTCATGTTTGTTCAGATTGAGTGGTGGATAATTTAACCCTTTACCCAACAAATCGGCACATCTGCCCACGTAATATGCATAATATTACTATAGAAACCCTATGGGAAATCACATTTTATTCTTCTCTGGAACTACAGAGCCGATGTGAACCAAACTTCTTAGGAATTGTTTATAGGAGGCCCCCTACAAACAATCCTCTTTTTGTTCCCGATGGTTTGAAAATATGGCCACCAGACACATTCTCTGATTCTGGTTGATGAATTTTTAAAAAATCTTCCCCTCTGAAACCACAATTCCAAATGTTTTGAAACTTCACAATGTCGATGACTGCAACCCCCACACCCCACCCCCTCTACTAATGATCCTCATTTAATGTTGATTGGGTTGCAAACATGTCCGCAGTTGCAGCTTATAGTTACTACAGAAACCCCATGGGAAATCCCATTTTCTTCTTCTTCTCTGGAACTGCTGAGCTGATGTGAATCAAAACTTGACAGGAATGGTCTATGAGAGGATGGAAATATGTGGCTGCCAGAGGCTATATTCTAATGCCTAACCCAATGCCTCTCCTGTCTGCACGAAGATTGGTAATGTCAACAAAATAATTGGTTTTTTTGTGAATCTGGTAAGGGTTGGTTCCAGTTTTCTCCACTGAGAACTGGGAAAAAAACCCAAAATATTGTGTATACAGGGCAAGTCAAAATAAGTTGTAGCATAACTGCAATAAACTAAGTAAACTGCTGCTCCTGCATTGACAAGATCAGAATCTGACATCATTTTCAGGAAAGCTATCAGTGAGAGCTTTCCAGAAAATGATGTCAGCTTCTGATCTTATCAGTGTAGGAGGGGAAAGATATATAGTTTATAGTGGTTATCCTACAACTTATTTAGACTTGTACTGTAAATAGGTTTGCAGCTGTAATTATGTTAATGCATGTATTACTCTCAAGTTATTCTGATTGATGACAGGTGTTTGGAAAGCATGGAAATTTTGTTTATTTTGTTTTCCCATCATGTAGAGCTGACCAGTCAATTATGATATCATTTAAGACATGACAAATTATTTGAATAAAATGTTATGTTTCCTGTAACTCTTTACTTTTCCAAAGCTATTTGAAAGAGAATACTGTCTGAAAAAATTGTAACTTTCACAATATTTAACCTTCTTTTACTGATTTTTTTATTGAAACAGAATTCATAAATGTGTGGATTTTCAAGAAAACTTCTTTGAAACTACAAGGCCAAAAGTTTTGAAACTTAATGTAACTGATGACTGGAACACCCTCTACCAATGATCCTCATTTAATGTTCATCAAGTTGCAATTATGGCTGCAATTGCAGCTTATACAGGGTTCGTACGGGTCCTTGGAGGTGCTTGAAAGTGCATGAATTAAAATATCGAAATTCCAGGGCCTGGAAAGCGCTTGAAAATCGTATCTCCAATAGTAAAGTGCTGGAAAGTGATTGAAAAATATGTAGAGTCAGTAATGTAGCATGTTTATGAAAAAAATTGCTGTAATAACTTGCGTAATTGCGTAGATTGACAGTGCATAAAGTTGATGTTTTTTC
The DNA here is from genome assembly GCA_031216915.1 of Pictodentalium vernedei. Classification (NCBI taxonomy): domain Eukaryota; kingdom Metazoa; phylum Mollusca; class Scaphopoda; order Dentaliida; family Dentaliidae; genus Pictodentalium; species Pictodentalium vernedei. The sequence continues at coordinate 277,135,032 of CM062296.1, read as the reverse complement.
ATAAAAAAACAGAGCATTCCTCCTTAAGATAGTCATGGCTAACTTTTGTATGCCAGAAATCAAATAGACACACATGAAACTAAATATTATGTTATAAATAGGTAAGCAAGTATGAAATAGGGTCAGCATTATGTTATCAGAAGGTCCTGGAAAGGTCCTGAAAGATTCTTGGAATTTTTTTTCTCAAGTGTGTATGAACCCTGTTATAGTTTCTATAGAAACCCCATAGGAAATCTCATTTTAATCTTCTTCTCTGGAACTACTGAGCCAATGTGAACCAAACTTGGCAGGCATGGTCTGTGAGAGGTTCTCTACAACTGTTACTCATTTTATTCCTGTTGGATGAAAAAAAAATTATTTGCCTTCGTTATGGGAGGGGCAAGAATTTTTGCCAGTCCCACAATTTCTATTTTCCAAACCAAGAGGCAGATTTGAACCAAATTTGATATGAGGGCTTATTGGGTCATAAGTACTTAATTTATGGCCAATTTTTTTTTCCCGTCGCCCCATGGGAACTGCAGGAGCTAAAAACAGAAAAAAATCAAAATGCCCTTATCTCCAAAACTACATGACTGAGAATTCTTATTTGGTGTGAAGCTTCCTTAGGACCAACAGAATGGAATGGTAAAAAAAATTTGCTATCAGTTTTATCATGGGGTACTTTTTGGGGACTTTGAAAAAGTGCTGAGTTAGCATTTTTTAACACTGTGTGTAATGGGAAAAACATGTAAGACTACTTTTCTCCCAAAGCACTGCTCCAAAAGCTTTCAGATTTCACATATAACATCTTTGGAAGATTGTTTCACATGTTCATTGAAATCAATTCCCTGGGTCCATATTTGGGCTCTCTATGGGATCCCAAATGTTTAAATTAGTGCAGTATGAGGAATATTCTTTAAAAATCTTCTTCTTCAGATCTACCAATAAGAATCTTTTGATATTTGGTATGCAGCATCCTTAGGGGGGGGGGTGAGATTCAAGTTTGTTCAAGCCAAGTCCCTGGGTTCATATTTAGGCTGAAAATTTGGGGCCCTGTTCCGGACTTAGAAATTTTGGACCAAAATCCGAAGTTTTTTTTTGGATTTTTATGCATTTCAGTCAATTTTAAGACAAAAAAAACTTCTTTTTTTTTACACTGAAAATTTGGGGTCTGGGTAGGACTCAGAAAATTTTGGACCAAAATCCGGAAATTTTGTTTTTGTTTTTTATGCGTTTCGGTCAATTTTAAGACAAAAAAAAATTATTTTTTTTTACTGAAAATTTGGGGTCCGGGTGGGACCAAAATCCGGAAATTAGTTTTTTGGTTTTTTATGCAATTTAAGCGGAAAAAAAAATTTAGACTGAAAATATTTTGTTTGGGAAAAAAATCTGTTTTTTATGCGTTTATCTCAATTTTGGGAACTGAAAATAGAAGGAAAATCCTGTGTATTGTGTGGGTACAATCGCTTCATCTAGTTGGTATATGCTTTTCTTAGGAGGGGCGTATGCAGCTTATTCAAGTCCCTGGTTTGATATTTAGACTACTATGTCAGGTGAGCGCACTCAGGCCCCCTGGGGCCTCTTGTTTCATTTTTTATTTACTTCTAACCAAGGCTCATTACTCCTTATTGGAACAAGCTCATCAAGTTTGTTCCATTAATAGGTCATGAGGTATGTTTTGAAGTAGAGAAATGAAAAAATAAAATTTTAATAGCAAATTTTGTATATCACAAGTGCAGATATGGCAGATTCGTCAGGTAAACTGTTAACAAAAAATGGCGCTGACTATTTTGCGTCTAAGCATTGCCATTCCTGGGACAGTTGGGCTGCATGCGTGACATCACTCTAGTTATATATAGTTCTGCCAGGTTAGCGATTACAGGCTCTTTAAAGCCTCTAGTTAAGCCTTCCCAGGGTAAATCTTTGGGCTGGCTCAAAATTGTTGTATTTTTCAACCATAAAAAAAGAAAAAAAGAAGAGTATACAGATAGGCATGTTGTGTTGGTGTGGTAGATGTATTAAGACATTTTAAAGATTTCCTTGATTTTAGGTTTCTAGATTATAACTTCAGTCAATCTTTACACAGCCAGTCGATAGTCATCACATGGCCTTATCCACAGTGAATGCAAATCAAGTTTGAATTTGATATTGTTCTGACATTTCATTGAGGAGTTATTACCCTTTATTGGTTTGAATTTCCATCATTTTATGATACCAGAAGATAACTCAAGCTACCGGCATACACGAATTAGCCAATCCATACTGTGCAAGTTGGCAAACATCATTACTCACAATGCAGATTCAAGTTTTATTTTGATGTTTATGCGACATACTTTTGTGGAGTTATTGCACTTTCTTTTCCATGATTTTTGGCTAGGGCTGTCAGGATTAATCGATTGTCGATCAGTCCCACCAAAATCGATTAGTATTTTTCGTTGTTGAATGATCGGTAAATTTTACCCCGTTTTAAACATTTAATAATTAAAAAAAAAAGATTGATGAAAAAACTATTGTTTCTAAAGGTAAAAGGTCAAGAACGTTGACGTTAAACCCCAAGAAGACGTTAGAAGCATTAGTCTTTTAGGCACATTCAACGCTTTGGTGTTCTGAACTTAAAAGCTTTGAATCTACATAAAAGAGGATCGTCTTCGTTGTTTACTTGAGGTAGGTCAACTGACTTGAACTTCATTTTTAACGACTTCAAAGAGAGGGATAGGGGGTCATCTAGGTACAATGAATTGATTATTATCGATTATTTGCTACGATTAATCGATTTCTAAATTAAATAATCGTGACAACCCTATTTTGGGCTTCTGGATGTTAATGTCCATCAAATTTGACACAGCTAATCTATATCTGGTGTATGGCCTTATCCACAAAAATGAAGACATTAAATTGTCTGTTTCTTCAGCCTTTTGTCAGGGAGTTATTGCCTGTGTATTGCCATGATTTTAGACGTGAAAATCACAAACTGAAATCACAAACTGAACCAATCAAACAGAAAGAAAATATTGAGGCTATAATATGTGGAGGGTGGATTACTACTAATTTGCTGTGGGATAGATTTTTCACTTAGTAATTATTTACAGTTTCTGGGGACAAAACACAAGAAGCACTTGCAATCTTCCATCACATGGACCACCGCGTTGCACCCAGTAATCCATGTGATGAAAATTTGTAAGTATTTCTTGTAGTGTTATGATGAACAGTTATAAATGCTTTTTGAGTGGAGAATATATGGCTCTGCAATTAAGTAGTTATCCACTCTCTTCATTCTGTATATGGAGTTAAATTTTAATATCTATTCACGTCATTACATGTACGTGTATCCCAGTAGAGGTTAGGAATGAAGTTAATGGTCTCTATTTACTAGTATAGAATTGTACAGAATTAGGCACACTTTTCTTCAGGAATTGAGTTATGCCAATGGTGCAGTTTGACAAAAGTGCAATTACTCAGCATGCTGTTACTTCAAAACAGGCACAGTACCATCACAGGACTTCTAGCCTTAACTGTACATGTACCTATTTTTCATTGAAACATGGATTTTGAAAAGTTTTTAGTAAACATTAGAGTTTGTTCTTGATTATTCTAGAATGAAGCTCGCAAAGTTAACCACTCTGAAGTTGTCGAAGAAGACCGGAGGAACAAACTGCCAGCAAACATGGAAGCAAAACAGAGACGGATCGAGTGGGAAGAAGGTGAAGAGAAGAAAAGAAAAGTAAGAATTCAATTTTATCCCTCCACTGTTACATTTAAGGTTTCAAGTACATAGATGGTCATCTAATAAGAGTTCTCTCATCTAATTATTAGAGTTTTTAAGATTTATTGAGTCTTGCAATTTGAATCGTCCAAGAATTTTCCAACTCACCTTCTTGAAAGTTAGGGTGAGCTGGAGTGAGCTGTTTTAATTCTTAACCCGTTTAATATTTTCAAGATATTTTTCATTAAATCTCATCATGGCTGCTATGATTTGATGAAAAATTAATCTAAATATAACACAAGAAATCATTGGTGAAAAAATCCACTTAATTTACAGGGGAAAAATATGATTTAATGTGCCCAAATGATACTTATTTCAATGACAAGAGGAATCTTGTGCTGAGAAGGAATATCTGCCAGCTGCATGCAAAGAGTTAATCTGCATTCCATTCTTTTTTTTCTCATTGTGAAGGCAGTGTTTGATCCTCATTCTCCAAAGCTGCTGACTCAATATGAATAAATATTTTAGTTGAGGAGGGTTGAGAAAAATACCCATCCAATTTTTAAAAAATCTTCTTGTGAACTGATGGATGCAATGTTTTGATATTTGCTATTCAGCTTCCTTTTGAGGTGTAGAATAAAGTCTTTTCAAAAGAATAAAATTTGTTCAAAAAACCTCTGAGGGTACATATTTGCAGTTGTGGAAGGACCAATATTTCTTGCCCCACCCAAATTGTCAGAATGCTTTGCCAGTTTAAATGAAATTTGGAACCCAACCCACATGGGCTAAAATTATTTGAAAAATAATTTTTGTTTAACTTCACAGCATTACAAGCACACCTGTTGCCATTGCTCACCACAAACATTAAGCACCCTGGAAGAGGTACTGATTTCAAAGATTGCACATTTTTTCAGTGGATGTGTTACCCAGATTGTTGAAATCTGCAGTCTTCTTCATTAAACCGGTGTGCACTGATTTTAAAATATCAAAATTTCGACCTGAAAATTTTTCCCATGAGGCCAAAAAAATAAAAATTTTGATTTTCAGGCAATTCCTCTTTGAAATTGAACTCTGTCATTGAACGTTTTTATTGCCTTGAAGTGTCTTCCTTCCAGTATTATACAGAGTCGAATGATCCAGAGATTGGGCTTATATTTACAAGGACGGGACTCTGAAACAGAAATCTGAAGATCATAATAAATATGCAAAACAGTTTTATTTTTAAAATTAAAAGCTTCTCAGTTCATGCTCAGTACATGTACGTGCAAAAAAGATTAAAAATATACCCTCCCTTGTGATTTAAAAAACAAAATTCCTGAGAATCAAAATTTATTTTGTGTGACCTAATGCAACTAGATATTTTGGCAGTTCAATTTTTTTGTGTGATTTAATGCAACTAGAAACTTTGTCAATTCCATCTTGTTTGACTGAGCTCATTGAGCACTCAAACAAGGCTGAATTGTTTAAATTTCAAATTTTAGTATGGAAAAAATTTGCTGCTTAAATATTTTGTATTTCGACATCAGTGTACAGGGGGTTAAATTAATATCCTGTCAGATAATCCTAACTAGTAACATGATCAGTTAACCCTTTACCCAATGAATCGGCCACATCCACCAGTGTATTTTACAAAATTACCCGTTAGAAAACATTTATATTTTTATACTGTACCAATAACCCAGACATAGCTGGTGCTAACTCTTAAAAATGTAGGGCCAAACACAAATTTTGCCCCCCAATCCCCAAAATTTGCATCTAAAACCAAAGAAAACATGTCCTGAATGGCCCTCCATACTTCACCTCTACTGCGCATGCGCAGTGTCAAGGACGTCCCAAAATTGGCGCCATTAATCATTCTTTGTTTGGCCCTTCATCAGTTAACATCTGACTGATCTTTGTGCTTGTAAATCTCAGTCTAAATGATGCCAGACACATAAATATTAGAGAAATGGTGATTCTAAGGAGGATATAGAAGGAGGAGAGGAAAAATGAGTGACAGAAAATAATCAAGGCTGGAACTTAAATTTTTTAATGAAATTATGTTAAGTTACCTATTTTCGAGGCAAGAGCCTGTTGTGGTCATTCTTGTTATCAAGTTACACTGCTTGTTCAGTGTTTTCCTCTCTCCCTTTCCTTTAAGTCCCCCCTTGCTATTCTCCCATGCTTTTGGCATATTTTCTGTAATATTATTACTAAAATTTCTTGGGAGTTTTAGCTGGATAACAGAATGAATTCTGTTCTTTTCTCCAACGTTTACGTCTTCACCTATGGGTGGTTAGCGTAGTGTTCTGCATCTACCATCTGATGTTCTGCAGTTTCTTCCCTGGAAGTGTCTGTTTTGCATCAGATAGTGTATTATTAGGCTTTTCCCTCTGGAAAAGACTATTGTTTTTCTACGGATTATTATTTTTTTTATTTTTTTTTTTGGTTTTTTTTTTTTTTCCACACATTTTGTCCGTACGATTCAGAAGCCATTTTCGAATCGATTTTCACGAAATTTTGCACACACATAGAGGGGCACAAAATCTAAAAATGTACCGAAGCGGAATTTTCGATTTAACCTTTATTTCGTCAGAATTGGCAAAAAACTGCCAAAATTGGGGTTTATCGGCACTTTCTCGAAACACGTCTTGTAGATTTTTTTTATACATTCGTAATTGCTAGACCTGTCTGTGACACGCCCTTTGATACACACGACATATCAGGCGATGCATATGGTAACCCTCCACAGGCTGCCAAACATCGAAATTTTGATGAAATAGGGCGGTTTCAGGCCTCCACTGCACCCAAACAATACATGAGAGATAAACATAACTTCCTTTATTGGGAGTGGAATTCACCGAGGATCATTTTTGTCAGTAATAAGGGTGTTCAAAAAACCAAGCGTTAACCTGCTTTGGGCTGGTTAAACAGCAATACCCCCATAAAGCTCAAAAATTTGTGTTTTCCGTGGATTTCTCTAAACGAGTCTTGTAGATTTTCAAGAAAAATCTGTCACTCCCAGGCCTTGGTGTGACAATAGAAGTTGCATGGACAAAATACTGCGGTGAGCATTTGTTAACCCTCCACGGGCTGCTAAAAGTCAAAATTGTGATAAAATGGGCTGTTTTTGGATGCCAACAGCACCCAATGGGTACGCCACAAAGAAATGTGCCTTCTTTTATCGAGCGCATAATCTATACGCAAACATTTTTGTAAGTAGTAAGGGTATTCAAAAGTCGAAGTCTTAACCCATTTTGGACAGGCTAAAGAGAGAGACCCCTTAAAATCTTAAAATTCCCATTTTCTGTGGATTTCTCTAAAAACATCCTGTAGGTTTTCAAGAAAAATTGACAACTCGCAGGTCTTTGTGTGATATTACAAGTTGCATGGACAAAATATTCCGGTGAGCATTTATTAACCCTCTAGAGGCTGCCAAGCATCGTAATTTTGTTGAAATGGGCTGTTTTCAGGCACGCACATCACCCAACGTGTACCTGAGAAATAAACATAATCTCCTTTGTTGGAAGTGAAATTCACCGAAGACCATTTTTGTAGGTAATAAGGGTATTAAAAAAACCAAGCGTTAACCCATTTTGTGGTTGTTAATAGTGATACCCATCAAAGGCTTAAAAATTTATGTTTTCCCTGGATTTCTTTACAAACATCTGGTAGGGTTTTCAAGAGAAAATGGTCATTGATAGGTCATGGTGTCACATTACCAGTTGATTGGATAAATTATTCCTCTAAGCATTTGTTAACCCTCCATGGATGCTAAATGTCACAATTTTGAAAAAATAGTCTGTTTTTGAACAACAACAACATCAAATGGGAATACAACAGAGGAACGTAACTTCTTTTACCAGACGCAAAACTGACAGGGAAGCATTTTTGTAAGTAGTAAATGTATTCAAAGATCGAGGTCTTAACCCATTTTTGACTGGTTAAGGAGATATACCCCTTAAAAGCTTAAAATTCCAGTTTTATGTGGATTTCTCGATTTCTCAAAAAAAAAAATTTCAAGAGCAATTGACCATTCGCAGGTCTTCGAGTGACATTACAAGTTGCATGAACAAAATGTTTCGGTAAGCATTTGTTAACCCCCCAGAGGCTGCCAAGCATTGACATTTGGAGAAAAAGGGCTGTTCTTGGGCAACCATAACACCAAATGTGTACCTACGAGATAAACATAACCTCCTTCATTGGAAGGGGAATTCTACGTCGATCATTTTTGTAAGTAATGAAGATATTCACAAAACCAAGCATTAACCCTTTAGAGCTGGTTAAAGAGAGATACCCCTCAAAAGGTTAAAAATTCATGTTATCTGCGGATTTCTTTACAAACATCCCGTAGATTTTCAGGAAAAAATGGCCATTCTCATATCTTAGTGTGACATTACAAGTTGCATGTACAAAATATTCCTGTAAACATTTGTTAACCCTATGCAGGTTCTCAAACATCAAAATGTTGATGAAATAGGCTGTGTTTGCGTACCCACAGCACCTGAAGTTGGGAGGAGAGATCAAAATAAGTGGAAGTAGAATTCACTGAGAATTATTTTTGGAAGTAATAAGAGTATTCCAAAAACAACACTTAACCCGTTTTGGGCTGGAAAAACAATGATACCCATCAAAAGCTTAAAATTTCTGTTCTCCCTGGATTTCTCTGAAAACATCTTGTAGATTTTAAAGAAAAAATGGCCATTCACAGTTCTTGGTGTGACATTACAAGTTGCATGAATAAATATTCCTGTTGGCACTTGTTAACCCTCTACAAGCTGCCAGACATCAATATTTTGGATACATTTGAGATAAAATGGACCATTTTTAAATTGACACAGCACTCAGTGAGTATGTGTCAAACAAACATAACTCCTTTTGTCGGTCATTGACTTGTTGGACGACGATATTGACATTAACTCACTCCACCGTTAATGATGGTTTTTACCTAAACAATTTTTTATCAAACTGTGTCATTTGAGACTACTCTCTTCACCTTTGTCATAACATCAATGAAGGAACTTCAGTGAGACAGTTAAAAACAATTCATCAGACACTGTGGGGTCATGAAAAAGCATGGAATCTCATCGGGAAAAGCCATGATTCTCCAGAATCATAAAGTCTAGTTGGTAACTGATTTCGGGCCAGGGTTATCAGAGCGTGGAGTCTTGTTTCTGGTGTTTTTACACTTCTTGTTTACATTGACAACAGCCCTCTGTGTGAGGGGGTTTTCTTGAAAATAATATCTTGATGTTAGTTTAATCATTACTAGATACATTATTATTGTTTGTAAGTGTTGCATTAATTTTTTAAAATATTTTTAAAATTTTTGTCCACACTTAGGCTTGGGATCCATTGGGGCTCAATGTTACTTTTCAGAAACTTGGGCTTTTCTGAAAAAATATTTTTTCAAAAATTTTTTTTTTTGATTTCAATTATTTTTTCTATGTTAATGGATCATGTTATGTATTTTGATTGTCAGGGGTTGGTGCGAGTACTAGGTCTTTGTTTTTTTTTCACAATGAAGGGATATTGTTCAATTGTAATAAGAGGAAATCTTCCTCTGACTTTCATAATCATTGTATAATGTAGTCAGTGTACTCGCACTAACTCCTGTTCAGTATGTGTTAATTTCGATGACAACATGGGAAGCGTGTGTCACGGTATGTTAGTGGGGAAATGGCCATTCCGGTCCTTTCCCCGCAGGGTCACTCTAGTTTATCAATCTCTATTTCAGACGATCAAGAACTGGGTGATGTATCCGTGATGTCTTCCAAAAGTGTGCCTCCGTCGTCACAATTAATGAAGAGCTAGCAGAAAAGTGCTCATGAAAATACGTCAATTGCCTAAGAGGTCCCTAGTAGGATTGACGTCCGCTAGCTCGCCCGGTGTAGCGTCCATTCATCGAATGGTTCGGCAGCCGGGTTCGTCCGTTGCGGTCCAGAAGGAATTTTGGGTGATGCGAGCACTATAAATCAACCAAATGCACACCCAGTGACGGCGGATTAGAGGAGAGAACGGAGGAAGCCTTTTAGTCCGGTTCCTAGCTCGTCCAGGTCCATCCGTACTGCGAGCGAGAGAGGCCCCTCTCTCGTACAACAACATCTGGCCCCAGATGTTGTGGTACAAAATGTTTCGCATTCGGAGCATACGTCTGCCGCTCGGGACGCTCCGTTAGATTGACAGTCCGGAGAGACTGTCAATAAGGCTTCCTCATCCTCATGGTAGCACACACGATCGCTCTTGGCTACGTGACCTCGGATATCCAGTCAACTTCGCCAATCAGAGAATCCTCGGCGACCAGGTCACGCCATCCGATAGCCAGGGACACGAGGCCTGGAGACTCCGGACGTTCGCATAAGAAAGTATGCGGGAGTCAACATACACGGAGCTTCCAGCGGCAAAGCATCGTAAGACCGCTACTGCACAGGCCTCGGTGACGGACGTGCTATCCCAAATAGCACAACTTATCGCAGCATCCCAGCAACGACAGAATCTCTGTCGCATCATGTAATATCCGACGACGCTGGGTCTGGACGCTCCGCGAAAGCATCAGGTACAGACGTCCGAAAATTTCATACGGTCCGACGGGATGCCGAAAGGGATTCGGAGGATTTCGAGCTTTCCCTTTCGGAACAACATAAGCTGCTGTATATGTCATCTGACTTCATCTTCTAGAGGTTCTTTTGTCGGACCAGAATGCTGCGATGCCGGATAAGAAACTGATAGCGTCGGTGGACACAGAAATTTTTGGTTCAGTTCAGGGACATCGTCCCTCAGTTCCGACACAGTCCAATAATGTCACAGAAACTTTCGAATTATTGAACGACGCTATATATATTATTTATATGCTTGCTATTAACAAGCATGTCTGGTTTCTTGTTCGCAAAGTTACTGACATGTCTTTCAAAAGTGCGCCTCTGTCGTCATAGTTAATGAAGAGCTAGCGGCAATAAGTGCTCATGAATTACGTCAATCGCCTAAGAGGTCCCTAGTAGGATCGACGGAGTTGACAGTCGCTAGCTCACCCGGTGCAGCGTCCATTCATCGAATGGTTCGGCAGTCGGGTTTGTCCGTTGCGGTCTAGGAAGGAGTTTTGGGTGATGCGAGCACTATAACAGACTTTAGTACACACCCAGTGACGACGGATTAGAGGAGAGATCGGAGGAAGCCTGTTAGTCCGGTTCCTAGCTCGTCCAGGTCCGTCCAGGCTGCGAGCGACGGAGGTCCCTCTCTTGTACAACAACATATGGGACCGGATGTTGTGGTACAGACATTTCGCATTCGGAGCATATGTCCGTCGCTCGGGACGTTCCGTTATATAGACAGTCCGAGAGACTGTCGATAATGCTTCCTCATCCTCACAGCAGCGCACACGACCGCACATTGGCTACCTGACCTCGAGTATCCGGCCAGCTTCGTCATTCAGTGATTCCACGGCGAACAGGTCACGCCATCCGGTAGCCAAGGGACACGAGGCCTGTACACTCCGGTCGCTCGCATAATAGAAGTATGCACGGGGTAACGAACACGGAGCTTCCAGCAGCAAAGCATCGTAAGACCGCTTCTCCACAGTCCTAAGTGACGGACATGCTATCCAAAATAGCACAGCTTATCGCAGCATCCCAGCAAACGACAGATTCTCGGTTGGATCAGGAATAATCCGACGGCGCTGGGTCGGTGTGCCCCGCTGTTGCATCAGGTACGGACGACCGAACACTTCATAGGGTCCGACAGGATGGCGGAAGGGATTCGGACGATTTCGAGCTTTCCCTTTCGGAACAACAGAAGCTGCCATACATTTCTTCCGGCATTATCTTCCAGAGGTTGTTCCGTCGGACTACATTGCTGCGATGCTGGATAAGAGACTAATAGCGTCATTGGACACGGAGTTTTGGATCGGTTCAGGGACATTGTCCCTGAGTTGCCGACACAGTCCAATAATGTCTTTGGAACATTCGAATTACTGAACGACGCTATATATAAGCTTGCTACCAAACATGCTAGTCTAGTTTCTTGTCCGCAATGTTCTATTCTGCCTTTCATCAATTCTAGGAAAATAAATTTATATTGGCAGAACAGGGCATACCGAGAGTTCCTATGCGTCTAGACGGCGAGGCTGAAGACTGGGAATTATCTTTTTTGCCGTCTATGTCAATTCCAACCACGATGTTGGAAACGACAATGATGTCTTAACAGACTTAACTTAGACGCTTTATCATACGTAGACCACCTTACTGAGGCGTTATCATTACGTCTTCAAGAGAAAGAATTCCAGGATATGATCCTCAATGAGATTTCTTTCAAGGGCAGTAGTTTATTCACGTATAACTCCGCCCTTCAGTGGCAATCTGGAGTTGGTTAGACGTGACGCAGCCCTAGCTACATCCACGCGCGTGGATAGTAAGGTGAAGAACTCTCTCAGAGTCGCTTCGGTCTCGGAGAAGCTTCTCTTCGACGGCAACCTTTCAGCAATCTATGAATTGCTCGATATACACGTTCTCTTGTCTATCAAGTGTAACAAGAGATTCAGACTTGGGCAAACATTCGGTGGTTGACACAGAGAGTGCCACTGCAGTTGCCGGATCCGAGTTTTATGATTATGACGGATGCCAGTCAAACAGGTTGGGGTACAATATTGAATCCCAACGGATTCGAAGTGCCAGGGACTTTGGGTTCCGCAGTTTCTAGGCAAGCACTTAACTTCCAGGAAATGATGTTATTTAGGCTTGCACTATGTCATTGGATGAACATTATTCAGAAACGCATGTCCAAATCCTGTCCGATAATACGACAGTAGTTGCTTCGGTCCGTCATATTCCGGGTCATCTGATTGTATTAGCAGACTCCCTTTCACGTAGGGGTCGCTTGTTGCCGTCAGAATGGGCTCTCAACAAACAAGTATTCAATCAGATTTGCTATCAATGGGAGTGCCCAATGATAATTTATTTGCGACACAACTCACTAATCAATTGCAGACGTATGTGTTTCCATGTCCGGATTCCTGAGCTTATGTAGTTAACGCTCTATTGATCTAATAGGACGGAATGATAGGATATGCGTATCCTCCAGCGCTGTTGATTCAGCAAGTATTGCCTAGAAAAACATCCACAATACAATTCTGTTGGTAGCATCTCTGTCTTCACAGAGACCGTGGATAAATTTACTCAGGTGTCTGCTGTGGGACTTACCGTGAAAACTTCCTCCATGAGAGGATCTTCTTTCGCTGGGGAAATCGTGTCAACTTCATCATAACCCGCAAGGCCTCAACCTTCACGTATTCCGTTGTGTGGTCCTTCTTGCACGGCAAGCATTGTATAGGACGAGCAATGGACGCAATTTCTTACTGTAGGAGAACCTCCTCTTCGCTATACTATGCGGCTAAAGTGGAGGCTCTTCCGTCGTTGGTGTAGGGATCATTATGTTGATATTTTTGATCCCTCCATACTAGACATTGCAAACTTTCTAGTATACTTGTTTGACAAAATCAACTGCAGCCTGTTACTATTAAGGTTATAGGTCTATGTTATCTCATACTTATGCACTCCATGACAGTTTACAATTGAGTCTAATGTCTCTTTATCTAAGTTAGTTAGAAACTTTTCGATAAATAGACCTAGAATCCTTAGATTAATTCCTATACGGAATTTAGCTTGGGTTCTTATTTAGCTAAGTAACCATTTGAGCCTCTGGAAACAGTAGTTTTCAAATTCTGGCCTTTTAAGACAGTAATTCTCTTAGTCTTCTCTTCTACTGAGGAGTCAGTGAGCTTCATGCACTATCGGTGGACGATTCTCACTTTCGTAGTTTCGGAAACACTATTTCCTTTACTACTTATGTTGGATTTTTGGTTCAGAATCAGGCTCCTAATAAATATCCGGAACCTATTGTTAATAAGGTCCTTCCGTCTTCGTACGGGCATAGGCCTTTACTCTGTCCGGTTAGAGTTTACGTATTTATAAACAGATCTCAGTTTATCAGTAAGGACGTAAAGCTTCTTCTGTCTTTGATGCCTAATAGAAGGACATTACGGTCCATTCTATTGCTAATGGATTCAATTAATTATCGGTACTGCTTATGGTAATCTATCATTAACTCAGCAGTTTGTGCTTAAGATTTCGGCTCATGAAGTAAGATCTTTTTCTACATCTTGGGCTTACGTAAATAGTGTCGCTATTATAGATTTAATGAAGGCTGCATATTGGTCTCAGCCATCCACATTCATGAATTTTTATCTCAGAAATATTGAGTCCATTTCTGGAGGCCTGCATTGTTTAGGTCCATTATCTGCTGCTCAGATTGTCGTTAACTTAACAGTTGCAACTATAGCTAGGTAGGCTTTCTGTTCCGGCAGTGACTCCATCCTGCTGCCCTCTTTGCTCTGGGCTATTTGACCCAGGGCAAGGAGAAGGGGGGGGGGGAGGGTGTTCCCTTGGGTCACCTGTTTTATTATGAAAACAAGGGGATACCTCCTCCGGAGTCAGTAATTCTGAGCTGTTACTGGGATGGTTTTAAAGTGATAAGTTTATCTTTTAAAAATTCATTCAGGTCATAGTTTTTAAAGTATAGCTTTTGAATATATCACGTTTCTATGGGCGTTATTATACAATCCTCGGACACTTTTAAAAGAGTATAAAGAGTCTCAATTCTCTAGACTAACTTTATTTTTTGGCTTATTTTAAAAATTATTAGTATAAGGATTATACTGGATGTTAATAGAGTACATGGATGTTATGATGCTCAATTATGGAAGGTGTTGTGTCTTTCTAATTTATCATAAATAAGAAAGATACATGTAAGGCCTAATACTCCTTTTCCCCTCGAGGGGATGACTCTATTTTATATTGTTGAGCTTATTGGATTTTCCTCTATGTCCTATGTCCTCTATGTCCTAGGCCCTCCAACCTTTTTACTATTCAGCTATGTCTGGGTCATTGGTACAGTATAAAAATGTTAAAAAATTTATAGTAATTTATATATTTTTTATACTTACCAATGACCCAGACGGGGATGGCCCTCCCAGGAGTTGGGAACTCATACCTCCCCGCTGAGTACATAGCGCTTACCAGGCACTGATTATAAGAATGATTAATGGCGCCAATTTCGGGACGTCCTTGACACTGCACATGCGCAGTAGAGGTGAAGTATGGAGGGCCATTCAGGACATGTTTTCTTTGGTTTCAGATGCAAATTTTTGGGATTGGGGGCAAAATTTGTGTTTGGCCCTACATTTTTAAGAGTTAGCACCAGCTATGTCTGGGTCATTGGTAAGTATAAAAAATATATAAATTACTATAAATTTTTTAACTTTTGATCCCTCCATACTAGACATTGCAAACTTTCTAGTATACTTGTTTGACAAGATCAACTGCAGCCTGTTACTATTAAGGTTATAGGTTTATGTTATCTCATACCTATGCACTCCATGATAGTTTACAATTGAGTCTAATGTCTCTTTATCTAAGTTAGTTAGAAACTTTTCGATAAATAGACCTAGAATCCTTAGATTAATTCCTATACGGAATTTAGCTTGGGTTCTTATTTAGCTAAGTAACCATTTGAGCCTCTGGAAACAGTAGTTTTCAAATTCTGGCCTTTTAAGACAGTAATTCTCTTAGTCTTCTCTTCTACTGAGGAGTCAGTGAGCTTCATGCACTATCGGTGGACGATTCTCACTTTCGTAGTTTCGGAAACACTATTTCCTTTACTACTTATGTTGGATTTTTGGTTAAGAATCAGGCTCCTAATAAATATCCGGAACCTATTGTTATTAAGGTCCTTCCGTCTTCGTACGGGCATAGGCCTTTACTCTGTCCGGTTAGAGTTCACGTATTTATAAACAGATCTCAGTTTATCAGTAAGGACGTAAAGCTTCTTCTGTCTTTGATGCCTAATAGAAGGACATTACGGTCCATTCTATTGCTAATGGATTCAATTAATTATCGGTACTGCTTATGGTAATCTGTCATTAACACAGCAGTTTGTGCTTAAGATTTCGGCTCATGAAGTAAGATCTTTTTCTACATCTTGGGCTTACGTAAATAGTGTCGCTATTATAGATTTAATGAAGGCTGCATATTGGTCTCAGCCATCCACATTCATGAATTTTTATCTCAGAAATATTGAGTCCATTTCTGGAGGCCTGCATTGTTTAGGTCCATTATCTGCTGCTCAGATTGTCGTTAACTTAACAGTTGCAACTATAGCTAGGTAGGCTTTCTGTTCTGGCAGTGACTCCATCCTGCTGCCCTCTTCGCTCTGGGCTATTTGACCCAGGGCAAGGAGAAGGGAAGGGGGGGGGGGGGGAGGGTGTTCCCTTGGGTCACCTGTTTTATTATGAAAACAAGGGGATACCTCCTCCGGAGTCAGTAATTTTGAGCTGTTACTGGGATGGTTTTAAAGTGATAAGTTTATCTTTTAAAAATTCATTCAGGTCATAGTTTTTAAAGTATAGCTTTTGAATATATCACGTGTCTACGGGCGTTATTATACAATCCTCGGACACTTTTAAAAGAGTATAAAGAGTCTCAATTCTCTAGACTAACTTTATTTTTTGGCTTACTTTAAAAATTATTAGTATAAGGATTATATTGGATGTTAATAGAGTACATGGATGTGATGATGCTCAATTATGGAAGGTGTTGTGTCTTTCTAATTTATCATAAATAAGAAAGATACATGTAAGGCCTAATACTCCTTCTCCTCTCGAGGGGATGACTCTATTTTATATAGTTGAGCTTATTGGATTTTCCTCTATGTCTTAGGCCTTCCAGCCTTTTTACTATTAAGTTATGTCTGGGTCATTGGTACAGTATAAAAATGTTAAAAAATTTATAGTAATTTATATATTTTTTATACTTACCAATGACCCAGACGGGGATGGCCCTCCCAGGAGTTGGGAACTCATACCTCCCCGCTGAGTACATAGCGCTTACCAGGCACTGATTATAAGAATGAATAATGGTGCCAATTTTGGGACGTCCTTGACACTGCGCATACGCAGTAGAGGTGAAGTATGGAGGGCCATTCAGGACATGTTTTCTTTGGTTTTAGATGCAAATTTTTGGGATTGGGGGGCAAAATTTGTGTTTGGCCCTACATTTTTGAGTTAGCACCAGCTATGTCTGGGTCATTGGTAAGTATAAAATATAAATTACTATAAATTTTTTAACTTTTCAAAAAATTTCAACAAAACCATATCATGATATGGTTTTGTCGAATGTTTTTTAAAAATCTGAAAAACTAATATTTAAAATAATAAAGTTTGATATCATCTCTGTTGGGTAAAGGGTTAAAACTATCTTACATGTAAATATCTATTTGTTTTGGTCATGCATTTGTTTGCATAGTCTTTACAGGGGTGTGACCAGATCTGATCTATTTTGTGTATTCCAGTGCATTGTCTCTGTCAGTCACTAAACTGTTCTTTTTAAAGCCATAGTCAGTACCATTGGCGATTGTACAATGACATTTGGTGTGCTTCAACTATTTCAACTGTTCAGTCAGCTGATTCAATATGCATTAATAGCAATTTATTAACATGGTTTGCAGAAACAGTAGATTTTGTTGATGCTACCTTTTGGGTGCTGTTCTGGAATCCTGACATGGGGAGAATGTGAGAGTTGAGGCAGGCCTTTCGATTGGTCTAATTTGGGAACATTGCAGACTTGCTAAGTCTGTTTTTCCAGGCTGTATTGGTGACTCAGAATATGTATTAACGATAACCCTTTGGGGCCTTTTTTTTCCCAAATCTGATGACTTTTTACTGCAAAAGAACATGTGCTCCAGCATACATTCTCTGGACATTTCCGAGTAACCTCAGAAGTTAAATCATAAGAACCTTTGGCAGCTGTTTCTAGGCAAGTCCTGGCTGCCTGCATAGGCAGCTAGGACTTGCCTAGAAACAACTGCAATGCCACAGAATGTAAACTGCCATTGAGTTACAAAAGCCTACACAAATCACTAGGCTTTTCCAGGTTAAATCATTACAACAAAAATTTAAATTGACACCTGCAGGTGGTTTTAGAGGAGTGAGAAAAGGTTATCCTATAAAATTTTGGATAACCCTTGGAGGAACTTCATGCAAGGTTATCCAATTTGTGCACCCCTGCCTACCTTCACCCTCTTTTTAACATGGTTGGTAATGAGGAAAATGTTAACAATATTGTTTCTCCCCAACCTCAGCAATTTGACATCTTATATCTATTAAATAATGATACATGGGTTATTTTTGAGAAATCTTTAAATCTCTTTGTGAAAAAAATTAATAGGTTTATTGTCAGGTGTGCACAACGGAGCCTTTTGTTAATTATTCTAAATCCTTTGGTCAACTTAGATATCAAAGAAGTGGCAAAAGCACTACAGAGATTGAAGAAAAACAAGGCTCTTGAATTGTGTGTTGTTCTGCTGTCATAGCTTCAGACCTCTCACCACTTTTGTTTTTGTTAGCTTAACTTGACAAAGTCAAGATAAGCTATTGCCATCATGTGTGCGGAAGTCTGTGAGTCTGTTCGCATTTTCCTTTAGCATAGGCTAAACCTCTTTGTTCTTGTCCAATCGTCACAAAATTTCATATGCAGGTTTGAGGCCATGTCTAGATGAGAACGTCCCCTTTTGGTCGCGATCGGTCGACTGTGATGGTTGCCCGAGCCCAAAACCCGAAAACCTTTAGCACAGTCTACAGGTCATATTTATGAAGGGATTTCATGGTAATTTGGTAGGATGGCTCTGTATAATATTTAGATGAGAACGTCCCCTTTTGGTCATGATCTGTCAACTGTGACGGCTGCACAAGCTCGAAACCTAAAAACTTTTAGCACAGTCTACAGGTCATACTTAATATGGAGTGATTTCATTGTAACTTGGTAGGATGACTCTGTATGATGTCTAGATGAGAACTTCCCCATTTGGTCACGATCTGTCAACTGACTGCCCGAGCCCAAAACCCTGAAAACCTTTAGCACAGTCTACAGGTCGTATTTATGGAGGGATTTCACTGTAACTTGGTAGGATGACTCCGTATAATGTCTAGATGAGAACGTCCCCTTTTGGTCGCGATCAGTCAACTATGATGGCTACAGGGGCCCGAAGCCTGAAAACCTTTAGCACAACACTACAGGTCGTATTTATGAAGGGATTTCATTGTAACTTGGTAGGATGACTCCATATAATGTCTAGAAGATGAGAACATCCCCTTTTGGTCACGACCATTCAGCCATGATGGCTGCCCAAGCCCAAAACCCAAAAACCTTTAGCACAGACTACAGGTCATATTTATGAAGGGATTTCATTGTAACTTTGTAGGATGACTCAGTATAACGTCTAGATGAGGACGGCCCCTTTTGGGTGGGATGGGTCAACCGTGATGGCTACACAGGCCCGAAGCCCAAAAACCTTTAGCACAGTCTACAGGCCATATTTATGAAGGGATTTCTTTGTAACTTGATAGGATGACTCATTTTGGAATAATTTCACTGTAACTTGGTAACTTTGGGAGCCACATTAACCCACCCCTCACTTCTTTAATACAGTCTATACCTCAAATTATTTTTTATTGAAAACATAGTACACAGGGAACAGAAATTAACATATTCTCAATTATCACAATTCTTGTCGTATTTCATAATCCTTTCATAAACATTGAACATTATCCTTTTCATGAAACATAACACACAATCAAGTTAAGCTACAGTGTCATTGACACTTTGATTCATAAACCCATTAACCCTGCACCAAATCTCACAATTTGAAAAGTTTTAATTGTTTCTTTTGTAATTTTTAAATATATTTCAACAAAACCATATCACATGACCTCTCGTTGAAACAAGTTCATTCCAATAAAGGGTCACATGATATGGTTATGTTGAAATGTTTAAAAAAAAATTTTCAACCGCTCAGCTTTTAAATTATATGGGTGGATATTGTCAATTCATATGGTAAAGGATTTACAAATGAAGCAGACTAATTTGTACAGTTGTGTTCACAACAATTGTCATTTATTACATGCCTGTTCTATGAAATCCCCATCTACAGCAACACTAAACCATGCGGAAAATGGAAATATGTTCTGCACATATGTGCGGAACGGAAATCGTTAACAGACTATTTTTAAATAGAAGCAAAATTTCATTGGAGTTTTCTACAAATCGTGCAAAGCAATTACAATTTGAAGAGCAAGCGATAGTCCAAAACCATCCCCTGAGTTCCAATGTGTTCTCTGTGCCAGTAGGAACATAGAACACATTGGAACTCAGGGGACGAAATAGTAACACGGGTTCCCCTCGCAAATTTGGTTGGCGATAAAATGTGTTCTTTTTGTTGATAGTTGTCAAATGAATTGCTGAATGTCCTTCTAATAATTATTTCTATAGATGTGAAGGCATGTAATAAACACAGAATGACACACAAGTGTGAATGGGTTAATCGATATGGCACTTGTGTCATCGTGAAAGGATGAAACTCGAGGCCTGCGGCCTCTCATTCTATCCTTCCATGCTAACACTTGTGTCATATCAGTTAACCTATTCACACACACATATTTTTCTGTGTATTTATATGCCTTTTTTGTATCTCCAAATCATACCTAACCTATAACACCTCAGTTTAATTAGCTTGATTTGTCTTGTCATGTTCAGTTGGGGTGAAATAAATCAGTTTTTTTATCAAACACAACTTGAACCTGGAAATAGAGGATTTTTTTACTGAATAACTCATAATTGAGAACATGAGTGTAATGTATAATTAAAAAGTACATGTATATATATTTTTGTGCTTCAGACATGCCTTGAAAGTGGTGAGGATTATGATCGTGTTAAATTGTTGGAGATTGGAGCAGAAGAGGCTGAGAAATGGGACAGAAAAAAGAAAAAGAAAAATCCAGACACTGGTTTTTCAGGTGCATACTACAAATTTTTTCGACCTTTAATTCCATCATTAGGCTGTCTAATTTGAAAAATGTAGGCCCATGGTAAATCACACCTCTAGAATTAATTTGGTATGTATGATAATTGCTACAAGCACTACTTTTTAAACATTTTGTTTGTGACCACAGAAAGTTTTCTTTGCAGTGGACAGAAAATTTTGACCAGATCACAGTTTTGCTCTGGTTGAAATTTTCTGTCTGCTTTTTTTTACAACCCCCCCCCCCCCCCAACTCTGTCGACATTTTTTTTGGAGGTGGGGGGGGGGGGGGACATAACATAGTTGTCACTTTGATCATCATTCCATCAGTATGTCCATCCATTTGTTCATTATGCCCTTGGCCTCTTTGAGGAGACGGCATTATGTTATCACCATGTCTGTCGTCCATCCATTAACTTTTTCCATTCTGCCAATTAACTAAAGTTCTACCAACCGTATCTTTACCAAACTTCATATGTGGGTTAGGTATGATGAGTGGAAGAAGCCTATGTATCTTGACCATGATGTTCCAAAGGTCAAGGTCACAGTGACCTCCAATGTTAAATACACTTGAAATTGGTTTCTGCTCTATAACTAAAGTTCTGCAAGACTGACCTTCATATAAGTCAGTATGGAGGTTAGGTATGGCACAAGGTAGAACCCTATTCATTTTGATGTTGATGTGCCAAAGGACAAGGTCACTGTGACCTTCAACATTAAATGTACTTGAAACAGATTCCCAGGGCTTGATTTAATCTCAAAATTTTGAATAGCAATTTACTATTCACCCAGGAAAATTGATTAGCAGTTGATTCAAAAGCACTTCAGACTAATAAGTATTGAATAGCAAAATTCAGAAATTGGAGAGCGAAATGCTATGCTAATCCAGTTAAATCGAGCCCTGGATTCCACTGCATTCTGTCAATTAAGTAAAGTTCTTCCAGCTGGATCTTTTTATATTTTTATACTGTACCAATGACCCAGACATAGCTGGTGCTAACTCTTAAAAATATAGGGCCGCCAAACACAAATTTTGCCCCCCAATCCCCAAAATTTGCATCTAAAACCAAAGAAAACATGTCCTGAATGGCCCTCCATACTTCACCTCTACTGCGCATGCGCAGTGTCAAGGACGTCCCAAAATTGGCGCCATTAATCATTCTTTGTTTGGCCCTTCATCAGTTAACATCTGACTGATCTTTGTGCATGTAAATCTCAGTTTAAATGATGCCAGACACATAAATATTAGTGAAATGGCGATTCTAAGGAGGATATAGAAGGAGGAGAGGAAAAATGAGTGACAGAAAATTATCAGGGCTGTAACTTAAAATTTTTTAATGAAATTATGTTAAGTTACCTATTTTTGAGGCAACAGCCTGTTGTGGTCATTCTTGTTATCAAGTTACACTGCTTGTTCAGTGTTTTCCTCTCTCCCTTTCCTTTAAGTCCCCTCTTGCTATTCTCCCATGCTTTTGGCATATTTTCTGTAATATTATTACTAAAATTTCTTGGGAGTTTTAGCTGGATAACAGAATGAATTCTGTTCTTTTCCCCATGTTTACGTCTTCACCTATGGGTGGTTAGGCGTAGTGTTCTGCATCTACCATCTGATGTTCTGCAGTTTCTTCCCTGGAAGTGTCTGTTTTGCATCAGATAGTGTATTATTGGTAACTGATTTCGGGCCAGGGTGCCTGGAGTCTTGATCTGGTGTTTTTACACTTATTGTTTACATTTCCAACAGCCCTCTGTGTGAGGGAGGATTTCTTGAAAATAATATCTTGATGTTAATTTAATCATAACTAGATACATTATTATTGTTCGTAAGTGTTGCATAAATTGTTTAAAATATTTTTAGAATTTTTGTCCACACTTAGGCTTGGGATCCATTGGGGCTCAACGTTACTTTTCAGAAACTTGGGCTGTTCTGAAAAAATATTTTTTCAAAATTATTTGATTTCAATTATTTTTTCTATGTTAATGGATCATGTTATTATGTATTTTGATTGTCAGGGGTTGGTGCGAGTACTAGGACTTTGTTTTCTTTTCACAATGAAAGGATATTGTTCAATTGTAATAAGAGGAAATCTTCCTCTGACTTTCATAATCATTGTATAATGTAGTCAGTGTACTCGCACTAACTCCTGTTCTGTATGTGTTAATTCGATGACAACATGGGAAGCGTGTGTCACGGTATGTTAGTGGGGAATTGGCCATTCCGGTCCTTTCCCCGCAGGGTCACTCTACTTTATCAATCTCTATTTCAGACGATCATGATCAGGGTGATGTATCCGTGATGTCTTCCAAAAGTGTGCCTCCGTCGTCACAATTAATGAAGAGCTAGCGGAAAAGTGCTCATGTAAATACGTCAATTGCCTAAGAGGACCCTAGTAGGTTCGATGGCCTTTGACGTCCGCTAGCTCGCCCGGTGTAGCGTCCATTCATCGAATGGTTCGGCAGCCGGGTTCATCCGTTGCGGTCTAGAAGGAGTTTTGGGTGATGCGAGCACTATAAATCAATCAAATGCACACCCAGTGACGGCGGATTAGAGGAGAGAATGGAGGAAGCCTTTTAGTCCGTTTCCTAGCTCGTCCAGGTCCATCCGGACTGCGAGCGAGAGAGGCCCCTCTCTCGTACAACAACATCTGGCCCCAGATGTTGTGGTACAAAGTGTTTCGCATTCGGAGCATACGTCTCTGATATATAGTCAGTCCGGAGAGACTGTCAATAAGGCTTCCTCATCCTCATGGTAGCGCACACGACCGCTCTTGGCTACGTGACCTCGGATATCCAATCAGCTTCGGCAATCAGAGAATCATCGGCGACCAGGTCACACCATCCGGTAGCCAGGGACACGAGGCCTGCAGACTCCGGACGTTCGCATAAGAAAGTGTGCGGGAGTCAACGTACACGGAGCTTCCAGCGGCAAAGCATCGTAAGACCGCTACTGCACAGGCCTCGGTGACGGACGTGCTATCCCAAATAGCACAGCTTATCGCAGCATCCCAGCAACGACAGAATCTCTGTCGCAGTATGTATTATCCGACGATGCTGGGTCGGGACGCTCCGCGGAAGCAGGTACGGACGTCCAAGAATTTCATCCGGTCCGACGGGATACCGAAAGGGATTCGGAGGATTTCGAGCTTTCCCTTTCGGAACAACATAAGCTGCTGTGTATGTCATCTGACTTTATCTTCTAGAGGTTCTTTCGTCGGACCAGAATGCTGCGATGCCAGATAAGAAACTGATAGCGTCGGAGGACACAGAAATTTTTTGGTTCGGTTCAGGGACATCGTCCTTCAGTTCCGACACAGTCCAATAATGTCACACAACTTTCGAATTATTGAACGACGCTATATATATTATTATATGCTTGCTATTAACAAGCATGTCTGGTTTCTTGTTCGCAAAGTTACTGAGATGTCTTTCAAAGTGTGCCTCTGTCGTCATAGTTAATGAAGAGCTATCGGCAATAAGTGCTCATGGAATACGTCAATTGCCTAAGAGGTCCCTAGTAGGATCAACGGAGTTGACATTCGATAGCTCACCCGGTGTAGCGTCCATTCATCGAATGGTTCGGCAGTCGGGTTCGTCCGTTGCAGTCTAGGAAGGAGATTTGGGTAATGCGAGCACTATAATAGATTTTAGTACACACCCAGTGACGACGGATTAGAGGACAAATCGGAGGAAGCCTGTTAGTCCGGTTCCTAGCTCGTCCAGGTCTGTCCGGGCTGCGAGCGAGAGAGGTCCCTCTCTCGTACAACAACATATGGGACCGGATGTTGTGGTACAGACATTTCGCATTCGGAGCATATGTCCGTCACTTGGGATGCTCCGTTATATTGACAGTCCGAGAGACTGTCGATAATGCTTCCTCATCCTCACAGCAGCGCACATGACTGCACATTGGCTACGTGACCTCGAGTATCCGGCCAGCTTCGTCATTCAGTGATTCCACGGCGAACAGGTCACGCCATCCGGTAGCCAAGGGACACGAGGCCTATACACTCCATTCACTTGCATAATAGAAGTATGCACGGGGTAACGAACACGGAGCTTCCAGCGGCAATGCATAGTAAGACCGCTTCTCCACAGGCCTCAGTGACGGACGTGCTATCCAAAATAGCACAGTTTATCGCAGCATCCCAGCAAACGACAATTCTCAGTCGGATCAGGAATAATCCGACGGCGCTGGGTCGGTGCGCTCCGCTGTTGCATCAGGTTCGGACGACCGAACACTTTATAGGGTCCAACAGGATGGCGAAAGGGATTCGGACGATTTCGAGCTTTCCCTTTCGGAACAACAGAAGCTGCCATACATTTCTTCCGGCATTATCTTCCAGAGGTTGTTCCGTCGGACTACATTGCTGCGATGCTGGATAAGAGACTAATAGCGTCATTGGACGCGGAGTTTTTGATCGGTTCAGGGTCATTGTCCCTGACTTACCGACACAGTCCAATAATGTCTTTAGAACATTCAAATTATTTAACGACGCTATATATAAGCTTGTTACCAAGCATGATAGTCTAGTTTCTTGTCCGCAATGCTCTATTAATGCCTTTTTTCAATTCTAGGAAATAATTTATATTGGCAGAACAGGGCATACCGAGAGTTCATATGCGTCTAGACGGCGGTGCTGAAGACTGGGGCTTATCTTTTTCGCCGTCTATGTCAATTCCAACCACGATGTTGGAAATGACAATGTTGTCTAATAGGCTTAACTTAGATGCTTTATCATACGTAGACCACCTTACTGAGGCGTTATCATTACGTCTTCAAGAGAAAGAATTCCAGGATATGATCCTCAATGTGATTTCTTTCAAGGGCAATAGTTTTTCCACGTATAACTCCGCCCTTCAGTGGCAACCTGGAGTTGGTTAGACGTGACGCAGCCCTAGTTACATCCACGCGCGTGGATAGTAAGGTGAAGAACTCTCCGAGTCGCTTCGGTCTCGGTGAAGCTTCTCTTCGACGGCAACTTTTCAGCAATCTATGAATTCTCTTGTCTATCAAGTGTAGCAAGAGATTCAGACTGGGGCAAACATTCGGTGGTTGACTCAGAGAGTGCCACTGCAGTTGCCGGATCCAAGTTTTATGATTATGACAGATGCCAGTCAAACAGGTTGGGGTACAATATTGATCCCAACGGATTCGAAGTGCCAGGGTCTTTGGGTTCCGCAGTTTCTAGGCAAGCACTTAACTTCCAGGAAATGATGTTATTTAGGCTTGCACTATGTCATTGAATGAACATTATTCAGAAACGCATGTCCAAATCCTGTTCGTTAATACGACAGTAGTTGCGTATCTCCGGAACCAGGGAGGCACTCATTCGATTCCGTTATTCAATTTAACGGAAAGAATCCTTCTGTTTGTTATAGTACACCAAGTTCTACTTCGGTCCGTCATATGGGTCGTCTGATTGTATTAGCAGACTCCTTTTCACGTAAGAGTCGCTTGTTGCCGTCAGAATGGACTCTCATCAAACAAGTATTCAATCAGATTTGCTATCAATGGGAGTGCCCAATGATAATTTATTTGCGACACAACTCACTAATCAATTGCAGACGTATGTGTTTCCATGTCCGGATCCCTGAGCTTATGTTGTTAACGCTCTATTGATCTAATAGGACGGAATGATAGGATATGCGTATCCTCCAGCGCTGTTGATTCAGCAAGTATTGCTAAGATAAACATCCACAATACAATTCTGTTGATAGCATCTCTGTCTTCACAGAGACCGTGGGTAAATTTACTCAGGTGTCTACTGTGGGACTTACCGCAAAAACTTCCTCCATGAGAGGATCTTTTTTCGCTGGGTAAAATCGTGTCATCTTTATCACAACCCGCAAGGTCTCAACCTTCACGTATTCCGTTGTGTGGTCCTTCTTGCACGGCAAGCATTGTACAGGACGAGTTAAGGACGCGATTTCTTCCTGTAGGAGAACCTCTTCTTCGCTATACTATGCGGCTAAAGTGGAGGCTCTTCCGTCGTTGGTGTAGGGATCATTATGTTGATATTTTTGATCCCTCCATACTAGACATTGCAACTTTCTAGTATACTTGTTTGACAAGATCAACTGCAGCATGTTACTATTAAGGTTATAGGTCTATGTTATCTCATACCTATGCACTCTATGATAGTTTACAATTGAGTCTTATGTCTCTTTATCTAAGTCAGTTAAAAACTTTTCTATAAATAGACCTAGAATCCTTAGATTAATTCCTATACGGAATTTAGCTTGGGTTCTTATTTAGCTAAGTAATCATTTGAGCCTCTGGAAACAGTAGTTTTCAAATTCTGACCTTTTAAGACAGTTATTCTCTTAGTCTTCTCTTCCACTGAAGAGTCAGTGAGCTTCATGCACTATCAGTGGACGATTCTCACTTTCGTAGTATCGGAAACACTATTTCCTTTACTACTAATGTTGGATTTTTGGTTAAGAATCAGGCTCCTAATAATATCCGGAACCTATTGTTATTAAGGTCCTTCCGTCTTCGTACGGGCATAGGCCTTTACTCTGTCCGGTTAGAGTTTACGTATTTATAAACAGATATCAGTTTATTAGTAAGGACGTAAGCTTCTTCTGTCTTTGATGCCTAATAGAAGGACATTACGCTCCATTCTATTGCTAATGGATTCAATTAACTATCGATACTGCTTATGGTATATCATTAACTCAGCAGTTTGTGCTTGAGATTTCGGCTCATGAAGTAAGAGCTCTTTCTACATCTTGGGCTTACATTAATAGTGTCGCTATTATAGATTTTATGAAGGCTGCACATTGGGCTCAGCCATCCACATTCATGAATTTTTATTTCAGAAATATTGAGTCCATTTCTGGAGGCCTCCATTGTTAGGTCTATTATCTACTGCTCAGAATGTCATTCACTTAACAGTTGCTACTATAGCTAGGTAGGCTTTCTGTTCCGGCAGTGACTCCGTCCTGCTGCCCTCTTCGCTCTGGGCTATTTGACCCAGGGCAAGGAGAAGGGGGGGGGGGAGGGTGTTCCCTTGGGTCACCTGTTTTATTATGAAAACAAGGGGATACCTCCTCCGGAGTTAATAATTCTGAGCTGTTACTGGAATGGTTTTTAAGTGATAAGTTTATGTTTTAAAAATTCATTCAAGTCATAGTTTTTAAAGTTTAGCTTTTGAATATATCACGTGTCAAACGGGCGTTATTATACAATCCTCAGACACTTTTAAGGAGTATAAAGAGTCTCTATTCTCAAGACTAACTTTATTTATTGGCTTACTTTAAAAATTATTAGTATAGGATTATACTGGATATTAATAGAGTACATGGATGTTATGATGCTCAATTATGGAAGGTGTTGTGTCTTTCTAATTTATCATAAATAAGAAAGATACATGTAAGACCTAATACTCCTTTTCCCCTCGAGGGGATGACTCTATTTTATATAATTGAGCTTATTGGAATTTCCTCTATGTCCTTGGCCCTCCAGGCTTTTTACTATTCAGCTATGTCTGGGTCATTGGTACAGTATAAAAATGTTAAAAAATTTATAGTAATTTATATATTTTTTATACTTACCAATGACCCAGACGGGGATGGCCCTCCCAGGAGTTGGGAACTCATACCTCCCCGCTGAGTACATAGCGCTTACCAGGCACTGGTTATAAGAATGATTAATGGCGCCAATTTCGGGACGTCCTTGACACTGCGCATGCGCAGTAGAGGTGAAGTATGGAGGGCCATTCAGGACATGTTTTCTTTGGTTTTAGATGCAAATTTTGGGGATTGGGGGGCAAAATTTGTGTTTGGCCCAATATTTTTAAGAGTTAGCACCAGCTATGTCTGGGTCATTGCTAAGTATAAAAAATATATAAATTACTATAAATTTTTTAACTTTTTAATTATGCATTGTTGGTGTCTAGAGGAAACTTCCTTTCGATTTTGGACCAGTCAGCTGAACCAAGATGGCCACCAGTGGCCAATTCATTATGGCTGCCATGGTGGCCATCTTGAATTTGGTTTCCGTCCAATAACTAATGAATACTGACAGATCAATGGTGATAATGGTGGATCCAAGGACAAAATAGGATGATGGAAGGAAGAAATGGTGGTTTAAGTGTTCAGGGCTGTAACTTGATAAATTTTGACAATATTGTTTCATGTTTCCCAATTTCAGGACATGGGCCTGACGTCATCATTCTTGCAAATGATTTTGCCACTGTTTGTTAAGTGTTCCTTCCCTATCCTTCCTTGAGTCAGAGCTAGTGGCTAAAGTGCTCTTAAATATTAGACAGGGCAATAAACCACACGCTGGTGGTTTCAGATCCCTGTCGCCAGCTAGCTCGACTGGTGAAGCGGTGGGTACCGCGACACTGGGTGTGACACTGGGTGTGTCGAGCACTATAAAATACAAACAGGCTCACCCTGCGACGATGGAAAGGAAGAAGCCGGCAAGTTTGACAGTAAGCTTGGCGAGGTCTGACAGGACCGCGAGCGAGAGGGTCCCCTCTCTTTCACAACAACATCTGGGGCCAGATGTTGTAGTTAGGAACGTGCGGGGTCGGCTACAATTACAGCTTCTTCAGTGTCTACTAAGCACACATGACCACACATTGGCTACATGACTTCGGATATCCAGCCTGCATCGCCGAGAAAGGACCACTCTTCGTCAAGAAAGTCACACCATTCGGTAGCCAAGGAGATGAGGCCTCATTCATCGGGACGTCCGCAGAAAAGAGCCATCTCGGACACACAGCAGCCGGCGGCCAAGCAACAAAAGACTGCTGCTCCTCAGGCCTCCGTAACGGAATTGCTGTCGCAAATCGCGCAGCTTATCGCAGCATTCCAGCAGGTACAGGAGCAACCTACGGCAGCCTCAGAACCCGAGCTGTCGGCTGACGCTGGGTCAGTCCAGTCATCTGCGCATTCAGATGCTGATGACCGTGAGTCTTAGATTCCGTCGGATGGTGAAAGGGATTTGGAGGAAAATGACCCTTCCTTTTCGGAACAACATGGGGTAGCGATGAATTTAATTTATCAACACTTTCCTGAATTTGTTCCTGAGAATCAGAGTGCTGCGACCGCTCATAAGAAGCTGCTAGCATCATTAGACACTGACTATATCAGGTCAAAGGAGGAGGTCCTTTCTTTTCCGGTACAGTCTAGACAGGTGTCACAGACTTTCGGTCTTCTTAACAACGCCATATTTAATCTTTCCAGTGGAAAGAAAAAGGCAGCTTTTTATCATCATCTTCCGTATGTCTATCGTTTATTGGACCACCTCCATTTAAAACGGTAGGGAAAGGTGTTCAGAGAGTTCCTCCGCATTTGGATGAGCAGGCTGAGGACCTAGATATGTCCTTACCTCTGTCATTCACAATTCGCTCGGACACAACTGAGACGGCAATTTCTTGTAACAGAGAGAATTTAGATGCCATGTCTTACACAGATCACCTCACAAGAGCTATGGCGCAACATCTCAGTGGGAAGGAATTTGAGGATGTTCGTACCTCTTTACGAGTTCTGTCCAGGGCTATAATGTTTACCATGTATAACTCCGCCCTAACAGTGGCTAATTTGGAGTTAATTAGACGTGATGGAGCCCTTGCGTCGTCAGTATCGGATCACGATATCTTTGACAACAAGCTTTCCTTTGTCTACGACCAAGCCACAAAGAAAGCATCAAATGCTACTTAAATCAGCATCTAATAAACCCACAACAGCAGAGAAGAGTAAAGGAGGAGGTTTGGGACAAAAATCGTCCAGAGGGAACTCCTCGCGATGATATAAAAGATCTTCATATTCTTACTCTAGAGATTGTCAATATAGCAACTCAGGTCAGGGGCGTGGGGCTGGCCGAGGCAACCGGTCAGACGCCCCCAAGCTGGTGGATCGAGGCTCATCACTGGGAGGACGTGGTTTCTCCTCCCACAGGCCTCACAAGTCCTACAGGTGATGGTCAGGACCTCTATTGTGTTCCAGTTGGCGGAAGGTTATCAAGATTCGTGAGAAACTGGATAACTATTACAGAAGACCAGTGGGTGAGAAGTGTGATCTCAGACGGCCTAAAGCTATCGTTCCAAGCAAAACCTCCGCTAACACGAAGTCCACATTGCAAGATTCTGTTAGTAGCATCTCTGTCGTCTCAGAAAGCATGGATCAATCTACTCAGGTGTCTGTTATGGGACGTTCCCCGGAAGCTTCCTCCACGGGAGGACCTTCTTTATCAGGGGAAGTCACACACACTGCATCACAACCTGCAAGGTCTCAACCTTCACGCATTTCCAGTGCAGTCCTTCTTGCACGGCAAGCGTTTTACAGGACAAGCAGTGGATGCAATTTCTTACTGGAGGAGGTCCTCCTCTTCGCTGAATTACGCAGCAAAGTGGAAGGTTTTCTTCCGTTGGTGTAAGAATCAGTCGATAGACATTTATGATCCGTCCATACCGGATATTGCCAACTTTCTGGTCTACCTGTTTGACGTTCTCAAACTGCAGCCCGTCACTAAGGGTATAGGTCTATGCTATCAGACAGTTACGCCCATCATGATAGCTTGGTAATTGGATCTAATGCTTCATTATCCAAATTACTTAGAAATTTCTCTATAAATAGACCTAGAACTCTCAGATTAATTCCTAAGTGGAATTCAGCTTGGGTTCTGTTGAAGCTTAAAGAAGCTCTGTTTGAGCCGTTAGACGTTGTAGAGTTCAAATTCTTGACCTATAAAACAGCATTTCTCATAGCCTTTTGCTTCCTTTGTATCATATGTCAGATTTTGACAATGGTGCTGACTCGTGTCATGGTTTGTTGTTAGGACACTGCTGGTCTTCTTGCCAAAATGTCACTATAGTTAGTTAGTTTCTATTTACAGAGGAACAAGAACATGGTGTGGTTCGTGATGCCATCAGAGAGTGTGCTTCCATCGTCGCATTATACTATTAGAGCTAGCGGAAAAGTGCTGAATGATATAAGACAAGGGCCTAGGCCTTAGAATATAGGGTTTACATCCTTGTCTCCAGCTAGCTCAACTGGCAGATCTATCACGCAGAATATGGGTGGTGTGATGCTGCGTATGTCCATAGCGGTCGAGAAGAGGAACAAGAGTGTTGTGAGCACTATAAAATCTGAACATGCTCACCCTGCGACAATGGAAAGGAGGAAGCCGACAAGTTCTGAGGTATGCTCGTCCAGGTCTACCATGATCGCGAGCAAGAGAGAGGCCCCTCTCTCTTATAACAACATCTGGGGTCAGAGGTTGTTGGTAGGAACTTGCGTCAGTTGGAGTATGTCCATGCCTTCCTGTCTGGGACGCTCCTTCTAATAGGCTGCTGGGGTCGGCTAATCTTACGGCTTCCTCTATGTCCGATAAGCACACATGACCGCACAAAAAGTCTGTTGTCACATTTAGACAGGGCTAAAAACCATGGCATATGGTTTTAGTTCCCTGTCACCAGCTACATCGACCGGTGAAGCAGTTACTCGGGCCTCTGAGGACTGACGCAGTTGGACTACAATATACAATTAGAGCTAGTGGCAAAGTGCTTAATGATATAAGACAAGGCTCCAGTTCATAGATCAAGTGATTTTTAGCTCAACTTGACAAAGTCAAGCTGAGCTATTGCCATCTTTTCTCGTCCGTCGGCGTACATACGTACGGTTACGTCCACAATTTCCTTTGGCACACCTCACAGGTCGCATTTATGATCAGACCGCTTTAAAACTTGGTATGCTTGTTTGGGGTGACCTCTAGATGGGAGCTGTCGATTTTCTTCAATTTCCGTCAAAAAATGTTGCTGCGGCCAATGTTCTTAGAACTTAGTTCAGTCAGACCTAAATATTTCCCTTTGGCACACCCTACAGGGCACATTTATGATTGGATTGCTTTAAAAACTGGCATGCTTGTTTAGGGTGACTTCTAGATGGGAGCTATCGATTTTCTTCAATTTCCGTCAAAAAATGTTGCTGCGACCAACGTTCTTAGAACTTAGTTTAGTCAGATCACAATATTTCCCTTTGGCACACCCTACAGGGCACATTTATGATTGGATTGCTTTGAAACCTGGTATGCTTGTTTGGGGTGACCTCTAGATGGGAGCTATGTATTTTTTTCCATTTCCGTCAAAAAATGTTGCCGCGGCCAACGTTCTTAGAACTTAATTTAGTCAGAAGACCTCAACATTTCCCTTTGGCACACCCTACAGGGCACATTTATGATTGGATTGCTTTGAAACCTGGCATGCTTGTTTGGGGTGACCTCTAGATGGGAGCTGTCGATTTTCTTCCATTTCCGTCAAAAAATGTTGCCACGGCCAACGTTCTTAGAACTTAGTATAGTCAGACCTCAATATTCTTCGGCGCACCTCACAGGGCACATTTATGATCGGATTGCTTTGAAACCTGGCATGCTTGTTTAGGGTGACCTCTAGATGGGAGCTATTGACTTTCTTCCATTTCCGTCGAAAAATGTTGCCGCGGCCGACATTCTTAGAACTTAGCTTAGTCAGACCTCAATACTTCCCTTTGGCACACCCTACAGGGCACATTTATGTTTGGATTGCTTTGAAACCTGGCATGCTTGTTTGGGGTGACCTCTAGATTGGAGCTATCGATTTTCTTCCAATTCTGTCCATCATAAAATGTTGCCACTGGCACCGATTTTTGAACTAAGTTTAGTCAGGCATCAATATATTCCTTTGGCATGCCCTACAGGGCACATTTATGATCAGATTGGTTTGAAACTTTGTATGCTTGTTTGGAGTTACCTCTAGATGGGATCTATTGATTTTCTTCGATTTCTATCAAAAAATGTTGCCATTGGCAATGACCTTCGATGAACTTAATAATAACTTAGTGCAGTTAAGCATCAATATTTCCATTTGACACACCCTGCAGGGCACATTTAAGATTGGATCGCTTGCAGACTTGGTGTGCTTGTGTGGGGTGACATCTATATGGGAGCTGTCAATTTTCTTACATTTCTGTCAAAAAATGTTGCCGCTGACCTTTGAACTTAGTTTAGTCAGGCCTCAATATTTCACTTTAACACACCCTTCAGGGCACATTTATGATCGGATCACTTTGAAACTTGGTATGTGTGTTTGGGGTGACCTCTAGATGTGAGCTATTTTTTTAATTTCCAGAAAAAGTTATTGTCGTTATCACCAGCCTTTGAACTTACTGCATTTGTGCATCCCTTTTGCACTCTCTGTAGGGTGTAGGGTATATTTATGAATTTCCATAACCCCCCACCCCCCCCCCCCCCCCCAAAAAAAAAAAAAAAAAATTGCCACAAAGCAATGACCTTCTACTTAGTGCATTTGTGCATTAACATCTTCCTTTGGCATGCCTCAGAGGGCACATTCATTATCAGGTTGTTTTGAAACTTTGTATGCTTATGCAGGGTGACAAGGATAGGAGCTATTGATTTTCTTTTCATTTCCATCAAAAACTGTTGCTGTTAGCAACAATCTTTGAATTTATTGCATTTGTGCATCAACATTCTTTGACATGGCCAACAGGCCACATTTATCATAGGATTGTTTTTGAACTTGGTGTGCTCATTAGTCAAGAACTCTAGATAAGAGCTGTTGATTAGCATTCATTTCTGTGAAAAAAGTTGCCATTTACAATAACCTCTGAACATACTACTGCATTTGTGTATCAACATTCTTCCCTTAGCCAGTCTTACAGTTTACATTTAAAAATGCATGGAAAACTCTGACAGTGTGCACACACAATGCTGTTATGTTGAAATTTCATCAAATAACATTGGTACCAATGATCTTCAATTTTGCCATTTCATTTATAACTTACCAAGTTCTAGTTTGTCAAGTTGAGCTACAGTGTCATTGACACTTTCATTGTCCTTGTCGCCAGCTAGCTCAACTGGTGCTTCTTTCACTCAGAATATGGGTGTCATGACGCTGGATAAGTCCGTAGCTGTCGAGGAGAGGACAAGGGTGGAGCGAGCACTATAATATACAATTATGCTCACCAGCGATGACGGAAGGAGGAAGCCGGCAAGTTCTGAGGTACGCTCGTACAGGTCTGCCAGGACCGTGAGCAAGAGAGAGGTCTCTCTCTCTTACAGCATCATCTGGGGCCAGATGTTGTTGGTAGAAACTTGCGTCAGTCGGAGTTTACGTCCATGCCTCTTGTCCGGGACGTCCCGTCTATTAGACAGCCGGGGTCGGCTAGTGTTACAGCTTCCTCTACATAAGGCTAATGTGCTCTTTATATTGCACAGGGCTATAAACTGCGATGAGTGGTTTCAGTTCCCTATCGCCGGTGAAGCGGTTACTCTTGAATATGAGGACTGTGACACCGGGTGTGTCACATTTACATAGTAAATCAGAGCTAGCGGCAAAAGTGCTCAACGATATAAGACAAGGGCCTAGACCTTAGAATATAGGGTTTACGACCTTGTCTCCAACTAGCTCAACCGGGGCTTCTTTCACTCAGAATATGGGGGTCATGACGCCGGATATGTCCGTAGCAGTCGAGGATAGAACAAGGGTGTAGCGAGCACTATAAAATCCAGTCATGCTCACCCTGTGACGATGGAAAGGCGGAAGCCAGCAAGTTTCGAGGTATGCTCGGCTAGGTCTCCCTGGACTGCGAGCAAGAGGGAGCCCCTTCTCTCTTTTTACAACATCTGGGGCCAGATGCTGTTGGTAGGAACTTGCGTCATTCGGAGCTTACGCACATGCCTTTTATCCAGAATGCTCCGTTTAATTCAGCTTCTTCAGTGTCTACTAAGCACTCTCGACCGCACCTTGGCTACATGACTTCGGATATCTAGTCTGCATCGTCAATAGGTCCACTCTTTGTCGAGGAAGTCACACCATCTAGTAGCCAAGGAAGTGAGGCACCATTCATCGGGACGTCCGCAGTTAAGAGCCATCCTGGACACACTGTCCCAGGAGCAGCCGGCGGATAAGCAATACATGACCGCTTCTCCTCAGGCCTCCATAACGGACTTGCTGTCGCAGATTGCACAGCTCATCACAGTATTCCTGCTAAGGCAGAAGCACTCAACGTCAATCTCAAAACTTGAGCTGTCGGATGGTGCTTGATCGGTCCAGAGTCATCTGCCTGTTCAGATACCGGTGACCGTGATTCTAAAACTGATTTAGACAAATGATGAAAGGGACACGGCGGAGGATAACCTTCCCTTTCGGAACAACTCCTGGATGATATGGATACTATCCATTATCGTTTCCTTGAACTTGTTCCAGTGAATCACAGTGCTGCGAGTAATTGTGAGAAACTGCTAGCGTTGTTAGACGCTGACTTCATCCGGACAAAGAGCAGGATAATAAGATCTCTTTTCCGGTTAAGTTTACACGGGTGTCACAGGTCTTTGATTATGTAGACGACGCCATATTTAACTTCCTGTGGGAAGAAGTAATACGGTTTCTTATCATCATCTTCTGTATTTTTAACCGTTTTTTAATCTCATACATTTAAAAAATGACCGGGGAATATGTGTTGAGAGTTTCTCTGCGTTGAATGAGTAGGCTAAGGTCTTCATTGTAACCTTACCTTCATCATTTCGCTGTTCACTCGGACACAATTGAGAAGATAATTTCTTATTCAGAGCGAATTTAGACCCACGGTCTTATGTACTTCACTGTTAAGTACTGTGACGCAACGTTTATATGGAAAGGAATTTTGTTGGACGTTTGTGCCTTTTTAAAAAAACTTCTTTCCAGGCCTATTTATCACATATATCTCTGTCTTAACAGATGTTAAGTGGGAGCTATTCTGATGTGACAAAGCCTTGCGTCGTCACCGTTAATATTTGACTAGATGGAAAACTCGCTACAGGTCGCTTTAGTTTTCCAAACACTAAGTCTTTGATGGTAAGCTTTCATTAATGTAGGATTAAGCTACAAGAAAGCATCAATTCTCGGCTCTTTAAGTCGAGGTCTAATCGACCAACACCAGCAGAAAGAGTAGGACAGGTTGTCCTAGACGCAGATCGTTTATAAGGACTCATAAGGTATAGCTATCCCTCCTAAATATTACTTTACAGATTGACTATACAGCCACTTGGATAGGGGGTTTAGGTCTGTTTGAGTTTACAGATCAGACACCCCTGAGCCAGTGGCTCAAGGCTCTTATAGAGCTCGGTCTGACCGATGATTAACTGGAACTGGATAACGTGTTTATCATGGCTCTAAAGGTTATTTAGGATAGTCATTCAGTCGAAAAAGCGAGCGTTACGAATGTTCGACTGTCCGGCAATTATAGTTCTTAAGATCACTTGAAGAATGAGCTAGATAATGTCTCATGGGATGAATGATAGGACACGTATCCTACAATTCATTTTCAACAAGCTGGCTCGTTTGTTTTTTCATTGACCGAATTAGCCAGTTGGTAGACTCGCTTTTGTCTTCTATCAGACACATTAACAGTGAAGATTATTATGTGTCTGATGGGATTGTGCGGAGCGGCTACGAATGTTATTTTGATGGATCGCTTACACACATGTCGCCTCCAGTTATTCGTAACTGGAGTGGGAAGACGTTTTTTTACTCAGGACCTGTATTGTTTTAACGGATCTAGTAAACATAAGGTCAAGTTTGGGCAGATATTCAGTGGTTTGAGTTCATAATTGGGTTACAACCCTGAGTCAGACGGATTCTATATACAGGGTTCTTGGGACACTCAGTTCTTGGAGATCACATATTCATCAAGAATGATGTCTTATTGTTTACGCTACATCATTGGATTATATTATTAGCGAACATGCATCTGGGATCGCTCCAGGATAGTTAATTTTGCGATGCATAAGAACAATAGTTTCCTTCATTTGTGTTGCTAGTGTTAGACTTTTGAGCGCATACAGTTGACGTTCAGCCGTATTCAGGGGAATGAATGGTAGGATAAGTGTATGCGTCAATTCATTTGATTCAGTAGATTACGTTAAGATTTAATAATCTCAGTGTGATTCCTCCTAATAACATAGCTGTCGTCCCAATATCCTTCTATCAGTTTTCTAAAGTGCCTGTTATTGAACATTCACAGAAGCCTCCTCCTCGAGAGGACCATCTTCATCAGGGAAAGTTTTGTTCTTCACGTCATTCTCTGCCCATAGTGGCATAAGGGAGTCTGTTAGACATGAGGGAGCCTTTAGGGTTCCTATATTTTTGCTGTCTGGACCAGCAATGATTAAGTAATGTGGGTGAGGAGGTTTCGACATTTCTTTGAATCCCCCCCCCCCACACACACTCACACTCTGTCTTGTATATATATATTTATACATACATGCTATGCTTTTGGGGTCGTGTTGAATGGCGCCCTCATAGGCATATACGCAGTTTTTGTTGCATTAGTTTCCTGTGTTTATTTTCTAATTTCTGATATACAAGCGCTTATTGAATCATCATAATTGCTGCTGTTTGAGTTCATAGGTGACTGCATAACCAGTTAGTGGTTTTTAGATGATTACATGCTGGATTTTAATGCACTCGCGCAATATTTTATTAGGCTATCACTTTGGTGGACCTTGAAATTATTATATATTTCAGGGGCGGTCTGTGTTGGAGCCTGTTAATCATACCTACCTCCATTTCTAGATCCTGGTCTCTATTTTGTCGGTTCTCAAATCGCATATTCTCACGTGTTTATAGTTGTAGATATCATGTAGTACACATTGGAGAGTGTTCTTACTGGATTTTATTGTAGAGAGGCCGCCTGTGGATGATCTTTGAAGTGTGATTTCTCTGCAGAGATTGTTCAATGTATCTCATTTTAATATGAATATGTTATATTTTTATACTGTAACCAATGACCCAGACTTAGCTGGTGTTAACTCAAAAATATCTAGGGCCAAACACAAATTATGCCCCCCAATCCCCAAAATTTGTATGCAAAACCGAAAATTAGAAGTCCTATCTGGCCCTCCATACATTTTACCCTCTGCTTTTGCAGACGCCAGGAAGTCACTGAATCTGGCGCCAATAAATCATTCTTTGTTTGGCCCTTTTCAGATAACAACAAACTGACATTTGTGCTTTTAAATCTCAATTAATAATGATGCCAGACACAAATCAATGGTTAAATTGGTGGATCCAAGGACAGAACTG
This sequence comes from Pictodentalium vernedei, assembly GCA_031216915.1. Taxonomy (NCBI): domain Eukaryota; kingdom Metazoa; phylum Mollusca; class Scaphopoda; order Dentaliida; family Dentaliidae; genus Pictodentalium; species Pictodentalium vernedei. The sequence goes on along the minus strand of CM062296.1, from coordinate 277,096,404 downwards.
GATGAAGGAAGGAAGAAACGGTGGTTTGAAACATTCAGGGCTGTAATTTTATAATATTTATTAAAATTAGTTCATGTTCCCTAATTTCAGGACATGAGCCTGACATTATCGCTGATTGATTATGATCTATCCACTGTTTATTTAGTATTCCTTCCCTTGATCCCCCCAGTTAAGCTCCCAAGCTTTTTGGCTTGTTTTAATAAAAAAAATTTATAAAATTTATTGGGAGTTTAACGTATTATACAGAAGATTATTCTGTACATCCCCAGAGTTACGTCCTCATCCTTAGGGTGTTTGGGCATTTTGGTCATGCATCATACATCCAATGTATCGTTTTTTCTTCTGAGGAAGATCTTGCTTTACATCGGATAGTCTTGTTTCTGTTACTGACTTCGGGCCGTGTTGCCTGCGGTCTTGATTCTGGTGTTTTGTTTACATTACATTACTCTAGATAGTTTCCTGTTTTTGTTTAGGAACAACAGTTGTAAGTAACATTAAATATTCTGATAGTGCGGTAGTTAATTTTACACAGATTTTATAATTTTGTCCACATTTCGTATTTTTGGGGCTCATCGTTCCCTTTGGGAACTTGGGCTCTTATATTTGAAAAAAATTTTCAAAAATTTTTTATTTTATTTTTGAAAGAGTTTTTCTTTTGGATATATTTATTTCATTGATTATATTTTAATGTTATCTTATATTATATGTAGATTTGGTGGTTGTACAATGACATATTAGTATTTTGGTAACTATATTTTTCTAATAGTATGGCAAATAGAGGAAGCCTTTCCTTTATTTACTTGGTCATTATTTTCCAATAGAAGGGACATTTATGTTCATTCTATTGTTAAATTAGTCAGTTAGCTTTTCGTACTGCTTTGGTTATTTTATCTTCCAATTAGCAGTCAGTGCTTAAGATTTCAGCGCATAAGTAAGCGCTGGTTACATCTTGCACTTATTCTAACTGAATGGCTATTACATGATCTTATGTGGGATCACTTCAGGATAGTTAAGTTTACGGCGCACAGGAATAATAGTTTCCATTATTTGTGTCTCTAGTATAAGGCATTTGAGCGCATACATTTGATGCTCAGCCGTTTTCATGGGAATGAATGATAGGATATGTGTATCCTTCAATTCATTTGTTTCTATTGATTTCATGGAGGTTATGGGGTCTGTTATTGTGCATTCGCCAGAAGCTTCCCCATGAGAGGGTTTTCTTCTTTAAGAGAAGTTTTATTCTTCACGTCATTCTCTGCTCTCAGTGGCATTACGGAGCATGTCAGACGTGAAAGAGCTTTGTGGTCACTATATTATTGCTGTCAGCACCAGCAATGATTAAGTAATGTGGGTGAGGAGGTTTCCACATATATTTGAATCCCCCCCCCCCCCCCCCACCACCACCACACACTCACACTGTCGCGTATATATATTTTAATACATACATACTTTGCGACTGGGTCGTGTTGCATGGCGCCTCATAGGCATATATGCAGTTCCGTTGCATTTGTTTCCGGTATTTATTTTCTGATTCCTAATATACAGACACTTATTTTATCATCATAATGGCCGCTATTTGAGCTGATGGGTTATGGCATAGCCATTTAGTGGTTTTTAGATGATTAATAGGCTGGATTTTTATGCACTCGTACAATGTGTGAATATGCTATCTTTTTGGTGGACCTTGAAATTATTATACATTTCGAGGGCAGTCTGTGTTGGAGCCGGTTAATCATATCTACCTCCATTTCTAGATCCTGGTGTCTATTTTGTCAGTTCTCAAATTGCATATTCTCACGTGTTTATAGTTGTAGATACCAAATAGTACACGATGGAGAGTGTTTTTACCAGATTTAATATTACAGAGGCCTCCTGTGAATGATCTTGAATCGTGTTTTCTCTGCAGAGATTGTTAATCTTATCCCCCTTTTGTATGTATATGTTATATTTGATTTCTCACTGATTTCGTCGTACCTGTATACGGCATCTGCAGTGCATATTTTGTAGCGGATAATGTTATTTATCAAAATCATTGCTATAGCCTTGGCTTGTGAAGTGGCATTAAGCACCATTTATTATTCATGAATTAATTTTTTGAGTGCCTGATCGATATTATTTATATCGTTTCCGGGTTCTGCTTATTTATTCCACAGCTCTCCCCTCTTTCTTTTGAAGATATGTTCAAAAAAATGGGGCGGTCATTTTGCCCACTTCTCTGCCTTAGGGGGTATGTAGCTATTAAGGAAGCTGTCTTGTCCCTACTATGTTCGGTGATCAGCTGCAGTATTATTGTGTGGCGTAGGTTTATGGGAAATTTTCTCTCATTCTCAGTATGCCATAATAAATTTTAGGGCCTAGTCCAGACTAGTCTCAAAAATTGTTTATTTGTTACATCCTAATTAACATGATTTTATGCTTAGATTTAGGATTTACATAATTGGGATCCATATTAGGATATGTCTCTTCTATTATGGTATTAAGAGACTTACATGTAAATTCTAATTTCTTCATCATGGATTGAAGGATTTGATCTATGTTGATCTACTATTTCGGAAGTTTTAGGCCCTCTGCCTTTTTACGATTCAGCTAAGTCTGGGTCATTGGTTACAGTATAAAAATATGAAAAAAATTATAGTAATTTATATATTTTTTATACTTACCAATGACCCAGACAGGAATGGCTCTCCCATGAGTGGGCAGTACTGGGCACTCATACCTATCCGTTGAATTATTATAATCTTTTTTGACAAAGAATGATTTATTGGCGCCAGATTCGGTGACTTCCTGGCATCTGCGCATGCGCAGAGGGTAAAATGTATGGAGGGCCAGATAGGACTTCTAATTTTCGGTTTTGCATGCAAATTTGGGGGATTGGAGGCAAAATTTGTGTTTGGCCCTAGATATTTTTGAGTTAGCACCAGCTAAGTCTGGGTCATTGGTAAGTATAAAAAATATATAAATTACTATAAATTTTTTCATATTTTATATCACTGCTGTGTCGTACCAGTATAAGCTGTCTGCAGTGCATATTTTGTAGCGGAAATATTATTTACCAAAATTGTCGCTATAGCCATGGCTTGTGAAGTGGTGTTAAGCACCATTTATTATTCATGAATTAATTCCTGACTTCCTGATCGATATTTATTTATATTGTTTCCTGGTACCTCTTATTGATGCCAGAGCTCTCTCTTCTTTCTTTTGAAGATATGTTCAAAAAAAGAGGGGGGGGGGGGCATTTTCTCCACTTCTCTGGCTTATTGGGTATGTAACTATGAAGGAAGCTGTTTTATCCGTACTATATTCGGCATTCAGCTGTAGTATTATTGTATGGCGTAGGTTTATGGCCAATTTTCTCTCATTCTCAAATATGCCATCCTAATTTTTAGAGCTTAGCCCAGACTAGCCTTAAAAATTGTGAACTCGTTACATCGTAATTAGCATGATTTCATGCACAGATTTAGGATTTACATAATTGGGATCCATATTAGGATATGTCTCCTCTAATATGGTATAAAGAGACATACATGTAAATTCTAATTATTCTAATTTTCTTCATCATGGATTGAAGGATTTGATCTATGTTGATCTACCATTTCAGAAGTTCTACGCCCTCTGCCTTTTTACGATTTAGCTAGTCTGGACCATTGGTGTATAGTATAAAAATATGAAAAAATTTAAAGTAATTTATATATTTTTTATACTTACCCAGACGGGAATGGCCCTCCCATGAGCACTCATACCTCCCCGCTGAATTAATATATTATAATCTTTTTTTACAAAGAATGATGTTGGCGCCAGTTTCGGTGACTTCCTGGCATCTGTGCATGCACAGAGGGTAAATGTATGGAGGGCCAGATAGGACTTCTAATTTTCGGTTTTGCGTGCAAATTTTGCGGATTAGGGGGGCAAAATTTGTGTTTGGCCCTGGATATTTTTGAGTTAGTACCAGCTAGTCTGGGCCATTGGTAAGTATAAAACATATATAAATTACTTTAAATTTTTTCATTTTTCGCCCAACTTGACAAAGTCAAGCTGAGGTATTGCCATCACTTCTTGTCCATCGGACGTACATACGTACGTCCACAATTTCCTTTGGCACACCTCACAGATTGCATTTATGATCAGATCACTTTGAAACTTGGTATGCTTGTTTGGGGTGACCTCTAGATGGGAGCCATCGATTTTCTTCAATTTCCATCAAAAAATGTTTTGGCCAACGTTCTTAGAACTTAGTTTAGTCAGACCTCAATATTTCCCATTGGCACATCCTACAGGGCACATTTATGATCGGATTGCTTTGAAACCAGGCATGCTTGTTTGGGGTGACCTCTAGATGGGAGCCATCAATTTTCTTCAATTTCCATCAAAAAATGTTTCGGCCAATGTTCTTAGAACTTAGTTTAGTCAGACCTCAATATTTCCCATTGGCACATCCTACAGGGCACATTTATGATCTGAGTGCTTTGAAACCAGGCATGCTTGTTTAGGGTGACCTCTAGATGGGAGCTATTGATTTTCTTCCATTTCTGTCAAGAAATGTTGCCTCTGGCAACGACCGTTGGCCTTAGTTTAGTCAGGCATCAATATACTCATTTGGCACACCGTACAGGGCACATTTTTAGCTCAACTTTGACGTAAGTCAAATTTGAGGTTATGCCATGGGCAGTCGTCTGTCTGTCAACAATTCAATACGGCTCGGGCTGGAGGCCGTATTTTTGAACCAATCTTTATGAAACTTCTTGAGTACCTTTGTTATCACCATGGGACAAGAACGAGTGTTTTGGGGTGCAGTCCGAAATTCAAGATGGCCACCAGCAGCCATTTTGTACTCTAGTTAGTGCAATCAGTTTTTGGTACAGAACTTCTGTATGAAAGTTCTGATTTGAATAAATTTTTGTATGAATGTTTAGTAACATGGAATACATCACATATAATACAGGTTTTTTTCTCGTGCAGAAATTATGCAAATTAGATGAACTTTGATTTATTCAGTGCTACTTATACATAGTAAGTGCACATGTCAATACGACTTGGGCTAGGGGCTGTATTTATGAACCGATCTTCACAAAACTTCTTGGGTACCTTTGTTATCACCTTGGGATGAGAACGAGTGTTTCTGGGTGCGATACAAAATGCAAGATGGCTGCCAGTGGCCATTTTGTACCAAAATTAGGTCCAATCACTTTTTTGTACACAACTTCTATACGGCTCAGGCTAGAGGCCATATTTATGAACCGATCTTCACGAAACTTCTTGGGTACCTTTGTTATCACCTTGGGACAGGAATGAGTGTATTTGGGTGCCTTTGTTATCACTGTGCTATGAGAACAAATATTTTGGGGTTCAGTCAGACCCACTCTGGGACTCAAAGATTTCTTTTCTAGTTTAGCATCTGACTGTCGCCCACCTTTACAATACTTTACCTATACATTTGTTACAGGCTACGTTCAGTATTTATGTATAGACCATTACAATATTTTATATGTACCTTTGTTATCAGGTCATTACCTTGATGTGTGTCATTGCTGTGTCACATACTATACATGCACATGTCTTAACAAGTTGAGCTACAGTGTCATTGACACTTTCATTGATCAGATCAGTTTGAAACTTGGTATGCTTGTTTGGGGTTACCTCTAGATGGGAGTTCTTGATTTTCTTCGATATCTGCCAATAAATGTTGCCGCTGGCAATGACCTTTGATGAACTTAGTGCAGTTATGGATCAAAATTTCCCCGTGGTACACCCTGCAGAGCACATTTATTATTGGATCACTTTGAAACTTGGTATGCTTGTTTGGGGTGACCTCCAGATGGGAGCTTTCTTCCATTTCCGTCAAAAAATGTTGCATCTGGCAACGTTCTTAGAACTTAGTTTAGTCAGACCTCAATATTTCTCTTTGGCACACCCTACAAGGCACATTTATGATCGGATTGCTTTGAAATCTGGCATGCTTGTTTGGAGTGACCTCTAGATGGGAGCTATCGATTTTCTTCCATTTCCATCAAAAATGACCTTTGAACTTAGTTTAGTCAGGCATCAATATATTCCTTTGGCATTCTCTACAAGGCTCATTTATGATCAGATCGGTTTGAAACTTTATATGCTTGTTTGGGGTTACCTCTAGATGGGAGCTATCGATTTTCTTCAACTTCCGTCAAAAAATGTTGCCACTGGCAATGACCTTCGATGAACTTTGTGTAGTTATGCATCAATATTTCCCTTTTGGCACACCCTGCAGTGCACAGTTTTGACCTGATCACTTTGAAACTTAGTATGCTTGTTTGGGGTGAGCTCAAAATGGAGCTATCGATTTTCTTCAGTTTCCGTCAAAAAATGTTGCTGCGGCCAACGTTCTTAGAACTTAGTTTAGTCAGACCTCAATATTTCCCTTTGCCACACCCAACAGGGCACATTTATGATCGAATTGTTTTGAAACCTGGCATGCTTGTTTGGGGTGATCTCTACAATGGAGCTATTGATTTTCTTCCATTTTCCATCAAAAAATGTTGCCACTGGCAATGACCTTTGAACTTAGTTTAGTCAGGGATCAACATATTCCTTTGGCATGTCCTACAGGGCACATTTATGATCAGGATGGTTTGAAACTTGGTATGTTTGTTTGGGGTTACCTCTAGATGGGAGCTATTGATTTTCTTCCATTTCCGTCAAAAATAGTTGCCATTGGCAACGACCTCTGATGAACTTAGTAAAAACTTAGTGCAGTTAAGCATCAATATTTCCCTTTGACACACCTTCCAGGGCACATTTATGATTGGATCGCTTGCAGACTTGGTGTGCTTGTGTGGGGTGACATCTATATGGGAGCTGTCGATTTTCTTCCATTTCAGTCACAAAATGTTGCCGCTGACCTTTGAACTTAGTTTAGTCAGGCCTCAATATTTCCCTTTAACACACCCTTCAGGGCACATTTATGATCGGATCACTTTGAAACTTGGTATGTGTGTTCGGGATGACCTCTAGATGTGAGCTATTGCTTTTTTTCGATTCCATAAAAAATTATTGTCGTTATCACAAGCCTTTGAACTTACTGCATTTGTGCATCAACTTATCCCTTTTGAACTCTCTGCAGGGTATATTTATGAATTTCCATAAAAAACAAAACAAAAAGCATTGCCACAAGCAATGACCTTCAAACTTAGTGCATTTGTGCATTGACATCTTCCTTTGACATGTCTCAAAGGGCACATTCATTATCAGGTTGTTTTGAAACTTTGTATGCTTATGCAGGGTGACAAAGATAGGAGCTATTGATTTTCTTTTCATTTCCATCAAAAACTGTTGCTGTTAGCAACAATCTTTGAATTTATTGCATTTGTGCATCAACATTCTTTTTAGCTTAACTTGACAAAGTCAAGATAAGCTATTGCCATCACGCGTGCGGAAGTCTGTTAGTCTGTGACATTTTCCTTTAGCACAGGCTACACCCCGCAGTTCTTGTCTGATCGTCACGAAATTTCATATGCAGGTTTGGGGTCATGTCTAGATGAGAACGTCCCCTTTTGGTCGCGAACGGTCAACTGGTATGGCTGCCCGAGCCCAAAACCCAAAAACCATCAGCACAGTCTACAGGTTGTATTTATGAAGGGATTTCATTGTAACTTGGTAGGTTGCCTCTGTATAATGCCTAGATGAGAATGTCCACTTTTGGGCATGATCTGTCAGCTGTGATGGCTGTCCAAGCCCGAAAACCCCCAAACATTTAGCACAGTCTGCAGGTCACGTTTAATATGGAGGGATTTCATTGTAACTTGGTAGGATGACTCCTTATGATGTCTAGATGAGAATTTCCCCATTTGGATGTGATCTGCCAACCGTGACGACTGCCCGAGCCCAAAACCCAAAAACCTTTAGCACAGTCTACTGGTCATATTTATTGAGGAATTTATTGTAACTTGGTGGGTTGACTTCATATAATGTCTAGATGAGAAAGTCCCCTTTTGGACGTGATTGGGCAACTGTAACGGCTACAGCGTCCTGAAGCCTGAAAACCTCTAGCACACTCTACAGGTCATATTTTTGAAGGGATTTCATAGTAACTTGGTAGGATGACTTCAAATAATGTCTAGATGAGAACGTCCCCTTTTGATCATGATCATTCAGCCTTGATGGGTCCCCGAGCCCAAAAACCTTTAGCATAGGCAAAAGGTCATATTTATGGAAGGATTTCATTGTAACCTGTTAGGTTGACTCCATATAATGCCTAGATGATGACATTCCCTTTTGGTCGTGATTGGTCAACTGTGATGGCTACAGGTGCCCAAAGCCCGAAAACCTTGACCACAATCTATAGGTCATATTTATGAAGGGATTTCATTGTAGCTTTGTAGGACCACTCCAGATGATGCCCAGATGAGATTGTCCCCTTTGGTTGCGATCATTCAACCATGATGGCTGCCCGAGCCCGAAAACCTTTAGCACAGTTTACAGGTCATATTTATGAAGGGATTTCATTGTAACTTGGTAGGTTGACTTCATATGATGTCTAGATGAGAACGTCCCCTTTTGGACACGATTGGGTAACTGTGACGGCTACAGGGGCCCGAAGCCCAAAAACCTTTAGAACAGTCTGCAGGTCATAATTATGAAGGAATTTCATTGTAGCTTGGTAGGATGACTTCAAATAATGTCTAGATGAGAACATCCCCTTTTGGTCGCGATCATTCAGCCTTTATGGCTGCCCGAGCCCAAAGACCTTTAGCATAGTCTATAGGTCGTATTTTTTGAAGGATTTCATTGTAACTTGTTAGGCTGACTCCATATAATGCCTAGATGATGACATCCCCTTTTGGTCATGATTGATCAACTGTGATGGCTACAGGTGCCCAAAGCCCAAAAATCTTGAGCACAGTCTACAGGTCATATTTATGAAGGGATTTCATTGTAACTTTGTAGGATCACTCCAGATGATGCCCAGATGAGAATGTCCCCTTTTGGTTGCGATCATTCAGCCATGATCACTGCCCGAGCTTGACGCCCGAATACCTTTAGCACAGTCTCAGGTCATATTTATGAAGGGATTTCATTGTAACTTGGTAGGTTTGACTTCATATAATGTCTAGATCAGAACGTCCCCTTTTGGACACAATTGGGCAACTGCGACAGGCCCGAAGCCCGAAAACCTTTAGAACAGTCTACAGGTGATAATTATAAAGGGATCTCATTGTAGCTTGGTAGGATGACTCCAAATAATGTCTAGATGAGAACGTCCCCTTTTGGTTGCGATCATTCAGCCTTGATGGCTGCCCAAGCCCAAAAACCTTTAGCATAGTCTATAGGTCGTATTTATGGACGGATTTCATTGTAACTTGTTAGGTTGACTCCATATAATGCCTAGATGATGACATTCCCTTTTGGTCGTGATTGGTCAACTGTGATGGCTACAGGTGCCCAAAGCCCGAAAATCTTGAGCACAGTCTACAGGTTATATTTATGAAGAGATTTCATTGTAACTTCGTAGGATCACTCCAGATGATGCCCAGATGATAATTCCCCTTTTGGTTGCGATCGTTCAACCATGACGGCTGCCCGAGCCCAAAGCCTGAAAACCTTTAGCACAGTCTTCAGGTCATATTTATGAAGGGATTTCATTGTAACTTGGTAGGTTGACTTCATATAATGTCTAGATGAGAACAGCCCCTTTTGGACACCATTAGGCTACTGTGACAGCTACAGGGGCCTGAAGTCCGAAAACTTTTATCGCAGTCTACAGGTGATATTTATAAAGGGATTTCATTGTACCTTGGTAGGATGACTCCAAATAATGTGTAGATGAGAACGTCCCCTTTTGGTTGCGATCATTCAGCCTTGATGGCTGCCCAAGCCCGAAACCTTTAGCATAGTCTATAGGTCATATTTATGGAAGGATTTCATTGTAACCTGTTAGTTTGACTCCATATAATGCCTACAGGGTGACCCAAATAAAAGTTTACACTGCCATAATACAACTTTAATACCATGTTTATTCAGCTTAGAATTAGAATTTAATCACAAATTATACATTATTGTAAAGAGCATGTACAGTAGATTCTACTTGTGTCCCCCCTTCAGTGTCACAACAGCCTCCAGGCACCTGCGGAATGCTTGACAGGTCTTCTTTATGTAGGATGCTGTCATCTTTTCCCAAGATCTAACAATGGACCTCTCCAAGGCTGCCACAGAAGGGTGGGGCTTCTTACAGGCACTGTCCTCCACAGTTGCCCATATGCTATAATCCAAGGGATTAAGATCTGGACTCGGGGTTGGCCACATTTCCTTGGATCAGAATGCCTGCAAGTTGGCATCCAACCATTCCTGAGTCCTTTTGGAGGTGTGTGCTGGTGCACCGTCCTGCTGGAACACATAATTCCCATCCGGGTAGTTGGCAAGGATCCATGGCTTGACTTTATCATTCATAATATCCAGATATTTGTCCGTGTTGATGCGCACTCCTGAAGGAATGAACACTGGAGGCATCTTCTTTCCATCTGATGAGATGAGGCCAAAAACCATGACAGAAGCTGAGTATTTTGTAGTGTTGGCATACTTTACATTATCAGGGACATCTGAAGGATCACCTCCAATCCATCGGTCATTTCTGTAGTTGAGGATTGCATCCACAGTAAAAATCTTTTCATCTGAGAACAAGATCGCACGACCTGCTGCAGCATGCTTGACATCTTTCAACAACACCTTGGACTGACTGACCTGACTTTCTTGTTGAGCCTCAGTAAGCAGTGGAACCTTTACTCTGGCCCTGGACTTCATGTTCAGATCATTCTTCATGAGCCGTTGCATTGAGGAGCGGCTCACATCAAGCTCACGTGCCATATTTCTCATGGATCTCACAGGATTTGTCTTGATGCGCCGTTTGACCTTGTCAATCAAGTTTTTGGTCCGCACAGATCGGGGACGACCAGACCCAGGTTTTCGTGAGGCTGTTCCTGTATCTTTCAGCTTCTTTTTAATTTTGTAGACTGCACATCTGGATATTCCCAGCTTTGCTGCAATCTCAGTAGGTGTCAGACCGGCACGCAGCAATTCAGGTACAGCTAAAGTTTTCTTCATTTTCAACAGAAGCACATGAATTGTAGAGAGAAGAGAGATTACCAGCTGCATTGAGTGACTTTAATGAATCATTGAAGCATGAAAACCTATTGAGATATGCTTCAATGGCTTTTAAACAAGCAGTCAACTGAGTGTAAACTTTTATTGGGGTCACCCTGTAGATGATGACATCCCCTTTTGGTCGTGATTGGTCAACTGTGATGGCTTCAGGGGCCCGAAGCCCAAAAACCTTGAACACAGTCTTTAGGTCATATTTATGAAGGGATTTCATTGTAACTTCGTAGGATAACTCCAGATGAGAATGTCCCCTTTTGGTTGCAATCATTCAACCATGATGGTTGCCCGTGCTTAAAGCCCAAAAACCTTTAGCACAGTCTGCAGGTCATATTTATGAAGGGATTTCATTGTAACTTGGTAGGTTCACTTCATATAATGTCTAGATGAGAACATCCACTTTGGACGCAATTGGGCAGCTGTGACGGCTACAGGGGCCCGAAGACAGAAAACCTTTAGCACAGTCTACAGGCCATATTTATGAAGGGATTTCAATGTAACTTGATAGGATGACTCGTTTTGGAATAATTTCACTGTAACGTGTTAACTTTCTTTGATATATGTTAACTGTGAGGGCCACATACTTAACTGTGAGGTCATATTAACCCACCCCTCAGCTCTTTAGTATAGTGTACACCTCATATTATTTTTATCAAAAACATAGCATACAGGGAACAGAAATGAACATATTCCCAATTATCACAATTCTTGTCTTATTTCATAATCCTTTCATAAACATTGAACATTATCCTTTTCATCAAACACAACACACAAGTTAAGCCACAGTGTCATTGACACTTTTATTTGACAAAGCCTACAGGCCACATTTATCATAGGATTGTTTTTGAACTTGGTGTGCTCATCAGGCAAGACCCTTAGATAAGAGCTATTGATTAGCATTCATTTCTGAAAAAAACGTTGCCATTTACAATAACCGCTGAACATACTGCATTTGTGTATCAGCATTCTTCCTTTAGCCAGTCTTATAATTTACATTTAAAAATGCATGGATTACTCTGACGTTGTGCACACACAATGCTGTTATGTTGAAATTTCACCAAATAACATTGGTACCAATGATCTTCAATTTTTCCATTTCATTTATAACTTACCAAGTTCAAGTTTATCAAGTTGAACTACAGTGTCATTGACACTTTCATTTGAGATCCCAACATTTTTAACTTCTTTATTTTTGTGGTCACCCAAAGGATACACTGGGTAGTTATGAATAACACATCAGAACAATGGGCAAGTAAATGTAGATAGTGGGAAGGGATGGCATTAGAGGGTTCACCCATTAGAGTTGTTAAAAGTGAATTTACTAGACTTGCATGAATGCCAGTAGCGTATTCAACATCTGTAACACTTCAGTGGGTAAGTCGAAATTTATCATCTGAGGAGAAACCATGCTCGTACAGTGTACATTGAAGAAACATTCACTTTTGGTGAAAATTAGAGCTGAAACAGTTAATTGATTAATCGATGAACCAATTATCAAAGTCTTGATCGACCAAAAAAGTAATTGATCGTTTAACCATTACTTTTGAACTACTGTATTTAATGGGTTAACAAAGGAAAAAAACTTGCTCCAAAACAGGCAAACATTGTCACACTGACTCACATCATTTATAGGCGACAGAGTAAAGCATGCAGGTTATGTTTTGACATACTTGTTCACTTGCATGATCATTATACTGTATCAGTAGCTGGAAATGGCCTTTCTTAACCCTTTATCCAATGTGGGTTGCAGATGATACTTGCAAAATAAATTCTTGAATTAGTGAAAATTTTAAGTTAAGTCTCAAAAACATCGCTTATGACCCCTCTTTGGAATGAGCTCAAAGAGCTCATTCCAATGAGGGGGGGCATAAACTATATTTTGAGATAAGAAATTGAAAACAAAATTGGAATGGAGATTTTTGTATATAGCGGTGAGGGGCATTTACCTGTTGTGTTGGGTAAAGGGTTAATGTTGTAAATCACAAACGGTACAGCAATTATTCATCTACTTACTAGGGCAAGTCAAGTAATTAATCGGTTAACCAAGGTTAATCCATGTGATTAATCAATCAAGAAAAATCTTTAACCGTTTCAGCTCTAGTGAAAATATATGCAAATGAATGGTTAGAGGAATATCAGAATTTATCTTATAAGTCTGTATTTCCTCCAATACAAGTGAAAATGTCTTGACTAAATACAAATATGTATTGAGGATAGCAACTGCAGGTGCGATCATTCTATTCAGAAAGAGAACGTTTTACCTGCACTCATTGAAAAACTGATTACACATGTCGAGGCCACTGTTTTTGATAACAGAAATTGAATGATAAATAATCAACTCAACAAAATAAATTAGACTAGATTGTTTTGTGCCATGATGATATTTTTACATAGGCCTACCAATTGTGTTAAACCTTGAAAATAAAACAAAGAAACACACAGCTCAAACACTGCTATAAACATCAGCAGCTTTAGTACAAGTAAATAATGAATGGGGATTACGTCATGCATTGTGCAAGAATGCAATACCATGACATCCTGGTATTTTTATACTATAACCCAATGGCCCAGACTTAGCTGGTGCAAACTCAAAGTTATCAAGGGCCAAACACAAATTTTGAATGCCCCAATCCCCAAAATTTGCTTGCAAAACCGAAAATGAAAAGTCCTATCTTGTCCTCCATACTTCTACCCTCTGCACATGTGCAGTTGTCAGGAAGTGACTGAAATTAGCACAAACATCATTCTTTGTTTGGCCCTGAAGTCAGCAACAATGAACTGACATCTGTGCTATAAAATCTCCTTTTTTGAGGATGCCAGACACAAATCAATGTAAGAATTGGTGGATCCAAGGCTGTTATTGGATGATGGAAGTGTTCAACGGTGGTTTTAGATGTTCAGGGCTGTAACTTTATAATAATTAGAAAATTATTTTATGTTTCCCAATTTCGGGACATACGCCTTACGTCATCATTTTTGTTAATGATTATTCCACTGTTTGTTAAGCATTCCTTCCCTATCCTTCCATGAACCCTTCCTGTTAAACTCTTAAGCTTTTTTGGCTATTTTTTATTGAAATTTTTTATTAAATTTCTTGAGAGTTTAACATGTATTACATAATATTATTCTGTTTTTTCCCCATGGTTACATCCTCAACCTAGGGGTGTGAGGTCGTTTAGTCTTGCATCTTATATCCGATGTATCGTTTCTTCTTCATATGAAGATCTAGCTTTGCATCTGGTAGCATTTAAATTGGTTTCTGACTTTGGGCCTTTTTGTGTGCCTGATGTCTTGTTTACATTGACATTGTTTACATTGACAACGTCCTCCAATATAGGTAGTTTTTTTATATTCTGTTACTGTAGAATTACTGTAGGATACATGGATTATTATTCCGGTAGTGTAGCTCAAAAAATTTGGGTTTTTTCCCACACTTAGGCTCTATCGGTATGCCTTTGAGCTCTTAATGTTCCCTTTGGGAACTTAGGGTTTTTTTTTTTTTTTTTAATTTCTAAAAAATGTTTTGAATTTAATTTTGATTGCTATTATTCGTGTATCTTAATATATTTTGTTGTGGAGTTTGGAGGACTGATATCGACTTTAGTGGATGCACTCCTGCAGACACTTGTCATTCTTGTGTTCACTGGGATGACTAATGTTGGAGGCGGGTGTCGTGGTACGTTCTTGGCGGTGAAGTTCTGAGGCCAGGCCTCTCACCGCGTTATAATTCATTTTGTCAGTTTCTACTGCAGAGGAACATGAACATAGTGATAATATTCTGACACCTACCCAAGTGTGCTACCATCGTCACGCTCTGATGAGCATCTACAGCTAGCTGCAGTGCTCATGCTTGCAAGAGTTAGGGCCTTTTGTTAAGGGTTTTAATCTCTTGCAAGCAGCTAGCTCGACCAGCGAAGTGGTACTCGGTCCATGGGTGCCGTGACGAGTGGTAAGTCTGTTGCGGTCGAAGGAAGTGTAGATGTGGGTAGAGCGAGCACTTAAATATAAATAAGCTCACCCAGTGACGACTGAAATAGGGAGGAAATAAGGAGGAAGTCCGCAAGTTTCTTGTACTCGGCGAGGTCTAATAGACTGTGAACGGGAGAGGCCCTCTCTAGCCTAACAGAACATTTGGGGCTAAATGTTGTTATGAGAAACTTGCACAAGCTGGAGCATATGTCCACCCTCCACTCGGGACGCTCTGTTTAGTATGCAGGCGGGGTCGGCTTCAGTCACGGCTTCCTCCGCTATGTTTCACAAGCCGAAATAAAGTTTTCTGGTTGGAAACTTGCACGAGACGGAGCATACGTCCGCCCACTGCTCGGGATGCTCCGTCTAGTCTGCAGCCGGGGTTGGCTTCAGTCATGGCTTCCTCTGCTACGTTATTAAAGCACACACGACTGCATCCTAGCTACCCAACTTCGGATATTCAGCTTGGTGCACAAAGAAGGAACCACTCTTCACCTGTGAAGTCGGACCATCCAGTAGCTAGGGAGATGAGGCCTCGATCATCGGGACATTCGGAGATTAGATCCATCTCTGACACACTGTCCCAGGAGCAGCAAGTGGCTAGGAAACAGAAGACCGCTGCTGCTCAGGCCTTGATGACGGACTTGCTGTCGCAGATTGCGCAGCTGATCACAGCATCCCGGCAAGTGCAGATGCAGCCTCCCTCAGACTCAGAACCTGAGCTATTGGACGATGCTGAATCGGTCCAGTCGTCTGTTCACGCAGATGCAATGGGCCGAGATTCGCAACTGATTCTCTCGGACGGTGAAAGGGATAAGGAATAGCATTACCCTTCCCTTTTGGAACAGCATACGTTTGAGATGGATTTCATCCATCCATTCTACCCTGAATTTGTTCCGACGAATCAGAATGCTGCGACGATAAGTGAGCAACTGCTGGCATCATTGGACGCAGACTTTATACAGACAAAGGAAGAAGTTCTTTCTTTTCCGGTTCAGTCTAGGTAGGTGTCGCAGGCCTTTGGCCATGTAGATGACGCCGTATGCACCTCTCGAGTGCGAGGAAATGACGTTTTCTTAACTACATCTTCCATAAACATACCGTTTCATGGACTACGTTAATTTAAGAACGGTTGGAGAAGATGTTACAGAGCTCCTCTGCATTTGAATGAGCTGCCCGGGGATGTATCCTTGCCTGCATCATTTACTATTCGCTCAGACACAATTACAACTACAATTTCATCAAGTAGAGTGAATTTGGAAGCAATGTCTTACGCAGATCACTTTACCAGAGCTATGGCGCAATGTCTCAACAGGAAGGAATTGAGGACGTTCGTACCTCTCTTACAGTTCTTTCCAGGGCAATTTGTATACCACGTATAACTCTGCCCTTACACTGGCTAATCTGGAGTTAATCAGACGTGATGCTGCCCTTGCGTCGTCATCACTTATAGATGACAAGGTGAAAAGCTCTCTCCGGGTTGCTCTGGTTTCCGGACATACTATTTTGAATAACAAGCTTTCGTCAGTCTATGATCAGGCTATTAAGAAAGCATTAAGTGATCTGCTATTGAAGTCAGCGTCTCATCAACCCGCTTCAGCAGACGAGTAAAGGAGCATGTTCCAAATCTAAACGTCAAAAGGGAACTCCTCACAAAGGTACAGGAAGCCCTCTTACAATTACTCTGGAGGTCATCAATATAGCGACTTGGGAAAGGGGCGTAGGTCTGATCGGGACTATCGGTCAGATGCCCCTAGGCCGACGGGACAAGGTTTTTCACGGGGAGAACATAGTTTCTCCTCCCGTAAGCCTCGGAAGTCATACAGGTGATGTTCAGGACCTCTATTGCTTTCCAGTTGGTGGAAGGGTAACATCTTTGTGAGAAACTGGACAGCAGTCACAGAAGATCAGTGGGTGAGAAGTGTAGTCTTGGACAGCCTACGGCTATCATTCTGAGTGGCACCCCCACTAACAAGATGTCTGCGTTGGTCAGATCTTCCGTCAGATCCTTTCAAAAGAGATTCTCTCCTAGCGGAGGTACAGGCTCTATCATTAAATGAAGCAATAGAGTTCACGAGAATCAGGATTCTCAGGGTTTTTAGAGTCACCTGTTCCTCATACCGAAGCCGGACAGCTCGGTCCAACCAGTAAAAGACTTCAGCTGGATAAACAAGCTTATCGTGACTCCAAAATTCTATATGGAGACCATTCGGTCAGTAAGAGCGAGCGTTCGAGTGAACGACTATGCGGCAAGCATAGATCTAAAGGATGCGTACTTTTGTGTCCTGGTACATCCGGCATTCAGAAAGTACCTGCGGTTTGCCATACAAGGGAAGGTGTATCATAAGCACTGAACGATTGGCAAAATATATGCAAACAAGTCAAGAAAGGGTGGAATATTGTAAGATAAATGAGTTATAACCACCACATGGGTTTCAGAGATGGTATATTGAAGTCTTGACCTCACCTCTGGATTATATATCGATGAGTCCTTACAGACTTGTCAGTTTTTGCCCAGAGATGATAGTCAGGCAGCTAGGTACACCCCCTATGGCCCTACCCCCCCCCTCCCCCCAGGAGCGAACAAGACCATTTTTTTCATGTACCTGGACATCTCGAGAGTAGATTTTCAGATGTTAACAAGAAATCATCCTGGCCGGATATGACATAATCCAAGATGGCACCCTTGAGGGTGGGTCAATTTCGCAATTTTACACCATCACTAATTTTTCTCGATTACGGAAAAACTATATGAGATAAGGAATGGGAATTAACTCACTCGTATTTCTGATACCATTCTCTGTATGATAATATCAATCAAGTAAGTGAAAATCCAAGATGGCCACCAAAATATATCTCAAAATAGACGGAAATCGAGTATTTTTATACTGTACCAATGACCCAGACATAGCTGGTGCTAACTCTTAAAATTCTAGGGCCAAACACAAATTTTACCCCCCAATCCCCAAAATTTGCATCTAAAACCAAAAGAAATCATGTCCTGAAGGTCCTCCATACTTTGCCCTCACTGCGCATGAGCAGTGTCAAGGACGTCCCAAAATTGGCGCCAATTATCATTCTTTGTTTGGCCCTTCATCAGTTCACATCTGACTGATATTTGTGCTTGTAAATCTCAGTTTAAATGATGCCAGACACATAAATATTAGAGAAATGGTGGATCTAAAGTGGATATAGAAGGAGGAGAGGAAAAATGAGTGACAGAAAATATTCATTTTAATGAAATTATGTTAAGTTGCCTATTTTCGAGGCATGGGCCTGTTGTTGTCATTCTTGCTATTAAGTTTCACTGCTTGTTCAGTGTTTCCTCTCTCCTTTTCCTTTAAGTCCCCCCTTGCTATTCTCCCATGCTTTTGGCATATTTCTGAGTAATATTATTACTAAAATTTCTTGGGAGATTTAGCTAGGTAACAGAATGAATTCTGTTCTTTTCCCCATGTTTACGTTCTCACCCATGGGTGTTTAGGTGTAGTGTTCTGCATCTACCATCTGATGTTCTGCAGTTTCTTCCCTGGAAGTCTCTGTTTTGCATCAGATAGTGTATTATTGGTAACTGATTTCGGGCCAGGGTTATCAGTGCCTGGAATCATGTTTCTGGTGTTGAAACACTTCTTGTTTACATTGGCAACAGTCTCTGTGGAGGGGGATTTTTTGTCTTTGTACTAGTTTAATTCATTACAAGATACATTATTATTATTCGTAAGTGTTGCATTAATTTTTTAAAATATGTTTGAAATTTTTGTCCACACTTAGGCTTGGGATCCATTGGGGCTCAACGTTACTTTTCAGAAACTTGGGCTTTGCTGAAAAAATATTTTTTCAAAATTTCTTTTTGATTTCAATTATTTTTTCTATGTTAATGGATCATGTTATTATGTATCTTTGTTTTCAGGGGTTGGTGCGAGTACTAGAACTTTTTGTATTCTTCTCACTATGAAAGGATATTGTTCAAATTGTAATAAGAGGAAATCTTCCTCTGACTTTCATGATCATTGTATTAATTGTAGTCAGTGTACTCGCACTAACTCCTGTTCAGTATGTGAATATTGGGATGACAAACATTGGAAACGTGTGTCACGGTATGTTGTTAGCGGGGAAAGGGCCAAGCCAGACCTTTCTCCGCAGGGTCACTCTAGTTTATCAATCTCTATTTCAGAGGAACAAGAACAGGGTGATGTTTCCGTGATGTCTTCCAATAGTGTGCCTCTGTCATCACAATTAAATGAAGAGATAGCGGCAAAAGTGCTCATGGAGATACGCCAATTGCCTAAGAGGTCCCTAGTAGGATCGACGGCGTTGACGTCCGCTAGCTCGCCCGGTGTAGCGTCCATTCATCGAATGGTTCGGCAGCCGGGTTCGTCCGTTGCGGTCCAGGAAGGAGATTTGGGTGATGCGAGCACTATAAATATTCAAGGTGCACACCCAGTGACAGCGGATAAGAGGAGAGAACAGAGGAAGCCTAGTAGTCGGGTTCCTATCTCGTGCAGGTCCATCCGGGCTGCGAGCGAGAGAGGCCCCTCTCTCGTACAACAACATCTGGGACCAGATGTTGTGGTACAAAATGTTTCGCATTCGGAGCATACGGGACGCTCCGTTATATAGACAGTCCGGAGAGACTGTCCAAAAGGCTTCCTCATCCTCTCGGCAGCGCACACGACCGCACCTTGGCTACGTGACCGAGGATATCCAGCCAGCTTCGCCAATCAGGGATTCCACGGCGACCAGGTCACGCCATCCGGTAGCCAGGGATAAGAGGCCTGTAGACTCCGGACGTTCGCATAAGAGAAATATGCAGGAGTCAGTTTACACGGAGCTTCCAGCGGCTAAGCAGTGTAAGACCGCTACTCCACAGGCTTCAGTGACGGACGTGCTATCCCAAATAGCACAAATTATCGCAGCATCCCAGCAAACGACAGAACCTATGTCGGATCAAGAATTATCCGACGACGCTGGTCGGTACGCTCCGCCGAAGCATCGGGTACGGACAACCGAGAACATCATGAGGTCCGACAGGATGGCAAAAGGGATACCGAGGATTTGGAGCTATCCCTTTCGGAACAACATAAAGCCGCCGTAGATTTCATCCGGCATTACCTTCCACAAGTTGTTCCGTCGGGCCAGACTGCTGCGATGCCGGATAAGAGACTGATAGCGTCATTGGACACAGAATTCTTTGAGTGGTTCAGAGACATCGTCCCTGAGTTTCCGACACAGTCCAATAATGTCACAAGAACATTCGAATTATTGAACAACGCTATCTATAAGCTTGCTTCCAAAACAGGCAAGGCTGGTTTCTTGTCCGCTAATGCTCTCAATCTGCCTTTCATCAATTCAAGGAATAAATTCGAAACGGCAGGACAGGGCATACCGAGAGTTCCTCTGCGTCTAGACGACGAGGCGGAAGACTTGGAATTGTCGTTACCGTCGTCTATGTCTATTCCAACCGCGACGTTGGAAACGACAATAACGTCTAACAGAGCAAGCTTAGATGCTTTATCATACGCAGACCACCTTACTAAGGCGTTATCATTGCGTCTTCAAGGGAAAGAATTCCAGGATATACAATCCTCATTAAGACTTCTTTCAAGGGCAGTAGCTTATTCCACGTATAACTCCACCCTTTCAGTGGCAAACCTGGAGTTGGTTAGACGTGACGCAGCCCTAGCTACATCCACGCGTGTGGATAGTAAGGTGAAGAACTCTCTCAGAGTCGCTTCGGTCTCCGGAGAGCTTCTCTTCGACGGCAAGCTTTCAGCAATCTATGATAAGATAACTAAGAAAGCTTCGGATTCTCTGCTTTTTAAATCCGCTTCCAAAAAGTCGGATACAGCAGATAAGAGTAAGACAGGCACTTCTGGGACAAGTACACCCAAGAGAAGTTCCTATAGAGGTTCTTATACATCCTCTAGGTCTTATTCTAGAGACCGTGAAGGCAGCGACTCACGTACGGGATGTTATTCGGGCCGAGACAACCGGTCTGACGTCCCGAGGTCGACGGGACGAGGTGCGGGTCGTGGAGGACGCAGACCTCGCAGGTTCAGGAGATGATGGTTTGAACCTCTATCGTGTTCCGGTGGGCGGAAGGTTATCGAGTTTTACAGACGAGTGGGCGTCGATTACGGACGACCCCTGGGTCCGAGGGGTAATTTCGGAAGGACTAAGAATATCCTTCAAATGAAAGCCTCCATTAACTCAAAGTCCAAAATGGACTCAGCTTCCGTCAAATCCACAGAAAAGAGATGCTCTTTTATCGGAAGTACAGTCTCCTCTGGTGAAGGTAGAGGTCGTAGAAGACCAGGAATCACCGGGTTTCTACAGTCATCTGTTTCTGGTTCCGGCTCGTTCCGTCCAGTCATAGATCTGAGCTGGATAAACAAGCTGATCGTCGCTCCGAAGTTCTATATGGAGACGATTCGATCGGTCAGAGCGAGTATTCAGGTGAACGACTATGCTACAAGCATAGATCTCAAAGATGCGTACTTTCACGTCATGATACATCCGACATTCAGAACGATGTGCAGAATCTGCTTCTATTACTCTGATGTCTCGGTTTTATTATAAACGAGGAGAAGTCGGATCGGGTGCCGTCCAAGTCATTCACTCATCTGGGAATGAGCTTCGAGATGCACAACAACCTCATTCGTCTGCCGTTAACCAGAGCGAAGTTAATCAGTTGTTATGCTCGCTATTGTCTTCACTCAGACAAAGTCACAGCGAGGGAGTTCATGAGACTGATAGGTCTGTGCGGAGCCGCTGCGGATCTCATTCCGATGGGGCGGTTGTGCACTCGTCCTCTCCAAATTTTCTTGACTCAGAATTGGAGTGTAAAGATTCATTCGCTCGATATAGACGTTCTCTTGTCAAATCAAGTGAAACAAGAGATTCAGACTTGGGCAAACATTCAGTGGTTGACTCAGGGAGTTCCACTGCAGTTGACGGATCCGGGTTTTACGATTATGACGGATGCCAGTCAAACAGGTTGGGGTGCAACATTGATCCCAACGGATTCGAAATGCCAGGGTCTTTGGGATTCGCAATTTCTAAGCAAGCACATAAACATCAAGGAAATGATGTCAATTTGGCTTGCATTACGTCATTGGATGAACATTATTCAGAAAGCACATGTCCAAATCCTGTCTGACAATACGACAGTAGTGGCGTATATCCGGAACCAGGGAGGCACTCATTCCGTTCCGTTATTCAATTTAACGGAAAGAATCCTTCTGTTTGTTCTAGAACACCAAGTTCTACTTTCGGTCCGTCATATTCTGGGTCGTCTTAATGTTTTAGCAGACTCCCTTTCACGGAAGGGTCGTTTGTTGCCGTCAGAATGGACTCTCAACAAACAGGTATTCAATCAGATTTGCTACCAATGGGAGCGGCCAATGATAGACGTATTTGCGACACAACTCAACAATCAGTTGCAGACGTATGTGTCACCATGTCCGGATCCTCGAGCATATGCAGTAGACGCTCTATCGATCTCGTGGGACGGAATGATAGGATATGCGTATCCTCCAGCGCCGTTAATTCGGCAAATATTGCTAAAGATAAAACAATCTCAATGCAAAATTCTGTTGGTAGCATCTCTGTCTCCACAGAGACCGTGGATAAATCTACTCAGGTGTCTGCTGTGGGACTTACCGCGAAAACTTCCTCCACGAGAGGATCTTCTTTCGCAGGGGAAATCGCGCCAACTTCATCACAACCCGAAAGGTCTCAACCTTCACGTATTTCCGTTGTGCGGTCCTTCTTGCACAGCAAGCATTTTACAGGACGAGCAGTGGATGCGATTTCTAACTGTAGGAGGACCTCCTCTTCCCTAAACTATGCGGCTAAGTGGAAGGTCTTTCGTCGTTGGTGTAGGGATCGTTCTGTTGATATTTTTGATCCCTCCATACCAGACATTGCAAACTTTCTAGTATACTTGTTTGACGAGATCAAACTGCAGCCTGTTACTATTAAAGGTTATAGGTCTATGTTATCTAATACCTATGCACACCGTGATAGTTTACAAATTGGATCTAATGTCTCTTTATCTAAATTAGTTAGAAACTTCTCGATAAATAGACCCAGAACTCTTAGATTAATTCCTAAATGGAATTTAGCTTGGGTTCTTCTTAAACTGAAAGAAAAGCCATTTGAGCCTCTTGGGACAGTAGATTTCAAATTCTTGTCTTATAAGCAGCATTTCTCTTAGCTTTCTCTTCTGCTAGAAGAGTCAGTGAGCTTCATGCACTATCGGTGGATGATTCTCACTATCGTAGTGTCGGGAACACTATTACCTTTACCACTAATGTTGGATTTTTAGCTAAGAATCAGGCTCCTAATAAATATCCGGAACCTATTGTTATTAAGGCCCTTCCATCTTCAGACGGGCGTAGGCCTTTACTCTGTCCTGTTAGAGCCTTACGTATTTATAAACAAAGATCTCAGTTTATCAGAAAGGGACAAAAACGCTTCTTTCTGTCTCTGATGCCTAATAGAAAGGACATTTCAGTCCATTCTATTGCTAGATGGATTCAATTAACTATCCGTACTGCTTATGATAATCTATCTTCATCTCAGCAGTCTGTGCTTAAGATTTCGGCTCATGAAGTAAGAGCTCTTTCTACATCTTGGGCTTACGCAAATAGTGTTGCTATTACAGATTTAATGAAGGCTGCATATTGGTCTCAGCCATCCACATTCACAAATTTTTATCTCAGAAATATTGAGTCCATTTCTGGAGACCTGCATTGTTTAGGTCCGCTATCTGTTGCTCAGAATGTTGTCCACTAAACAGTTGCAACTATAGTTATGCAGGCTTTCTGTTCCGGCAGTGACTCCATCCTGCTGCCCTCTTCGCTCTGGGCTATTTGACCCAGGGCAAGGGGAAGGGGGGGCGAGAGGGTGTTCCCTTAGGTCACCTGCTTTATAGTGAAAAGCAAGGGGATTCCTCCTCCGGATCAGTAATTCTGAGTCGTTTCCGGGATGGTTTTAAAGTGTAATATTAATGTTAAAAATTCATTCATGTCATATTTTTAAAGTGTAGCTCGGTGTGAAGCATTTGTATATGTCAAGTGTCAAACGGGCGTTAATATACAATCCTCGGACACATTTAAGAGAATATAAAGAGTCTCAATTCTCTGGACTAACTTTATTTATTGGCTTACTTTAAAAATAATTAGTATAAGGGGTTATACTGGATGTTAATAGAGAACATGAATGTTATTATGCTCAATTATGAAGGGTGTTGTGTCTTTCTAATTTATCATAAAATAAGAAAGATACATGTAAAGCCTAATACTCCTTTTCTCCTCGAGGGGTTGACTCTATTTATATAGTTGAGCTTTTTGGATTTTCCTCTATGTCCTAGGCCCTCCATACTTTTTACTATTCAGCTATGTCTGGGTCATTGGTACAGTATAAAAATGTTAAAAAATTTATTGTAATTTATATATTTTTTATACTTAACAATGACCCAGACGGGGATGGCCCTCCCAGGAGTTGGGAACTCATACCTCCCCGCTGAGTACATAGCGCTGACCAGGCACTGCTTGTAAGAATGATAATTGGCGCCAATTTCGGGACGTCCTTGACACTGCGCATGCGCAGTGAGGGCAAAGTATGGAGGACCTTCAGGACATGATTTCTTTTGGTTTTAGATGCAAATTTGGGGGATTGGGGGGCAAAATTTGTGTTTGGCCCTAGAATTTTAAGAGTTAGCACCAGCTATGTCTGGGTCATTGGTAAGTATAAAAAATATATAAATTACTATAAATTTTTTAACTTTTCGACACTTTTTTTCGCAAAAAACTTATACAAGCATGATAAAAAATTAGAAACCTGTAGACTTTTAGATGTTCAATTGATCGCAAATTATTCTCCGATAATGCCCAGCATGAATATGCACCATCGAAAGCTGAAGTGGAAAACAAGATGGCCACCAGTATGACCTCCCATTTTCAGTAATGGACAGAAAAAATAAAATTTACACAAGCTCAAGTTGTACAATGGTTGCGGAAAAAATGTTTGATACAGGAATCAACTGTATAGTATTTTGAACACTTTTTCTGCGTATGATAAACCATTCAAGTAAGTGAATATCCAAGATGGCCACCAGAAAAATGCCTCGAAATAGAAGAAAATAGAGTTTTTCGATACTTTTTTGCAAAAAACTATATAGAATCATTATAAAAAATAAAAAACCTGTAAACTTTTAGATGTTAATTGATCGCAAATTATTCTACAATAATATCCAGCATGAACATACACCATCGAAAGCTGATGTGGAAAACAAGATGGCCACCATGGCGACCACCCTTTTCCAATATCCCACTTATGAAATGGACATCTAGTTCGGATTTCTTTGAAATTCTCGGTTTCTACCTGTTTTGTCTGTAAATGACCCAATTTTGACTGTATTAGCTGCCTACCTAGTCTCAGCTGTCTCTGTCCCAGCCTCTGACCTCAGCCGAGTCTTATAATCATTTCCCCTAATGTGTGCATATCCATACAGAGTTATCTCCCTGTGTATTACGAAGCCCTATATGATTCCCAAGGCCAAGCGGCAATCGAGCAGGAACAGATGTTGCTCGAATGGCTTGAATTTTATCCAGCAAATAAACTATCGAGTAGCGACTGGAAGAGGCATTGCCCGAATGGCTCGAAACTAATCGAGAAAATAAGACATAGAGTATTTACTCAAACGAGTGACTTCTCTTACGACTCTTCTCCTCATCTGGGTATTGGAGGATACCTATGACATGGTGATGTAGTACTGAAGGATACCTTTTGAGGATACCTTTTAGAGGATACTTATCAGAAGATATCTATCTGAAGACAGTTACAGTTCCTAGTGTCTGTTCAGTTCTTGCATGTAGACCTCCACATGACCTTTTTAGCTCCAAGACCGCTACTGCCGACTTGTCCAATATCGTCTGTCCTGTGATTAACTTCTACTGTAGTCACCCAATCTGATAGTCCTTTTCCAGCTTTTTACCATTACTACTAACATTTAGCACTACTGCAGGCTTGCTAATTATCTCAAATTGCTCAAATGACTAGAATACCATCGAGCAAATAAGCCATTGAGTAATTGCTAGAACGAGTGACTCCTCTTACGACTCTTATCCACATCTTGGTATTGGATGATACTTATGCCATGGTGATGTAGAACTGGAGGATACCTTCTTAAGATACCTTTTAGATGATACTTAGGCCATACAAAGTTGATTGTGTGTTTCTCAGGCCATTTTTTCCAAAAAGCATGTGGGTGGGCGATCTTTTTTGTTCTTTTTATTTTCTCCCCAAGAGGTTGTTTGTGGTAATTCGAGCCCCACCCAAACGCCTGGTGGACCACGCAAAATTTTGCAAATATATTGGTTATTCACCGTAGGGGTGTTGGGTCATAAATGAAGTGGGGTTTGAATGTTTATTTTTTCAGTGAAACGTGAAAATTATGATACAGGACGAAACGCCTCGTGGGTGAAATGTCTCTGGATGAAACGTCTCAGGGACAAATCAAATGTCAAAGTGCCAACTTTCACAGATTTATTTTACCCCCCCCCCCCCCCTCCCCCCCCCCCCCCCCCCCCCAAAAATCCTTTCACAACCTGCCTAATAAAATCGTGAATCGCAATTTTTCCCCATTATATTCAAAATTATCACAACCCATTTGAACGGGCAGTTCATCCATAAATCATATTTTTCGGAAATCTGAAAATGAAATACAAAACGAATGTTTGCGTGTTTTTATTAACCAATTCGACCGCACATACCTGCCTATATGCGATTTATTTTCAACTATGACTGTTACTTTTATATCAGGCAATGGTTACTATTAGTTATCCAATTATCCTGCATCTCAAATGCATGTATTTAAATTAACTGGGAAACTCGTAACGGTTTCAAATAACAGTACACAAATTCCCAATGACGACCATTTACAATACAGATGTTACTAAAAATAAATGCCAGGAGACTGTTCCATTCAACATAGCACCTGACTTTGCAGACTTTCTGAGGGTTGGTGCGAATCAAACATGGTGCGAATCGACCATTCCCCTTTGTGACTGTTTGTTGTCAGACTGAAAGACACCTTCCTTCTTGCTGTCATTATGACTTACCTTTTACAGAATAAAACATTTTCTGTCGTGAATATTGCTAAAACCCACCCACTTTATTAAAGTATGATGTAGAAAAAGCTTGAAGTGTGTTAATTTAAAATTTGCGAACGCATCGATATCGATTTACCAAAATGAGCACAGTATCTAAAAATTTTTTTAAAGATTTTTTGGTGTCATAAAAAGGTTGTTTGCGCACCAAAATTGACCATGCGCGCGGGCCTGAGAAACAAAGGTTCTTTTTTTTATGGCTTACCTGAAGATAGTTATAGTTCCTGGTACCTGGTCGGCTTATTTTTTTTATAGCTCTAAGACCACTACTGTTGACTTACCCATATTCATTATCATCTTTCCGATCATTAGCTTCTACAGCAGTCATCCAATACATAGTCGTCTACCACCCTTGCAGCCTTGAACCATTATGTCTGACTTGTAGCACTACTACATGCATACTGACTATGTCAAGCCAAGCCTTTAACAGGTTCAATAAGATTGCTTCCCCCCACCTCCCTCCCCCCCATGTACCATTTTATACAGAGTTCAAATTCCTTGTATATCATTTATAGATATTAACATGCTATGGCTGGAATTCTCTAAGTGGGATTCCAAGCCAATTCCGTAAAGTGGGATTCCATGGTAGAAGACTATAGTATTTGGGTGACTGCTGTAGAAGCTAATGATAGGACAGATGATGGTGAGCATGGGTAAGTCAACAATCATCGTCTAAGAGCTATACAAACCAAAGCCGATCAAGTACCAGGAACTATAACAATCTTCAGGTATCCACAAAAGGTATCCTCCAAAGGTATCCTCAAATAGTACATCACCATGTCATAAGTATCCTCCAATACCGAGATGAGGATAAAAGACGTAAGAAGAGTCACTCGTTCAAGCAATTACTTGATGGCCTATTTGCTCGATGGGATTCAAGTCGTTCGAGTAATCTGTCATAGTTAACCTGCCTGCCGTAGTGCTATGAGTCCGTAGTAATGAAACAAGGCTGGAAGAGGACTATAGGATTGCGTGACTACATTAGAAGCTAATCATAGGACAGACGATGGCAATATTGGAAAAGTCAGCAGTATCTGTCCAGGAGCTATGAAGGCCATGTTGGACTGGGGGGAGGGGTCTAGATACAAGGAACTGAACAGACACTAGGAACAATAACTATCTTCAGGTAGATATCTTCCGATAAGTATCCTCTAAAAGGTATCCTCAAAAAGTATCCTCAGAAAGTATCCTCGAAAGGTACCCTCAAATATTACATCATCATGTCATAAGTATACACGCCAATACCGAGATGAGGATATAAGAGGAGTCACTCGTTCAAACAATTACTCGATGGCTTATTTGCTCGATGGGATTCTAGACGTTCGAGGAATTTGAGATAGTTAGCAAGCATGCAGTAGTGCTACAGGTCAGTAGTAATGGCACAAGGCTGGAAGAGGACTACAGGATTGGACTCATAGGACAGACGGTGACAATATTGGACAAGTCAGCAGTAACGGTCTTGGAGCTATGGAGGCCATGGGGAAGTCTAGATGCAAGGAACTGAACGGACACTAGGAACCATAACTGTCTTCAGATAGATATCCTCTGATAAGTATCCTCTAAGAGGTATCATCCAAAGTTATCCCCCAGCACTACATCACCATGTCATAGGTATCCTCCAATACCCAGATGAGCGGGAGCGCGGTGGCTCAGTTGGTAGAGGTGCAGGCTGCAAGCCGAGAGGTCCTCGGTTCGAATCCCACCTGCGGCAACCACGTTGTGTCCTTGGGCAAGACACTTCATCTCCATTGCCCGCGTGGGGGCACGATGACACCGTGTACTAAGGCGTACTGCACGTCGATGGTGCGCATGTCTTCAACCAATCTAACCCTGCCTGTGCTGCAGTGCGGAGTTACGATGTTGGGGAGCTGGCAGCTGCTCGTCGTTGCTCGGTGGTTCTCTCCGGGTACTCCGGCTTCCTCCACCCGTAAAACTGTCACGGTCATGATTAGCCATTGTGCATAAATATGTGACCTTAAAACACCAATAAATAAATAAATAAATACCCAGATGAGCACAAGAGGAGTCACTCGTTGGAGTAATTACTCTGTGGCTTATTTGATTGATTAGATTCGAGCAGTGCCTGTTCCAATCACTACTCGATAGATTATTCGACGCTGGATAAGATTCGAGTAATATTTGTTATTGCTCGATTGCCGCTTGGCTTTGGAAATCATATAGGAGTTCATTATACACAGGGGAGATAACTTTGTATGGATATGCACAGATTATGGGAAATGAAGCAATCTGACTGGTGATTATAAGACTTGATTGGGGTCAGAGGATGGGACAGAGACAGCTGAGACTAGATAGGCAGCTTATATAGTCAGAATAGGGTCAGTTATAGACAAAATAGATAGAAACCGAAGATTCCTAAGGAATCCGAACTAGATAAATAGGAAGGATCCAAACCAGCAAACTACTCCAATTCGATTGAACTTACCCCCTGGAGACCTCTCGGTCCTATAGCACACCATGCTACTATTATAAGCTCAAAATGGGGAAATCTAAACAAAATAAGTCTGTTTCAGTTGGTTTGGAGCGATTGTCGGGTTGTTTGTGGTAATTAGATTTACTTCTATTTAATCGAACACTCTCCAAACATACCCCTGTCCTATTGTAGGGTTTTGCGTCACATAGCAACCATGTGCTGCCATTGAAACCAAGATGGCGGCCTCCAGTATAAAAAATGGACCACTGAAACACGTGTCACCCTAACAACTTTGCTTTAAAATCTCCTTTTTGAGGATGGCAGACCCAAATCAATGCAAGAATTGGTGGATCCAAGGCTGTTATTGGATGATGGAAGTGTTCAACGGTGGTTTTTGACGCACACACAAATGACTGCTTATGTGGCTGTGAGTTAGTAAAACAGGATACTTATTTGGTTAAAGTCTGTTACGTGGCTAGCCACGTAACAGAATCTCTTATTGTGGGGTGGGGGGGGGGGGGTAGGGTTAGGGCATTCCAGGGTGGGGTTTAGGGGTGGGGTAGGGGTCAGTGAAGGGGTGTTAGAGTTATGTGGCTAGAGTTAGGGTTAGTTTAGTGTTAGCTAGGGTTAGGGGTGGGTAGGGTTAGGTCAGTAAAGGGTAGGGTTAGGGTTCGCTGACCCCCCCAAAAATTTTCCTCAAAAAAACTTGTTTTATTATGTTGGACATGTGTTTTAGGTTAGCCACCTAACATCTGTCTGTCCATCTGTCCGTCCATTGCGCTGTCACACGGCTCAGGCTAGAAGCCATATTCATGAACCGATCTTTACGAAACTTCTTGGGTACCTTTGTTATCACTGTGGAACGAGAACGAGTGTTTTTGGGTCCTGTCCAAAATTCAAGATGGCAGCTGGCAGCCATTTTGTACAAAATTAGGTGCAATCAGATTTTTGCGCAGAACTTCCATATGAAAGCGCTAGTTTGAATAATTTTTTGTGTGAATGTTTAGTACCATGGAATACATCACATATAATAGGGTTTTTTTCTTGTGCACAAAATATGCAATTTAGATGAACTTTGATTTATTCAGTGCTACTTATACATAGTAAGTGCACATGTCAATACGGCTCAGGCTAGAGTCTGTATTTATGTACTGATCTTCACAAAACTTCTTGAGTACCTTTGTTATCACCTTGGGACAGGAACGCTATGAGAACAAATATTTTGGGGTTCAGTCAGACCCACTCTGGGACTCGAAGATTTCTTTTCTAGTTTAGCATCTAACTGTCACCCACCTTTACAATACTTTACCTATACATTTGTTGCAGGCTATGGTCAGCATTTATGTACAGACTGTTAGAATACTTTATATGTACTTTTGTTACCAGGTCATTACCTAGATGTTTGTCATTGCTGTGTCACATACTATAGATGTACATGTCTTACACAAGTTGAGCTACAGTGTCATTGACACTTTCATTGTTAATGATTATTCCACTGTTTGTTAAGTATTCCTTCCCTATCCTTCCATGAACCCTTCCTGTTAAACTTGTAAGCTTTTTGGCTAATTTTTATTGAAATTTTTTATTAAATTTCTTGGGAGTTTAACATTTTTTACAGAAGATTATTCTGTTTCTTCCCCATGGTTATGTCCTCACCCTAGGGGTGTTAGGTTGTTTAGTCTTGCATCTTCTATCCGATGTATCATTTCTTCTTCGTCTGAAGATCTAACTTTGCATCTGGTAGCATTAATTGTTTTATGACTTTGGGCCTTTTTGTGTGCCTGATGTCTTGTTTACATTGACGTTGTTTACATTGACAACGTCCTCATATATAGGTAGTTTTTAGCTCACCAACTTTAGTTGTGTGAGCTTTTGGCATGGCTCGATCGGTCGTTTTCAGCGTACATGTCCAATAATGTTAAAGCTTCTGTTTAGGTCATTTATTCGCCCTATTTCCATATCATGGCCTTTATAATGCTACTATATGACAATTATTATCATTCTACCATGATTTAACCCCTCATACCCTGCATTTTAAACATTTTTCTTCACATTTTTAGTTGCGTTTAGTTTTCTGTTTTGCTCAGAATTTCATGTTTAACTAAGTGTTTAGGTCAGCTGCTGTGCTCCTTCTCTTCCCATGGCACTTATATTCATCATACATGTTCCTCGGTATCATTGTTCCATGATTAACCCCTCATACCCTGCATTTTAAATATTTTTCTTCACATTTTTCGTTGCGTTTAGTTTTCTGTTTTGCTCAGAATTTCATGTTTAACTAAGTGTTTAGGTCAGCTGCTGTGCTCCTTCTCTTCCCATGGCACTTATATTCATCATACATGTTCCTCAGTATCATTGTTTTATGATTAACCCCTCATACCCTGCATTTTAAACATTTTTCTTGACATTTTTACTTGCGTTTGGTTTTCTGTTTAGCTCAGAATTTCATGTTTAACTAAGTGTTTAGGTCAGCTGCTGTGCTCCTTCTTTTCCCATGGCACTTATATTCATCATACATGTTCCTCAGTATCATTGTTCCATGATTAACTCCTCATACCCTGCATTTTAAACATTGCGTTTAGTTTTCTGTTTAGCTCAGAATTTCAGGTTTAACTTACTGTTTATGTCAGTTTCTGTGTTTTACTTTTAAGAGGTTGTGTTTAGGTAAGCTTTGTCGCATGTTATGAGCCTGTTTGATATACAGTTCTTGTGTTTGCCAAAGTTACTATCAAAGAGGAATGTTGGTGAGCTATAGGGTGTTGGCATCCTTCTTGTTAGCTCACCTGACTGAAAGTCAGGGTGAGCTTTTCTTATCACTCTCCGTCCGTCGTCTGTCGTCCGTCGTCCTGCATGAAGGTGGTGTTTGAGCCTCTTTCTCCTAAACCACTGGCCACATTTCAATTAAATTTCATGTAAGTAGTGGTTATATAGGGGCATTTTGATTTTTATCCAAAATAGCTTTTGGCTCATATTGAGCAGAGGTGTGGGGGAAAAATTGCCAAATTTTTTGAAAATCTTCTTCTAATGAACCGCCAGTAGCAGAGACTTGATATGTGGTATACACAGTCCTTTTGAGGTTTAGAATCAAGTATGTTCAAGAGAAGTTTGTCGGGCATTATTTGCCTTCATTATGGGAGGGGCAAAAATTTTGGCCACACCTAAAATTTCTATTTTCAGAACCGTGAGGTCGATTTGAACCAAATTTGATATGAGATGATAATGGGTCATAAGTAGTTGATTGATGCAAAAAAAAATTTTCTCATTGCCCCGTGGGAACCTCGGGAGCTAAAAATAGGAAAAACCTTAAAACTGCCATATCTCTAAAACTACACGGCACATAGAATTCTTATTTTGTATAAAGCTTACTTTTATTCAGTAGAATAGAATGGTTAAAAAAAATCATTATCGGTTTGATCACAAGGTACTGGGAAAAAGGCAATGGGAAAAAGATTAAAAAATCTTCTTCTCCAGATCCAGCAGACAGAATCTTTTGATAATTGGTATGCAACATTGTAGGGTGGATCTGATTCAAGTTTGTTCAAATCCTGGGTTCATATTTGGGCTCAGTATAGGAGCCCGATTTCGAACTTAGTGCATTTCAGGCAAATTTCTTCAAAAATCTTCTTCTCCAGATCCAGCAGGCAGAATCTTTTGATATTTGGCATGCAACATTGTGGGGTGGATCTGATTCAAGTTAGTTCAAATCGCCCCTGGATTCATATTTGGGCTCACTATAGAAGCCCGAATTTGAACTTAGTGCATTTCAGGCAAATTTCTTAAAAAATCTTTTCCAGATCCAGCAGGCAGAATCTTTTGATAATTGGTATGCAACATTGTGGGGTGGATCTGATTCAAGTTTGTTCAAATCGGCCCCCTGGGTTTATATTTGGGCTCAGTATAGAAGCTCAAATTCGAACTTAGTGAATTTCAGGCAAATTTCTTCAAAAATCTTCTTCTCCAGATCCAGCAGGTAGAATCTTTTGATGTTTGGTATGCAACATTGAGGGGTGGATCTGATTCAAGTTTGTTTAAATCGGCCCCCTGGGTTCATATTTGGGCTCACTATAGAAGCCCGAATTCGAACTTAGTGCATTTCAGGCAAATTTCTTAAAAAATCTTCTTCTCCAGATTCAGCAGGCAGAATCTTTTGATATTTGGTGTGCAACATTGTGGGGTGGATTTGATTCAAGTTTGTTCAAATCGGCTCCCTAGATTCATATTTGGGCTCACTATAGAAGCTCGAATTCGAACTTAGTGCATTTCAGGCAAGTTTCTTTGAAAATCTTCTTCTCAAGATCCAGCAGGCAGAATGTTTTTATATTTGGTGTGCAGCATCCTCAGGGGGGTGAGATTTAAGTTTGTTAAAGCCAAGTCCCTAGGTTCATATATGGGCTCCCTGTGGGAGCCCGAATTATAACTTAGTTCAATATGAGGAATATTCTTTAAAAATCTTCTTTTTTTTTTTTAGATACACTGGTCAGAAACTTTGGATATTTGGTATAAGCTTTTCTTAGGAGGAGCAGATGCAACTTGTTGAAATCAATTCTCTGGGTTGATATTTAGGCTACCATGTCAGGTGAGCGCCCTCAGGCCCCTTGGGGCCTCTTGTTTTATATTCTATTACTGTAGAATTACTGTAGGATACATGGATTATTATTCCGGTAGTGTAGCTCAAAAAATTTGAATTTTGTCCACACTTTGGCTCTTTCGGGATGCCTTTGGGCTCTTAATGTTCCCTTTGGGAACTTAGGCGTTTTTTCAAAAAAAATTTTCCCAAAAATATTTTGAATTGATTTTTGATTGCTATTATTCATGTATCTTAATTATATATATTTTGTTGTGGAGTTTGGAGGTTTGATATTGACTTTAGTCGATGCACTCCTGCGGACTCTTGTCATTCTTGTGTTCACTAGAATGACTAATGTTGGAGACGAGTGTCGCGGTACGTTGTTAGCGGTGAGGCTCTGAGGGCAGGCCTCTCACCGCGTTATAATTCATTCTGTCAGTTTCTATTTCAGAGGAACATGAACATTGTGATGATGTTCAGACACCCATCCACCCATGCTACTGTCGTCGCGCTCCGTGGAGCTTATAGAGCTAGCTGCAGTGCTCATGATTGCAAGAGTTAGGACCTTTTGTTAAGGGTTTTAATCTCTTGCAAGCAGCCAGCTCGACCGGTGAAGCGGTACTCCGTCCGTGGGTGCTGTAATGCCGGGTAAGTCCATTGCGGTCTAAGAAGTGGATTGGGTAGAGCGAGCACTTTAATATAAATACCTCATCCGGCGACGACGGAAATAGGGAGGAAATCAGTAAGTTTCTTGTACTTGGCGAGGTCTATAGACCGCGAGCGGGAAAGGCCCCTCTCTAACCTAACAGACATTTGGGGCCAAATGTTGTTATGAGAAACTTGCACGAGCTGGGGCATATGTCGCCCTCCACTTGGGATGCTCTGTTTAGTCTGCAGCCAGGGTCGGCTTCAGTCACAGCTTCTTCCGCTATGTTTCACACACCGAAATGAAGTTTTTTGGTTGGAAACTTGCACGGGACGGAGCATACGTCCGCCCACTGCTTGGGATGCTTCGTCTAGTCTGCAGCCGGGGTTGGCTTCAGTCACAGCTTCCTCTGCTACGTTATTAAAGCACACACGACCGCATCCCAGCTAGGAACTATTCTGCATCTGTGAAGTCGGACCATTCGGTAGCTAGGGAGGCCTCGATCATTGGGACGTTTGGAGAAAAGATCCATCTCCGACACACCATCCCAGGAGCAGCAAGCGACTAGGAAACAGAAGATCGCTTCTCTTCAGGCCTCGATGACGGACTTGCTGTCGCAGATTGCGCAGCTGATCGCAGCATCCCAGCAAGTGCAGATGCAGCCTCCCTCAGTTTCAGGACCTGAGCTGTCCGACAGTGCTGGGTCGGTCCAGTCGTCTGTTCACGTAGATGCAAGGGACCGAGATTCGCAACTGATTCTCTCGGATGGTGAAAGGGATAAGGAAGAGGATTACCCTTCCCTTTTGGAACAGCACAGGGTTGCGATCGATTTCATCCATCAATAGTACCCTGATTTTGTTCCGACGAATCCGAATGCTGCGATGACAAGGAAGAAACCGCTGCCATCGTTGGCCGCAGACTTTACCCGGGCAAAGGAGGAAGTCCTTTCATTTCCGGTCCAGTCTAGGCAGGTGTCCCTGGCCTTTGGCCATATAGACGGCGCCATATTTAACGTCTCGAGTGCGAGAAGAAAAGGTGGTTTCTCAGCTACATCTTCCATAAACATACTGTTTCATGGACTACGTTCATTTAAAAATGGTTGGAGAAGATGTTCGGAGAGCTCCTCTGTGTTTGAATGAGCAGCCTGGGGATCTAGATGTATCTTTGCCTGCATCATTCACTATTCGCTCAGACACAATTACAAAGGCAATTTCATCAAGTAGAGCAAATTTGGAAGCAGTGTCTTATGCAGATCACCTTACCAGAGCTATAGTGCAACGTCTCAACGGGAAGGAATTTGAGAACGTCTGTACCTCTCTTAGAGCTCTTTCCAGGGCATTTTGTATACCATGTATAACTCTGCCCTTACAGTGGCTAATCTGGAGTTAATTCAGACGTGATGCTGCCCTTGCGTCATCATCACTTATAGATGACAAGGTGAAAAGCTCTCTCCGAGTCGCTCCGGTTTCCAGACATACTGTTTTGGATGACAAGCTTTCGTCAGCCCATAATCAGGCTATTTAGAAAGCGTCAAGTGATCTGCTATTGATGTCGGCATTTCATCAACCCACTTCAGCAGACCAGAGTAAAGGAGGATGTTCCAGATCTAAACGTCAAAAGGGAACTCCTTGCGAGGGTTCAAGAAGCCCTCTTACAATTACTCTGGAGGTCGTCAATATAGCGACTCGGAAAAGGGGCGTAGGTCTGATCGGGACTATCGGTCAGACCTCCCTAGCCTGAAGGGACGAGGTTCTTCGCAGGGAAGTCGTAGTTTTTCCTCCCGTAAGCCTCACTGGTCATGCAGGTGATATTCAAGACCTCTATTGCTTGCCAGTTGGTGGAAGGGTATCATCTTCGCGAGAAACTGGACAGCAGTCATGGAAGATCAGTGGGTGAGAAGTGTAGTCTCGGACGGCCTATGGCTATCATTCCAAGCGGCACCTCCACTTACAGCATGTCTGCGTTGGTCAGATCTTCCGTCAGATTCTTTCAAAAGAGAGTCTCTCCCAGCAGAGGTACAGGCTCTTATAAAAGGAAGCAATAGAGGTTGCCGAGAATCAGGATTCTCTGGGTTTTACAGTCACCTGTTCCTCGTACCGAAGCCAGACAGCTCGTTCTGACCAGTAATAGACTTCAGCTGGATAAACAAGCTTATCGTGGCTCCAAATTCTATATGGGGAGCATTCCGTCGGTAAGAGCGAGCATTCGATTGAACGACTATGCGGCAAGCATAGATCTAAGGATGCGTACTTTCATGTCCTGGTACATCTGGCATTCAGAAAGTACCTGCAGTTCGCTGTACAAAGGAAGGTGTATCAGTTCAGAGCAATGTGCTTTGGTCTGAACCTGGTTCCCTGAGCATTCACTCGTATAATGAACTCGGTAATGTCAAACTTCCGAGCTCATTCGTCTGCGGTAACGTCGGCTTACTTGGACAACATTCTTCAGAGATAAGGGAACAGAATTATTTTTCAGAACGATGTTCAGAGAGTCTGCTTCTTTTGTTCCGACGTCTCGGTTTCATCGTAAACGAGAAAAAGTCGGATATAGCTCCGTCCAAGTCGTTCACTCACTTGGGAATGAACTTCGAGACTCACAACAGTCTGGTTTGTCAGCCATTACCCAGAGCGAAATTTGTCAGTTGTTATGCTTGCTTTTGTCTACACTCAGATGCATTAACGGTGAAGGAATTCGTGGTGGGGCTGTGCGGAGTGGCTTTGTATCTTATTCTGATGAGCCATCTGCGCACGCGTCCCCTCCAGATATTCTTTACTCAGAACTGGAGTGTGATGACCCATTCGCTCAAAACCAGTATTGTTTTAACGGACCTAGTAAAACAGGGGTTCAGATTTGGGCAGATATTCAGTGGTTAACTCGGGGAGTTCTGCTGCAACTGCCGGATCCGGCTTTCACAATTATGACGGATGCGAGTCAGATGGGTTGGGGCGCAACCCAAAGTCCTGCAGACTTGAGGTGTCAGGGTCTTTGGGACCCTCAGTTCCTAGAGAAGCGCATTAACATCAAAGAGACTGAATGTACTAGCAGACTCGCTCTCTCAGAAAGGCTGCCTGTTGCCATTGGACCGGACTCTCAACAAGCGAATATTCCGGCAGATTTGCTACCAGTGGGATTGTTCCATAATAGATCTGTTTGCGACACACCGGAACAATCGGTTACCGATGTTTGTGTCGCCATGCCAAGATCATCTAGTGTACACAGTAGACGCTCTGTTGATCTCATGGGACAGAATGATAGGATAGGCCTATCCTCCAACTCCGTTGATTTAGCAGATTCTGTTTAGTTCAAACTGTCTCGTTGTGAAATCCTGATAGTAGCACCTCTGTAGTCACAGAAACCTTGGATCTGTCTTCTCAGGTGTCTGTTATGGGACGTTCCCCAGGAGCTTCCTCCACAAGGGGACCTTCTTTATCAGGGGAAGTATTTGTTTTTCACGTCCTTCTCCGCCCTTATTGGCATTATGGAGTCGATCAGACGTCAGGAAGCCTTGCAGTTCCTATACGATTTGATGACGAACACAAGAATGATTCAAGTAATGCGGGTGAAGAGGGTTTGTTATGATTTT
Source organism: Pictodentalium vernedei (assembly GCA_031216915.1). NCBI lineage: Eukaryota > Metazoa > Mollusca > Scaphopoda > Dentaliida > Dentaliidae > Pictodentalium > Pictodentalium vernedei. Next base: position 277,057,911 of record CM062296.1, on the reverse strand, counting down.
GTTTATGTTGACAATGGTTACTTCTGATAGTGATTACTTGTCTTCTGTTTAGTTCTGCTCATAGCCAGATACATTAATATTGTCTGTAAGTGTTACATTAATTTTTAAAAATGTTTTAAAACTTTTGTCCACACTTAGGGTTTTTTGGGATCCATTTGGGCTCATTGTTTCCATTGGGAACTTGGGCACTTCTGAAAATTTTTCAAAAAAATTTTTTTTTAATTATTTTTTCGAAATGTTATAATGGATTATATTATATTATGTATCTTTGTTTCAAGGGTTAGTGCGAGTACTATGACTGGTTATATTTTTTCATGATGAAAGAATATTGTTCAAATTGTAATGCGAGGAAGTCTTCCTCTGATTCTCATGTTCATTGTGTTTCTTGTACTCAATGTACTCGCACTAATTCTTGCTCAGTGTGTGCCAATTAGAATGACAAACATTGGAGACGCGTGTCAAGGTATATTGTTAGCGGTGAGGGGTCCATACCGGTCCTCTCTCCGCAGGGTCACTCTAGTTTATCAGTCTCTTTTTCAGAGGAACAAGAACAGGTTGATGTTTCCGTGATGTCTTCAACAAGTGTGCCTCCGTCGTTGCAGTCTAACGAAGAGCTAGCGGCAAAAGTGCTCATGGAAATACAACAATTGACTAAGAGGTCCCTAGTAAGATTGACGGCGTTGTTGTCCGCTAGCTCGCCCGGTGTAGCGACCATTCATCGAATGGCTCGGCAGCCAGGTTCGTCCATTGCGGTCCAGGGAAGCAGTTTGGGTGATGTGAGCACTATAAACATTGAACATGCACACCCAGCGACGACAGATCCGAGGATAGTACGGAGGAAGCCTGTCAGTCCGGTAGCTAGCTCATTCAGGTCTACCCAGACCGCGAGAGGGAGAGGCCCCCTCTCTCTTACAACAACATCTGGCCCGAGATGTTGTATGTAACATTCGTTAGTCGGAGCATACGTCCACTCCTCCTGCTCGGAACGCTCCATCGCATAGACAGTCCGACGTGGCTTGTCTATTGGCTTCCTCATCCTCACGTCAGCACACACGACTGCACCTTGGCTTTGTGACCACACATATCCAGCCTGCTTCGCAGACCAGGGATTCCACATCGACCAGGTCACGCCATCCACTAGCCAAGGACACAAGGCCTTCCAGTTGGGACGTTTGCATATCAGAAGTATGCAGGAATTAACGTTCCTGGAGCTTCCAGCGGCTAAATTACGTAACACTGCGGCTCCACAGGCCTCCGTGACGGACTTGCTATCGCAGATAGCTCAATTCATCACAGCATCCCAGCAGCTATCAGAAACTTTTTCAGTAAAGAAACTATCTAAACAAGCTGGGTCGGCTCGCTCCCCTGCAGAGTCAGTAAGGGATGACCAAGATTATTATGTGGTCCAGGTGGATGGTAAAAGAGAATCAGCACAGCTGAAATTTTCCCTTTCCGAACAACTTATGGTGGCCGTAGATTTCATCCGGCATCACCTTTTAGAAGTTGTTTCTCTGGACAAAAATGCTGCGTTACCTGATAAGAAACTGAAAGCGTCACTGGACACAGACTTTTTCGGCTGGATTAGGGACACTGTCCCTGAGTTTCCAACCCAGTCCAGAAATGTCATGGACATTTGAACTTTTGAATGTCGCTATTTTCAAGCTAGCCTCTAGGACTGGCAAATCCGGTTTCTTATAGCCTAGCGCTATACAGCTGCATTTCATCAATGCTAGACATAAATTTGAAACGGCAGGACAAGGCGTGCCAAGAGTTCCTCTGCGATTGGATGACTAGGCTGAAGACCTGGAATTGTCATTGCTGGCGTCCATGTCTATTTACTCCAGTATACTGGAGACGACAATATCGTCTAATAGTATTAATTTAGACGCATTATCTCACGCAGATCACCTTACCAGAGCATTATCACTACGTCTCGAAGCGAAAGAATTCCAGGATGTTCAAACTTCCTTAAGAGTTCTTTCTAGGGCTATAGCATATTCTACGTATAACTCCGCCCTTTCAGTGGCAATATGGAGTTAGTTAGATGTGATGCTGCCCTAGCTGCATCCCCATAGTAAGGTGAAAGAACTCTCTTCCAGTCACTCCGGTCTCACAAGAGCTTCTCTTCGACGTTTAGCTTTCTACAATCTGTATCAGAATACTAAGAAAGCTCCGGATTCTCTGCTTTTATTCCGCTTTGAAAAAGTCGGACTGAGCAGGGAGGAGTAAGGCAGGTTCTTCGGGGGCGAATCCGTCCAAAGGAAGTTCCTATAGAGGATCCAAGAAAGCCTCTACGTCTTACTCCGGAGACCGTCAGAGTAGCGACTCACATAGGGGTCATAATGCTGGCCGAGATATCGGGTCAGGCGCCCCTAGGTCGACTGGGCAAGGTGCGGGTCGTGGAGGATATGGTTTCTCCTTCCGCAATCCTTGCAGGGCCAGGGGGTGATGGTCTAAACCTCTATTGTGTTCAAGTGGGTGGAAGGCTGTCGAGATTCTTAATCAATTGGTTGTCAATTACAGACGACCCATGGGTGCAAGGGGTCATTTCCGAAGGTCTAAACTAGTCCTTCAAGGAAAACCCTCCGTTAACTCGAAGTCCACACTGGTCTCAGCTTCCGTTAAACGTTCAGAAGAGAGATTCACTTCTATCAGAAGTTCAATCTCTATTGGACAAGAACGCTATAGATGTCATAGAAAACCAGGAATCTCCAGTTTTCTACAGTCACCTGTTCCTGGTTCCAAGCTTAGACAGCTCGTTTTGTCCTGTTATTGATCTGAGCTGGATAAACAAGCTGATCGTGGCTCCAAATTTTTATATGGAGACCATCCGATCGGTCAGAGCGAGCACTCGAGTGAACGATTATGCTGTGAACATAGATCTCAAGGATACGTACTTTTACGTCCTGGTACATCCGGCGTTTAGAAAGTACCTTCGCTTCGCTGTCCCAGGAGTTGTTTTCAGTTCCGAGCAATGATGCTCTGGTCTGAACCTAGCACCCTGGGTCTTCACTCGAATAATGATCTCGGTAATGACTCATTTCCGAGTTCATTCGACCTACTTGGACGACATTCTTCCGGGTAACAGCAGCTAGTTAACGCTTCAAAACGATGTTCTGAGTCTGCTTCAATTGCTCCAACATCTCGGTTTCATAGTAAACTAAAAGAAGTCGGATCTAGTGCCGTCCTAATCATTCACCCACGTGGGAATGAGCTTAGAGTCGCACAACAATCTCGTTCGTCTGCTGTTAACCAGAGCGATATTAGTCAGTTGTTACGCTCACTTTTGTCTTCACTCAGATGTAGTAACAGCGAGAGAATTCATGAGACTGACAGGTTTGTGTGGACCCTCTACGGATCTTATTCCATTGGAGCGGCTATGCATTCGTCCACTCCACATTCGCTCGAATCGAACATTGTCTTGTCAAATCAAGTGAAACAAGAGACTCAGACTTGGGCAGATATTCAATGGTTAACTCAAGGAGTACCACTGCAACTGCCGGATCCAAATTTTATGATACTGACGGATGCTAGGCAAACAGGTTGGGGCGCAATTCTGAGCCCAACGGATTCGAGGTTCCAGGGTCTCGGGGATCCGCAGTTCCATCAAGAGATGATGTCAATATGGCTTGCACTACGTCAATGAATGAACATTCTTCAGAATTCGTATGTTCAAATTCTGTCCGACAATCGACAGTAGTAGCGTACATTCAGAACCAGGGAGGCACTCATTCCACTCCGTTATTCAATTTAACGGAAAGGATCCTTCTGTTTGTCCTAGAGCATCAAGTTCGTCTATCAGTCCGGCATATATCGAGCCGTCTGAACATTCTAGCAGACTTCCTTTCTCGTACATTCAGAACCAGGGAGGCACTCATTCCACTCCGTTATTCAATTTAACAGAAAGGATCCTTCTGTTTGTCCTAGAGCATCAAGTTCATCTATCAGTCCGGCATATTCCGAGTTGTCTGAACGTTCTAGCAGACTTCCTTTCTCGGAAAGATCGCATGTTGCCGTCAGAATGGATTCTCAACAATGAGTATTCACTCAGATTTGCTACCAATGGGATCGTCCAATGATAGACTTATTTGCAATGCATCTCAATAATCAGTTGCAGACGTATGTGTCGCCATGCCCAGATCCTCGAGCGTTTGCTGTAGATGCTCTCTCGATCTCTTAGGACGGAATGATAGGATACGCGTATCCTCTAGCTACGTTTATTCAGCAGATATTGCTAAAAGTCAACCAATCTCACTGCAAGATTCTGTTGATAGCATCTCTGTCACCCCAGAGACCATGGGTAAATCTACTCAGGTGTCTGTTCTGGGACATTCCGCTGAAGCTTCCTCCATGGGAGGACCTTCTTTTGCAGGGGAAACCGCGCACACTGCATCAGAACCCGCAAGGTCTCAACCTTCACGTATTTCCGTTGTGCGGTCCTTCTTGCATGGCAAGCATTTACAGGACGGGCAGTGGATGCAATTTCTAACTGTAGGAGGAGCTCCTCTTCGCTAAGTTATGCTGCTAAGTGGAAGGTTTTCTCACGGTGATGTAGGGATCATTCTGTTGATACCTATGCACATCATGATAGTTTACAGATTGGATCTAATGTCTCTTTATCTAAGTTAGAGAAAAACTTGTTGATAAATAGACCTAGAACCCTTAGATTAATTCCTAAGTGGAATTTAGCTGGGGTTCTTCTTAAGCTAAAAGAAGTGCCATTTGAGCCTCTTGATACAGTGGACTTCAAATTCTTATCTTATAAGACAGCTTTTCTCTTAGCCTTCTCTTCTGCTAGAAGAGTTAATGAGCTTTATGCTCTATCTGATTCTCACTATCGTAGTGTAGGTAATACTATTACCTTGACTACTAATGTTAGATTTTTGGCTAAGAATCAGGCTCCTAATAAGTATCCGGAACCTATTGTTATTAAGGCTCTTCCATCTTCAGATGGGCATAGGCCTTTACTCTGTCCTCTTAGAGCTATACGTATTTACAAATGTAGATCTGAGTTTATCAGAAAGGGATGTAAATGTTTCTTTCTGTCTCTGCTGCCAAATAAAAGGGGCATTACAGTCCACTCTATTGCTAGGTGGATTCAATTAACTATCCGTACTGCTTATGAAAAATTATCTTCAACTCAGCAGTCTGTGCTTAAGATTTCGGCGCATGAAGTAAGAGCGCTGTCTACTTTTTGGGCTTATGCTAATAGTGTTACTATTACCGACTTGATGAAGGTTTCATATTGGTCTCAGCCTTCCACGTTCATGAATTTTTATCTTAGAAATATTGAGTCCATTTCTGGCGACCTTCGATGTTTAGGTCTGTTATATGTTGCTCAGAATGTCGTCCACTAAACAGTTGCAACTATAGTTATGCAGGCTTTCTGTTCCGGCAGCGACTCTGTCATGCTGCCCTCTTTGCTCTGGGGTATTTGTCCCAGGGCAAGTGGAAGGGGGGGGGGGGGGATGGTGTTCCCTTAGGTCACCTGCTTTATAGTGAAAAGCAAGGGAATACCTCCTCTGGAGACAGTAATTCCGAGTCGGTACCGGGATGGTTTTAAAGTGTAAAGCTAATGTTTAACTCATTCATGTAATATTTTTAAAGTGTAGCTCGGTGTGAAGCATTTGTATATGTCACGTGTCATACGAGCGTTAATATACAATCCTCGGACACTTTTGAGTATAAAGAGTCTCATTCTCTGGACTTCTTTTATTTATTGGCTTTAAAAAGATTAGTATAATGGGTTATACCGGATGTTAATAGAGATCATTGATGTTATTGTGCACAATTACGGAATGGTATTGTGTCTTTCTTTTTTGATACAAACAAGAGAGATACATGTAAAACCGTTCTCCTCTTCTCCTTGAGGGGATAATTCTGTTTATATGTAATTGAGCCTATTGGATTTTCCTTTATGTCCTAGACCCTCCAGCCTTTTTTCTATTCAGCTAAGTCTGGGTCATTGGTACAGTATCAAAAAAACGTTAAAAAATTTATAGTAATTTATATATTTTTTATACTTAACAATGACCCAGATGGGGATGGCCCTCCCATGAGTTGGGAACTCATACCTCCCCGCTGATTATATAACGCTTACCAGGCACTGGTTGTAAGAATGACATTTGCACCAATTTCGAGACCTCCTTGACACTGTGCATGCGCAGTGGATAAAAGGTATGGAGGACCACATACGACATTGAAATTTCGGATTTTGATGCAAATTTTGGGGATTGGGGGGCAAAATTTGTGTTTGGCCCTAGAATTTAAGGAGTTAGCACCAGCTAAGTCCGGGTCATTGGTAAGTATAAAAAATAATTACTATAAATTTTTTAACTTTCGACCTATCTGCGTATGCCGACTCCGGTATACGTTACAAGCAGGCGATATTAATTACCGGGATCGCTGCTATAGCCTTAGTTTCTGAAGTGGCATTAAACACCAATTTATTAATAATAATTCATACCTGGCTGTCTATTCGACGAATATTTATATTGTTATTTGGTACCGCTTTTACTGATTCCAGAGCGCCCCTTCTTCTTTTTGAAGATTCCTAATTTTTGGGGCTTAGACCGGACTAACCTTAAAAAATTGGGAACTCGTCACATCCAATTAGCATAGTCTTCATGCTAAGAATATGGAATTACTTGAATTTGGCTCCTTATTGATGATAGGTCTTCTCTATTACTGTATAGAGGGAAATACATGTAATTCCTTTTAAATTTAACTTCCTTTCACCTTGAATTACAGGCTATGGAACTATGTTGGTCTACTAATTCTGAAGTCCTAGGCCCTCCGCCTTTTTACGTTTCAGCTAAGTATGGGCCATTGGGTTGTAGCATAAAAATATGAAAAATTTATAGTAATTTGTATATTATTTATACTTACCAATGGCCCAGACAAGTATGGCCCTCCCATGAGTGGGCACTCATACCTCCCTGCTGAGTTATTATGTAGTACTCTTTTCTACATTCTACAAAGAATGATGTTGGCGCTTTTTTCGGTCACTTCCTGGTGACTGCGCATGTGCGGAGGGTAAAAGTATGGAGGATCAGACAGGACTTTTAATTTTCTATATTTTTATACTGTACCAATGACCCAGACTTAGCTGGTGCTAACTCCACAAAAACCAGGGCCAAACACAAATTTTGCCCCCCAATCCCCAAAATTTGCATCCAAAACAAAAAGAAATCATGTCCTAAAGGACCTCCATAGTACGACTCTACTGCGCATGCGCAGTGACGCAGTCGTCCCGAAATTGGCGCCAAATATTATTCTCTGTTTGGCCCTTCATCAGTCAACATCTCACTGATCTTTGTGCTTGTAAATCTCAGTTTAAAGGATGCCAGACACGTAATTCTTGGAGAAAATGTGATTCTAAGGAGGATAGAAGGAGGAGAGGAAAAAAGAAGTGGCAAAAAATAATCAGGGCTGTACTTAAAATTTTTTGTTGAAATTATGTTAAGTTGCCTATTTTCGAGGCAAACGCCTCTTGTTGTCATTCTTGCTAATTGTTGCACTGCTTATTCAGTGTTTCCTCTCCCCTAACCTTCTAAAGTCCCCCCTTGCAATTCTCCCATGCTTTTGGCATATTTTTGAGAAGTTTCATTTCTAAAAATTCCCTGGGAGAGTTGCTTGGTTACAGAATGTTTTCTGTTATTTTCCCCATAGTTACGTTTTCACCCATGGGTGTATAACGTTTGTGTTCTGCATCTTCCATCTGATGTTCTGCAGATTCTCCCCTGGGAGTCTCTGTTTTGCATCAGATAGAGTGTAATTGATGACTGATTCCGGGCCAGTTTTTTCAGTGCCTGGAGTCATGTTTTCTTCTGTGTTTACACTGTTTGTTTTCATTGGCAACAGCCTTTTTTGAGGGGGGCTGTTTGCCTTTGAGGTAGTTTATCTCATTATAAGATACATTTATATTATCCGAAAGTGTCTCATTAATTATTTTATATAATTTTAAAATTTTTGACCACACTTTGCCATCGGATCCATCGGGGCTCAACGTTACTTTTCAGCAACTTGGGCTTCTCTGAAAAAATATTTTTTCAAAATTATTTTGTTTTGCAATTGTTTTTTCATTTATTAATGGATCATGTTATTATGTATCTTTGTGTCAGGGGTTTTTGCGAGTAACTAGGACTTATTGTTGTTCTTTCACAATGAAGGGAACTTGTTCAAATTGTAATAGGAAGAAATCTTCCTCTGACTTTCATGATTATTGCATTAATTGTAGTCAGTGTTCTCGCATTAATCCCTGTCCTGTATGTGAACATTGGGATGAGAAACATTGGAAACGTGTGTCACGATATGTTGTTTCTGGAGAAAGAGCGATGCCGGCTCTTTCTCCACAAGGTCACTCTACTCTCTCAGTTTCTATTTCAGAGGAACCAGAACAGGGTGATGTTTCCATGTTATCTTCTTCAAGTGTGCGTCCGTCGTCACAATTAAATACAGAGCTAGCGGCAAAAGTGCTCATGGAGATTAGACAAATGTCGTCCGCTAGCTCGCCCGGTGTAGCGTCCATTCACCGAATGGTTCGGCAGCCGGGTTCGTCCGATGCGGTCCAAGAGGAAATTTTGGGTGATGCGAGCACTATAAAAATAATAGATGCACACCCAGTGACGGCGGATAGTGAACGAGAACGGAGGAAGCCTTTTAGTCCGGTTCCTAGCTCGTCCAGGTCCAGCCGGGCCGCGAGCGAGAGAGGCCCCTCTCTCGTACAACAACATCTGGGACCAGATGTTGTGGTACAAAATGTGTCTTTAGTGGAGCATACGTCCGTCGCTCGGGACGCTCCGCACCTTGGCTGCGTGACCTCCGATATTTTGCCAGCTTCGCCGATGAAGGATTATTCGGCGACCAGGTCACACCATCCGGCAGCCAGGGATTCGAGACCGATGGACTCCGGACGTTCGCATAGGAAAAGTATGCGGGAGCCATCTGATGCGGAGCTGCCCTCGGCAAAGCAGCGAAAGACCGCTCCTCCGCAGGTCTCGACGTCGGACATTCTAGTGCAGATAGCACAGCTTATCGCAGCATCCCAGCAGCCGACAGAGACGGTGTCGGATCGAGAATTATCCGACGGCGCTGGGTCGGTACGCTCCGCCGAAGCATCGGGGGCGGACGACCGGGAACATCGGGAGGTCCGACCGGATGGTGAAAGGGATACGGATGAATTGGAGCTATCCCTTTCGGAACAACACAAAGCTGCCGTAGACTTCATCCGGCACTTTCTTCCTCAAGTTGTTCCGTCGGGCCAGACTGCTGCGCTTCCGGACAGGAGAATTATAGCGTCATTGGACTCTGATTTTTTCGAGCGGTTCAGGGACATCGCTCCCGAGTTTCCGTCGCAGTCCAATAATGTTGCAAGAACATTTGAATTATTGAACGACGCTATTTTTAAACTTGCTTCCAGGACAGGGAAAGCAGGCTTCTTGTCCGCAAATACTCTCAACCTGCCTTTCATTAATGCAAGGAATAAATTCGACACGGCAGGTCAGGGTATACCGAGAGTTCCTCTGCGTATGGACGACGAGGCGGAAGACTTAGAGCTATCATTACCGTCGTCAGCTTCTATTCCAACCGCAGTGTTGGAAACAGCTATTGCGTCTAACAGAGCCAATTTAGATGCCTTATCTTACGCAGATCACCTTACGAAGGCGTTATCACTGCGTCTTCAAGGGGAAGAGTTTCAGGATATACAATCCTCCTTAAGACTTCTTTCAAGGGCAGTAGCTTATTCCACGTGTAACTCCGCCCTTTCAGTGGCAAATTTGGAGTCGGTTAGACGTGATGCAGCCCTGTCTGCATCCACACTAGTGGATTCTAAGGTGAAGAACTCTCTTAGAGTCGCTTCGGTCTCAGGAGATCTTCTCTTTGACGGCAAGCTTTCCGCTATTTATGATAATATTAAAAAGAAAGCTAGTGATTCTCTGTTGTTTAGATCCGCTCCTAAAAGGTCGGATACAGCAGACACGAATAAGGCGGGCACTTCTGGGTCTTATCCGCCCAAGAGAGGTTCCTATAGAGGTTCCGGTGCGTCCTCTAGCTCTTATTCGAGAGACCGTCAGGATAGCGACTCTCGTTCGGGACGTCCTTCAGGCCGGGACAATCGGTCGGACGCCCCGAGGTCGACGAGGCGAGGTGCGGGTCGTGGAAGACGTGGTTTCTCCTACCGCAGGCCTCGCAGATCCAGGAGGTGATGGCTCAAACCTCTATCGCGTTCCGGTTGGCGGAAGGTTGTCGAGTTTTTCTCAAGAGTGGGCGTCGATTACGGACGACCCGTGGGTGAGAGGAGTGACTTCGGAAGGTCTAAAGATATCCTTCAAACGAAAGCCTCCATTAACTCGAAGTCCAAAGTGGACTCATCTTCCGTCAAACCCTCAGAAAAGAGACGCTCTGCTATCAGAGGTGCAGTCTCTTTTAATGAAGAACGCGGTAGAGGTCGTAGAAAACCAGGAATCGCTGGGATTCTACAGCCATCTGTTTCTGGTTCCGAAACCAGACGGCTCGTTCCGTCCAGTCATAGATTTGAGCTGGATAAACAAGCTGATCGTCGCTCCGAAGTTTTATATGGAGACGATTCGATCGGTCAGAGCGAGTATTCGGGTGAACGATTATGCAACGAGCATAGATCTCAAAGATGCGTACTTTCACGTCATGGTACATCCGACATTCCGAAAGTATCTACGCTTCGCAGTCCTAGGAGTGGTGTATCAGTTCCGGGCCATGTGCTTCGGATTGAATCTAGCACCCTGGGCTTTCACTCGGGTAATGAACTCGGTAATGATCTACTTCCGAGCTCATTCGTCTGCGGTAACGTCGGCCTACCTGGACGACATTCTTCAGAGGTACGGCAACGAGTTAACGCTTCAGAACGATGTTCAGAATCTTCTTCTATTGCTCCGACGTCTCGGTTTCATAGTAAACGAGGAGAAGTCGGATCTGGTGCCGTCCAAGTCATTCACTCATCTGGGAATGAGCTTCGAGACGCACAACAATCTCGTTAACCAGAGCGAAATTAGTCAGTTGTTACGCTCGCTATTGTCTAAATACAGACAAAGTCACAGCGAGAGAATTTATGAGACTGATAGGTCTGTGCGGAGCTGCCGCGGATCTCATTCCGATGGGACGGCTACGCACACGGCCTCTTCAAATTTTCCTGACTCAGAATTGGAGTGTGAAAATTCATTCGCTCGATGTAGACGTTCTCTTGTCAGATCAAGTGAAACAAGAGATTCAGACTTGGGCAAACATTCAGTGGTTAACTCAAGGAGTTCCGCTGCAGTTGCCGGATCCGAGTTTTACCATTATGACGGATGCCAGTCAAACAGGTTGGGGTGCATCATTAATCTCAACGGATTCGAGATGCCAGGGTCTTTGGGATCCGCAATTCCTGTGCAAGCACATAAACATCAAGGAAATGATGTCAATTTGGCTTGCGTTACGTCACTGGATGGACATTATTCACGATGCTCATGTCCAAATCCTATCCGACAATACGACAGTAGTGGCGTATATACGGAATCAGGGAGGCACTCATTCAGTTCCGTTGTTCAATCTAACGGAAAGAATCCTTCTGTTTGCGTTGGAACATCACGTTCTTCTTTCGGTCCGTCACATACCGGGTCGTCTGAATGTGCTAGCAGACTCCCTTTCACGAAAGGGTCGCTTGTTGCCGTCGGAGTGGACTCTCAACAAACAAGTATTCAATCAGATTTGCTACCAATGGGAACGGCCAATGATAGACTTATTTGCGACACATCTCAACAATCAGTTGCAGACGTATGTGTCCCCGTGTCCGGATCCAAGGGCATTTGCAGTAGACGCTCTATCGATCCCTTGGGACGGAATGATAGGATATGCGTATCCTCCAGCGCCGTTAATTCAACAAGTATTGCTAAAGATAAAACAATCTCAATGCAAGATTCTGTTGGTAGCATCTCTGTCGCCACAGAGACCGTGGATAAATCTACTCAGGTGTCTGTTGTGGGACCTACCGCGGAAGCTCCCTCCACGAGAGGATCTTCTTTGGCAGGGGAAATCGCGCCAACTGCATCACAACCCGCAAGGTCTCAACCTTCACGTTTTTCCGTTGTGCGGTCCTTCTTGCATGGCAAGCACTTTACAGGACGAGCAGTGGACGCGATTTCTAACTGTAGGAGGACCTCCTCTTCGCTAAACTATGCGGCTAAGTGGAAGGTTTTCCGTCGTTGGTGTAGGGATCATTCTGTTGATATATTTGATCCCTCTATACCAGACATTGCTAACTTTCTAGTATACTTGTTTGACGAAATCAAACTGCAACCTGTTACTATAAAGGGTTATAGATCTATGTTATCTGATACCTATGCACATCATGATAGTTTACAAATTGGATCTAATGTCTCTTTATCGAAATTGGTTAGAAACTTTTCGATAAATAGACCCAGAACTCTTAGATTAATTCCTAAGTGGAATTTAGCTTGGGTTCTCCTTAAATTGAAGGAAAAGCCATTTGAACCTCTTGGGACAGTAGATTTCAAATTCTTATCTTATAAGACAGCTTTTCTCTTAGCTTTCTCTTCTGCCAGAAGAGTCAGTGAGCTTCATGCACTATCGGTGGATGATTCTCATTATCGTAGTGTTGGGAACACTATCACCTTCACTAGTAATGTGGGTTTTTTAGCTAAGAATCAGGCTCCTAATAAATATCCGGAACCTATTGTTATTAAGGCTCTTCCGTCTTCAGACGGGCGTAGGCCTTTACTCTGTCCTGTTAGAGCACTACGTATCTATAAACAGAGATCTCAGTTCATCAGAAAGGGACGGAAACGTTTCTTTCTGTCTTTGATGCCTAATAGAAAGGACATTTCAGTCCATTCTATTGCTAGATGGATTCAGTTAACTATCCGTACTGCGTATGAAGATTTATCTTCTCAGCAGTCTGTGCTTAAGATTTCTGCTCATGAAGTAAGAGCTCTTTCTACTTCCTGGGCTTATGCTAATAGTGTTGCTATTACAGATTTAATGAAGGCTGCTTATTGGTCTCAGCCATCCACATTTACTAATTTTTATCTCAGAAATATTGAGTCCATTTCTGGAGACCTGCATTGTTTAGGTCCGTTATCTGTTGCTCAGAATGTCGTCCACTAAACAGTTGCAACTATAGTTATGCAGGCTTTCTGTTCCGGCAGTGACTCCGTCCGGCTGCCCTCTTCGCTCTGGGCTATTTGACCCAGGGCAAGGGGAAGGGGGGGGGGGGGGGGGGGGGGGGGGGGGGGGGCGGGTGTTCCCTTAGGTCACCTGCTTTATAGTGAAAAGCAAGGGAATGCCTCCTCCAAGACAGTATTTCTGAGTCGCTTCCGGGATGGTTTTAAAGTGTAATATTAATGTTTAATTTCATTCATGTCTTATTTTTAAAGTGTAGCTCGGTGTGAAGCATTTGTATATGTCAAGTGTCAAACGGGCTTTAATATACAATACTCGGACACTTTTAAATGATTATAAAGAGTCTCAATTCTCTGGACTACTTTATTTATTGGCTTGCTTTAAAAATAATTAGTATAAAGGTTATACTGGATGTTAATAGAGAACATGAATGTTATTGTGCTCAATTATTAAGGGTAGTGTATCTTTCTAATTTAAATATTAAATAAGAAAGATACATGTAAAGCCTAATACTCCTTTTCTCCTTAAGGGGTTACCTCTTTATTTTATAATTGAGCTTATTGGATTTTCCTCTATGTCCTAGGCCCTCCAGCCTGTTTACTATTCAGCTAAGTCTGGGTCATTGGTACAGTATAAAAATGTTAAAAAATTTATAGTAATTTATATATTTTTTATACTTACTAATGACCCAGACGGGGATGGCCCTCCCTGAGTTGGGAACTCTTGCCTCCCCGCTGAGTACATAGCGCTGACCAGGCACTGCCAGTAAGAATGATATTTGGCGCCAATTTCGGGACGACTGCGTCACTGCGCGATGCGCAGTAGAGTCGTACTATGGAGGTCCTTTAGGACATGATTTCTTTTTGTTTTGGATGCAAATTTTGGGGATTGGGGGGCAAAATTTGTGTTTGGCCCTGGTTTTTGTGGAGTTAGCACCAGCTAAGTCTGGGTCATTGGTAAGTATAAAAAATATATAAATTACTATAAATTTTTTAACTTTATAAGCAAATTTGGGGGATTGGGGTGGTTCAAAATTTGAGTTTGGCCCTTGATAACTTTAGTTAGCACCAGCTGAGTCTGGGCCATTGGTGAGTATAAAAAATATACAAATTACTTTAAATTTATAATATTCACTTACTTGATTGGTTTATCATATGCAGAAAAAGTGTCCAAAATACTATACAGTTGATTCCTGTGCCCTTTATCAAACATTTTTTCCGCAACCATCGTACAACTTGAGATAGTGTAAACTTGTCCAGTACATAAGCGGGATAACTGAAAATGGGTAGTCGCACTGGTGGCCATCTTGTTTACCACATCGGCTTTCGATGGTGCATATTCAGTCTGGGTATTATCGGAGAATAATTTGCGGTCAATTTACCATCTAAAAGTTTACAGGTTTCTAATTTTTTCTCATGATTTTATACGTTTTTTGTGAAAAAAGTGTCGAAAAACTCAATTTCCGTCTATTTTGAGGCATATTTTGGTGTCCATCTTGGATTTTCACCTACTTGATTGATATTATTATACGGGGAAAGGTATCAAAAATACGAATGAGTTAATTCTCGTACCTTATCTCATATAGTTTTTCCGTAATCTAGAAAAATTAGTGATGGTGTAAAATCGTGACATTGCCCCACCCTCATGGGCGCCATCTTGGATTACATTATATCTGGCCAGGATGATTTCTTAACATCTCAAAATCTACTCACGAGATGTCCAGGTACATGAAAAAAATGGTCTCGTTCAGTCCTGGTGGGGTCCCATAGGGGTGTACCTAGCTGCCCGACTATGAGGTCTTGACTTTAAAGTTTGTGGAAGTAATACTAAGAAGGTTATGAGGAGCACTAACACATTAAGTTTGTATATGCAGCTCAGACATGGTATTCAGTGCCATTTAGCTCCAGCTTGACCCAGTCTCCACACTCATTTGAGTTGATGCCTGTTAAAACAATGATTACTATTTGATATTAACTCTTTACTTAACATGAATAATAGATAATATTTGTAAAACATTTTCTTGAATAACTAAAAAATGTTTTTTTATCCTCAGAAACATAATGTACGGTCCCTTTATTGGAATGAGTTGATGAAATCTTTTTGCTATGTTTTTGAGGCGACAATTGAAAATTTTATTGTAATTTGATTTTTGTGAATAGCGCAGGCTAGATTTGACTATTAAATATAAATGGTCTAGTAAAATGAAGATATATGTTACAATTATGCCATTGAAATTAGGTGTTCTGATTATTTTTTATTTATGGAAGAGATAGATTAACCCTTTCAACACAGGTGGCATCTTCCATGCCAGTTAAATGGCAGAAATTGGAAGAGTCCATATCCATTATTTGGGGGTAGAACAAATTATATTTGCCTGAAGGCTGCACGTTGAAAATATTAATTGTTCTACCACACACATTCACTTAGCAGCCATCCTACTTAATGAAATTATGATGTATCGTTTTCCTGGACCGGAAAAGCAGCCTCTCGCGTTGAAAGAGTTAAGAAGGTTTAGTAAATTTAAATATACAAATGTCTAATAGAAATTAGGTGTTGTGAAAATATTTTTTTTTATTATAAATGAAAGCAATATACTTAATACATCACTAGGAAACGAGGAAGTGTTTGATAATTCCAGTTAGTGCAATTCATCAAGCTCAGGTAACAAAATTCCTGGAGTTTGTATTAAGTTAATAAATATATTGTTATCCCCTGCTTTTTCGTACTGCACTGCAGATTGCTGAAGTAAAGATTATGTATGGGTGTAAATGTGAAGATGAATGGTGACTAACTATTGAGTGTTTTTCATAGACTATGAAGCTGCCACACACAGACAATATCAGAGACTTACAAAACAGTTCAAACCAGACATGAAGGAAGTTGAGCAACAGAAAAGCAAACTGTGAGTTTTTAATTTGACTTATTTTGTCTTGAAGGCCTTTGAAAACATTTATCAGCTTATGAATTTTTCACAATGTGACTTTTGACACTTTCATTCTGGATAGGTGAAAGTGACTCCTGAAGTTTTTACTACTTTAACTCTTTACATAATATGACTAGAACACAACCCACTAGCAAAAACTTTTGAGTAAATGAAAAATTTAGGGAGTGCAGTGGCTCAGTGGTTATGACATTGAACTTCAAACCGAAAGGTTCATGGTTCAATTCCTGCCAAGGGTAACTGTGTTGTGTTCTTGGGCAAGGCACTTAATCCTGATTGCCCACATGGGACATGATGACGCTGTTTACTAAAGTGTAATACATGTTGATGGTGCCCTTGTTTCCAGCCAGTGCTAACCCTGCTTGTGTGAAGTTAGTAAGTTGCTCACTGTTGCTTTGTGGTTCTCTCCATGTACTCCGGCTTCCTCCACCCATAAAATGGTCTGATATGAGGTAACCCTGACTGTCAAAAGTGTCATTAAACCCCAAATAAATAAATAACTGAAATATACACTTGACTAAAAACACCTATGAGGCCAAAAGTCTTCATATTTTCTTTTGTTTATTTAATCCACTCTTATTTCTCTAGATCGTACGAATTAAAGAGTTCAAAAGTAAATGAATTGCATATGTATTGTAATGACAATTGAATAGTTTCTTCACAAAATGTAGCCATGGAAAATCATTGAAACTTGTCAATCTTTGGAGTTGTTATTGGTACAGCATTTGTTGCCTTTCATCTGTTGTTTTATCACATAGTTAAAATCCATCAAGAATCCATTTATACCTTATCAAAGTAAAGATACTCATTGATTAATATAAAGAGTTTGTTATTAATCAATTGATTTATCTCAAAGAGCTCTGTCAAACAGAATATTGTTGGTCATATTCCTATTTTTATGAACAGAAATTTGTCTTTGAAGTGAAGTGAGTTACTAGGGATATAATTTGTTATTCATGAATATTGCAGGCACTAATTTGTATTCAGCTGGATTTCTGGAATGCTCATTGGTCACATATAAAAAAGTATCTCAATCACTGCCATCTTTGGGGGGCAGTTGTTGCTATAAATAAACAGAACTCAGAAGAAAAAAAATCCTGACTCCTCACAGTTGCCAATCGCTTTTTAACCCTTAAGGGACTGGAGATTTTTATATATTTTCGCTATCCTTTGAAAGACTACCTCCAGTGGCTTTGAAGTTGTTTTAGTCAAGTTAGAGGTAGCCAAGACTTGCCTAGAAACAACTGACAAGGTACTGAGAAAAGTCTTGAGTTTACCCAAACAATGCATCTTGGGATACCTAATCATTTGCATTAAAAAGTTATCAAAGTTGGAAAACTCTTTCCAACTTTGATGGTGTTGAAATGTTGATATTTTTATACTGTACCAATGACCCAGACATAGCTGGTGCTAACTCTTAAAATATAGGGCCAAACACAAATTTTGCCCCCCAATCCCCAAAATTTGCATCTAAAACTAAAGAAAACATGTCCTGAAAGGCCCTCCACACCTCGCCCCCACTGCGCATGCGCAGTGTCAAGGACGTTCCGAAATTGGCGCCATTTATCATTCTAAGTTTGGCCCTTCATCAGTTAACATCTGACTGATCTTTGTGCTTTTAAATCTCAGTTTAAATGATGCCAGACACATAAATATTAGTGAAATGGTGATTCTAAGGAGGATAGAAAAGGAGGAGAGGAAAAGAATGTGTGACAGAATATTATCAGGGCTGTAACTTAAAATTTTTTAATGAAATTATGTTAAGTTACCTATTTTCAAGGCAGCAGCCATTTTGTTGTCATTCTGATTATTTAGTTACACTGTTTTTTCAAGTGTTTTTCCTCTCTCCCTGTCCTTTAAGTTCCCCCTTGCTATTCTCCCATGCTTTTGGCATAGTTTCTGTAATTATTATTACTAAAATTTCTTGGGAGTTTTAGCTTAATAACAGAATGAATTCTGTTCTTTCCCCATGTTTACATCTTCACCTACGGGTGGTTAGGCGTTGTGTTCTGCATCTACCATCTGATGTTCTGCAGTTTCTTCCCTGGAAGTCTCTGTTTTGCATCAGATGGTGTATTTTTGGTAACTGATTTCGGGCCTGGGTGCCTGGAGTCTTATTTTAGTGTTTTTACACTCATTGTTTACATTTACAACAGCCCTCTGTGTGAGGGGGGGATTTCTAAATAATAATATCTTTATGTTATTTTAATCATAACTAGATACATTATTATTGTTCGTAAGTGTTGAATAAATTGTTTAAAATATTTTTAAAAATTTTTGTCCACACTTAGGCTTGGGATCCATTGGGGCTCAACGTTACTTTTCAGAAACTTGGGCTGTTCGGAAAAAATATTTTTTCAAAATATTTTGATTTCAATTATTTTTTCTATATTAATGGATCATATTATTATTATGTATTTGATTGCCAGGGGTTAGTGCGAGTACCAGGACTTGTTTTCTTTTCACATTGAAAGGATATTGATCAATTGTTTTAAGAGGAAGTCTTCCTCTGACCTTATTATCATTCTATATGTGGTCAGTGTACTCGCATTAACTCCTGTTCTGTATCGTATGATTTCGATGACAATATGGGAAGCGTATGTCACGGTATGTTGTTGGGGATTTGGACACTCCGGTCCTTTCCCCGCAGGGTCACTCTACTTTATCAATTTCTATTTCAGACGATCAAGATTAGGGTGATGTATCTGTGATGTCTTCCAACAGTGTGCCTCCGTCATCACAATTAATGAAGGGCTAGCGGAAAAGTGCTCATGTAATACGCCAATTGCCTAAGAGGACCCTAGTAGGTTCGACGGCCTTTGACGTCCGCTAGCTCGCCCGGTGTAGCGTCCATTCACCGAATGGTTCGGCAGCCGGGTTCGTCCGTTGCGGTCTAGAAGGAATTTTGGGGTGATGCGAGCACTATAAAATTAACTTAATGCACACCCAGTGACGGCGGATCGGAGGGAGAACGGAGGAAGCCTTTTAGTCCGGTTCATAGCTCGTTCCGGTCCATCCGGACGGCAAGCGAGAGAGGCCCCTCTCTCGTTCAACAACATCTGGCCCCAGATGTTGTGGTACAAATGTGTTGTTAGCGGAGCATACGTCCGTCGCTCGGGACGCTCCGTTGTATAGGCAGTCCGCTGAGACTGCTAAGGCTTCCTCTTCTCGTCAGCGCACACGACCGCACCTTGGCTGCGTGACCGCCGATATATTACCAGCTTCGCCGATCAAGGATTCTTCGGCGACCAGGTCACACCATCCGGCAGCCAGGGATTCGAGACCGATGGACTCCGGACGTTCGCATAGGAAGTATGCGGGAGCCATCTGATGCGGAGCTGCCCTCGGCGAAGCACCGATAGACTGCGCCTCCGCAGGTCTCAACGCCGGACATTCTTGTGCACATAGCACAGCTTATCGCAGCATCCCAGCAGCCGACAGAAACGGTGTCGGATCGAGAATTATCCGACAGCGCTGGGTCGGTAGCCGGGGACTCGAGGCCTGCAGACTCCGGACGTTCGCATAGGAAGTGTGCGGGAGTCAACGTACACGGAGCTTCCAGCGGCAATGCATCGTAAGTCCGCTACTGCACAGGCCTCGGGAACGGACGTGCTTTCCTTAATAGCACAGTTTATCGCAGCATCCCAGCATCAACTGAATCTGTCGCATATATTTTATCCGACGATGCTGGGTCGGGACGCTCCGCGGAAGCGGGTACGGACGTCCGAAAGTTTCATCCGGTCCGACGGGATACCGAAAGGGATTCGGTGGATTTCAAGCTTTCCCTTTCGGAACAACATATGCTGCGATGCCGGATAAGAAACTGATAGCGTCGGTGGACTTAGAAATTTTTGGTTCGGTTCAGGGACATCGTCCCTCAGTTCCGACATAGTCCAATAATGTCACACAAACTTTCGAATTATTGAACGACGCTATATATATTATTATTTTATGCTTGCTATCCATGCATTTCTGGTTTCTTGTTCGAAGAGTTATGGAGATGTCTTTCAAAAGTGTGCCTCTGTCGTCATAGTTAATGAAGAGTTAGCGGCAATAAGTGCTCATGGAATATGTCTATCGCTTACGGAGTGACATTCGCTAGCTCACCCGGTGTAGCGTACATTCATCGAATGGTTCGGCTGCCGGGTTCGTCCGTTGCGGTCTAGGAAGGAGATTTGGGTGATGCGAGCACTTTAATTACTTTAGTACTCACCCAGTGACGGCAGATTGAGGACAGATCGGAGGAAGCCAACAACATAGGGGACCGCATGTTGTGGTTCAGATATTTTACATTCGGAGCATATGTCCGTTGCTCGGGACGCTCCGTTATATTGACAGTCCGAGAGACTGTCTTTAATGCTTCCTCATCCTCACAGCAGGGCACACGACCGCACATTCCACAGCGAATAGGTCGCGCCATCCGGTAGCCAAGGGACACGAGGCCTATACACTCCGTTCGCTCGCATATTGGAAGTATGCACGGGGTAACGATCTCGGAGCTTCCTGCGGCAATGCATCGTAAGACCGCAGCTCCTCAGGCCTCAGTGACGGACGTGCTATCCGAGTTAGCACAGTTGTTTCGCAGCATCCCAGCAATTGACGGTTTCTCGGTCGAATCAGGAATTATCCGACGGCGCTGGGTCGGTGCGGTCCGCGGTTGCATCAAGCTACGGACGACCGAACGCTTTATAGGGTCCGACAGGATGGCGAAAGGGATTCGAAAGATTTCGAGTTTTCCCTTTAGTAGTATCGGAAGATGCCTTTCATATCTTCTGGCATTTCTTCCAGTGATTATTTTTCGGACTTCATTGCTGCGATCTTGGATAAGAGACTTATAGCGTCATTGGACTCGGATTTTTCGATCGGTACAGGGACTTTGTCCCTGACTTACCGACGCAGTCCAATATTGTCTTTACAACATGTGTTTTATTTTTCGACGCTATATATTATATATATATATACAAGCCTGCTACTAAGCATGATAGTTTAGTTTCTTGTCCGCGTGGCTCATTTCTGCCATTTTATCTTTTTTACATATAGTTTATTTTGGCAGAGCAGGGCATACCGACAGTTCATATGCGTCTAGACGGTATGATTAAAGACTGCATATATTCTTTTTCGCCGTTTATGTCTTTTCCAATTTCAATGTTGGGAACGACATTATGTATAGTAGACTTAACTTAGACGCTTTATTATACGTAATCTGCCTTACTGAGGCGTTATCATTACGTCTTCAAGAAAAGATTTACGGGATATTCTCAATGTAATTTCTTTTGAGGGCAGTAGTTTGTTCACGTATAACTCCGCCCTTCAGTGGCTGATTGGAGTTGGTTAGACGTGATGCAGCCCTAGCTACATCCACGCGTGGATAGTAGGTTAAGAACTCTCTCAGAGTCGCTTCGTTCTCGGAGGAGCTTCTCTTCGACGGCAACTTTCCGGCAATCCATGAATTGCTTGATTTATACATTCTCTTGTCTATCTAGTGTTACAAGAGATTCAGACTGGGGCAAACATTCGGTGGTTGACTCAGAGAGTGCCGCCGCAGTTGCCGGACCCTAGTGTGGCTGTTATGACGGTTGCCAGTCAAACAGATTGGGATATATACTGATCCCTACGGATTCGAAGTGCCAGGGTCTTTGGGTTCCGCAGTCTTTTAGCTATCAGTTTAACTTCCGCGGAATAATGTTTTTTAGGCTTGCTTTATGTCATTGCATGAACATTATTCAGAAACGCATGCCCAAATTCCTGTCCTTTAATTCGACAGTAGTGGCGTATCTTCGGAACCAGGGAGGCACTCTTTCGTTTCCGTTATGCAATTTAATGGAAAGAATCCGTCTGTTGGTTATAGTACACCAAGTTCAGTTTTGGTCCGTCATATTCTGGGTCGTCTGATTGTTTTATCACACTCCCGTTCTCTTACGGGTCGCTTGTTGCTGTCAGAATGGACTCTCAACAAACAAGTATTTAATCAGATTTGCTATCTATGGGAGCGCCCAATGATGTTTTATTTATGACACAGCTTGCTAATCAATTGCAGACGTATGTGTTGGCTTGTCCAGATCTCTGAGCTAATACTGTTAACGCTCTATTGATCTATAGGACGGTATGATAGGATACGCGTATCCTCCGGCGCTGTTGTTTTAGCAGGTATTGCTAAGATAAACAACCACAATACATTTCTGTTGATAGCATCTCTATCTTCACAGAGATCATGAGTAATTTACTCTCTTGTCTACTGTGGATCTTAACGTGAAATCTTCCTCTATGTGAGGATCTTTTTTCACTGGGTAAATCGTGTCATCTTTATCACAACCAGCAAGGTCGCAACCTTCATGTATTCCGTTGTGTGGTCCGTATTGCATTGTAAGCACTGTACTGGACGAGCTTTGGACGCGATTTCTTACTATAGGAGATCCTCTTCTTCGCTATTCTATGCGACTAAAGTGGAGGCTCTTCCGTCGTGGTGTAGGGATCATTATGTTCATATGGTTGATCCCTCCATACTACGCATTGCTAGTTTTTAGTATACTTGTTTCACAAGATCTACTGCAGCCTGTTGTTATTTAGGTTATAGGTTTATGTTACCTCATACCTATGCACTCTACGATAGTTTACAATTGAGTCTTTTGTCTCTTTATCTAAGTCAGTTAGTAACTTTTTGATAAATAGACTTAGAATCCTTAGATTAAATTCCTATATGGATTTTAACTTCGGTTCTTATTTAGCTAAGTAATCATTTGAGCCTCTGGAAACAGTAGTTTTCAAATTCTGACCTTTTAGACAGTAATTCTGTTGGTTTCTCTTTTACTGTAGAGTCAGTGAGTTTCATGCACTATCGATGGATGATTTTCACTTTCGTAGTTTCGGAATCAATACTTCCGTTACTATTTAGGTTGGATTGTTGCATAAGAGTTAGGCTCCTATTATCCGGAACCTATTATTTTAAGGTCCTTCCGTCTTCGTATGGGCATAGGCCTTTACTCTTTCCGGGTACAGTTTATGTATTTATAAACAGATATCTGTTTATTACAAGGGCGTAAGCTTCTTCTGTCTTTGATGTCTAGTAGAAGGACGTTACGCTCCATTTTATTGTTAATGGATTCTATTAACTAGCGTACTGCTTATGGTATATCATTGGCTTAGCAGTTGTGCTTAAGATTTCGGCTCATGAAGTAAGAGTTCTTCTACTTCTTGGGCTTACATTAATAGTGTTGCTATTATAGATTTTTGAAGGCTGCTCATTGCGCTCAGCCATCCATTCATGAATTTTATCTCAGAAATATCGAGTCCATTTCTGGAGGCCTCTATTGTTAGGTCTATTATCTACTGCTCAGAATGTCATTCACTTAACAGTTGCTACTATAGCTAGGTAGGCTGTCTGTTTCGGCAGTGTCTCCGTTCGGCTGCCCTCTTCGCTCTGGGCTATTTGACCCAGGGCAAGAAAAAGGGGGGGGGGGGGGAGGGTGTTCCCTTGGGTCACCTGTTTTTACTATGAAAACAAGGGGATACCTCCTCCGGAGTTAGTAATTCTGAGCTGTTATTGGGATGGTTGTTTAGTGAGAAGTTTAAGTTTATAAAATTCATTCAAGTCTTAGTTTTTAAAGTATAGCTTTTGAATATTGCATATGTCAACGGACATGATTATGCAATTCTCACACACTTTTAGGAGTATAAGAGTCTCTATTCTCTAGACTTACTTTATTATTGGCTTACTTTAAAAATTATTAGTATAAGGATTATTGGATATTAATAGAGTACATGGATGTATGAAGCTCAATTTTTGGAAGGTGTTGTATCTTTCTAATTTATCATAAATAAGAAAGATACATGTAAGGCCTATTACTTCTTTTCCCTACAGGGGATGACTCTATTTTATTTTATTGAGCGTATTCCATTTTGCTCTATGTCCTTGGCCCTCCAGCCTTTTTACTATTCAGCTATGTCTGGGTCATTGGTACAGTATAAAAATGTTAAAAAATTTCTAGTAATTTATATATTTTTTATACTTACCAATGACCCAGATGGGGATGGCCCTCCCAGGAGTTGGGAACTCTTGCCTCCCCGCTGAGTACATAGCGCTTACCAGGCACTGGTTATTAGAATGATAAATGGCGCCAATTTCGGAACGTCCTTGACACTGCGCATGCACAGTGGGGGCGAGGTGTGGAGGGCCTTTCAGGACATGTTTTCTTTAGTTTTAGATGCAAATTTTGGGGATTGGGGGGCAAAATTTGTGTTTGGCCCTATATTTTAAGAGTTAGCACCAGCTATGTCTGGGTCATTGGTAAGTATAAAAAATATATAAATTACTATAAATTTTTTAACGTTGTGCACATTTTTGGCGACAATACAAACTGAATATTTACTACATATTTTAGTTATTTCTGACAGAAAACAAGTGCTGAGATTGTAAATTTGATACAGTGTTACAACTTTCACACTATAGGTAAACACCATGATGTTTGATGAAGTAAGAGCTCTTATGCTGTGACAACAGTTACAGTGTAACAGCTTTCACATCATCAAACGTCTTCGATTTGGAGGGGCTGCCATGACCCCATTTTAGGGGTGGGGACAGATTGAATTGAGACGTTTTTCACTGTGGTTCCAGCTAGTGCTGAAACAATTAGCTATTTTTGAAAGTCGACTAGTCGCCAGTAGTAATCGACTTAAAGTCGACTAGTCGGCCCGTTTTGCTATAAAAATACAAGATTACTTACCGTATATAATAACACTTTAACCGGCCACTGATTTGTTGCAGTATTCCATTTCTGAAGAGAGACAGAGGTGAACCACATGGTCTGTGACGCTTCGCACGAAATGACATAAAGCCTAGATGTCTGTGTATAAGTCGCCCCCGTGTATAAGTCGCACCCCCAACTCACACTTGGAATTCCTCCCTTTTGCCTAAAGCCCATGTATAAAACTATAAGTCGCATACCCATTTTCAAATATATGCAGTCAACAAGAATTAGTTGCAAGTTATGTTTTGCCAATTTGGGGCAATTTGGGATGCAACGAAAATAGTTTTCACAAGTTATCACGTTGTGAATAAGATAAAAGAATAAAGGAAAATTATTATTAAAGATTTAAAAAATTCTCGCATTTATTTGTTTTTCGTTGTTTGTTTATCACCCCAATGTCTTCATCCCTGTCAAGAAAATCCAACACTTGTTTGTGACTGAAACTTCATAGTTTCAGAATCAGAGCACCATTTGCGCCGTAACCTGCACAATTGTTATGTTTATGTTGGTTTTTCCTGAACGTGAGAACGTTCCAGAAAAAACAATAAAAATACAACAAATGCGCAGGTAACAGCGCAAATTGTTTTCAAATTGTTGTCCTACATAAGCATTGTTGGTGCTATTGAAACTGTCTTTACCTGGTGCACGTGTGTGTAATTTTTAACCGGATATATTTTTATACTGTACCAATGACCCAGACTTAACTGGTGCTAACTCTTAAATTCAAGGGCCAAACACAAATTTTGCCCCCCCCCCCCCCCCCCCAATCCCCAAAATTTGCATCAAAATCCAAAAATTAGATGTCCTACGTGGTCCTCCATACTTTTGTCCACTGTGCATGCGCAGTGTCCATAAAGTAACGAAATTGGAGCCAAATCCTCATTCTTTGTTTGGCCCTTCAATCAGTAACATCTCACTGATATCTGTGCTTATAATCTCAGTTTAAATGATGGCAGACACAAAATCATGAAAGAAATGGTAGATCTAAGGATGAAATAAGAGGATGAGAGGAAGAAACAGTGGAAGGATGTGTTCAGGGCTGTAACTTATAATTTTTATGCAAAATTATTTCATGTTCCCTAATTTTGGGGCATAGGCCTGATGTTTACATTCTTTTTTATGAAATTTCCACAGTTTATTCAGAGTTGGATGGAATGGTTTCATGTGCCGAAGACGCGCAGGGACGGTTTAGGGAACAAGTCCCTTTCGACCCTCAGTGACTGTATACGATCAGTTTTCACATGTCGAGGCGTGTTGAAGGAGGAAAAGGTTCAGGTACTCGGCAGGTGTCTCCGGTTGTGGCGTGATGGCTTCGTTGACTGATGGTGGTTGAACCCTCAGGTGAGGACCAGTGTGGGAGGTTGGTCCTCTCACAAAGGTACTACCTCTCCCTGAGGGTGCAGTAGTCTTATATTTTTATACTGTACCAATGACCCAGACATAGCTGGTGCTAACTCTTAAAATATAGGGCCAAACACAAATTTTGCCCCCCAATCCCCAAAATTTGCATCTAAAACCCCAAAAAATATGTCCTGAATGGCCCTCCACACTTCACCTCTACTGCGCATGCGCAGTGTCAAGAACGTTCCGAAATTGGCGCCATTAATCATTCTTAGTTTGGCCCTTCATCAGTTAACATCTGACTGATCTTTGTGCTTGTAAATCTCAGTTTAAATGATGCCAGACACATAAATATTAGTGAAATGGTGATTCTAAGGAGGATATAGAAGGAGGAGAGGAAAAATGTGTGACAGAATATTATCAGGGCTGTAACTTAAAATTTTTTAATGAAATTATGTTAAGTTACCTATTTTCGAGGCAGCAGCCATTTTGTTGTCATTCTTGTTATTTAGTTACACTGATTTTTCAGTGTTTTCCTCTCTCCCTTTCCTTTAAGTCCCCTCTTGCTATTCTCCCATGCTTTTGGCATAGTTTCTGTAATTATTATTACTAAAATTTCTTGGGAGTTTTAGCTGAATAACAGAATGAATTCTGTTCTTTTCCCCATGTTTACGTCTTCACCTATGGGTGGTTAGGCGTTGTGTTCTGCATCTACCATCTGATGTTCTGCAGTTTCTTCCCTGGAAGTCTCTGTTTTGCATCAGATAGTGTATTTTTGGTAACTGATTTCGGGCCTGGGTGCCTGGAGTCTTATTTAGTGTTTTTACACTCATTGTTTACATTTACAGCAGCCCTCTGTGTGAGGGGGGGATTTCTTGAAAATAATATCTTGATGTTAATTTAATCATAACTAGATATATTATTATTGTTCGTAAGTGT
Source organism: Pictodentalium vernedei (assembly GCA_031216915.1). Lineage (NCBI taxonomy): Eukaryota > Metazoa > Mollusca > Scaphopoda > Dentaliida > Dentaliidae > Pictodentalium > Pictodentalium vernedei. The sequence continues at coordinate 277,030,791 of CM062296.1, read as the reverse complement.
TGCATAAATTGTTTAAAATATTTTTAAATTTTTTGTCCACACTTAGGCTTGGGATCCATTGGGGCTCAACGTTACTTTTCAGAAACTTGGGCTGTTCGGAAAAAATATTTTTTCAAAATATTTTGATTTCAATTATTTTTTCTATGTTAATGGATCATATTATTATTATGTATTTTGATTGTCAGGGGTTGGTGCGAGTACCAGGACTTTGTTTTCTTTTCACATTGAAAGGATTTTGATCAATTGTAATAAGAGGAAGTCTTCCTCTGACTTTTATAATCATTTTATATGTAGTCAGTGTACTCGCATTAACTTCTGTTCTGTATCTGATGATTTCGATGACAACATGGGAAGCGTATGTCACGGTATGTTAGTGGGGAATTGGACATTCCGGTCCTTTCCCCGCAGGGTCACTCTACTTTATCAATTTCTATTTCAGACGATCAAGATTAGGGTGATGTATCTGTGATGTCTTCCAACAGTGTGCCTCCGTCGTCACAATTAATGAAGGGCTAGCGAAAAAGTGCTCATGTAAATACGCCAATTGCCTAAGAGGACCCTAGTAGGTTCGACGGCCTTTAACGTCCGCTAGCTCGCCCGGTGTAGCGTCCATTCATCGAATGGTTCGGCAGCCGGGTTCGTCCGTTGCGGTCTAGAAGGAGTTTTGGGGTGATGCGAGCACTATAAATCAACCAAATGCACACCCAGTGACGGCGGATTAGAGGGAAAACGGAGGAAGCCTTTTAGTCCGGTTCATAGCTCGTTCTGGTCCATCCGGACGGTGAGCGAGAGAGGCCCCTCTCTCGTACAACAACATCTGGCCTCAGATGTTGTGGCACAAAATGTTTAGCATTCGGAGCATACGTCCGCCGCTCGGGACGCTCCGACATATAGTCAGTCCGGAGAGACTGTCAATAAGGCTTCCTCATTCTCATGGTAGCACACACGACCGCTCTTGGCTACGTGACCTCGGATATCCAGTCAGCTTCGCCAGTCAGAGAATCATCGGCGACCAGGTCACACCATACGGTAGCCAGGGACACGAGGCCTGCAGACTCCGGACGTTCGCATAGGAAAGTGTGCGGGAGTCAACGTACACGGAGCTTCCGGCGGCAATGCATCGTAAGACCGCTACTGCACAGGCCTCGGGGACGGACATGCTATCCTAAATAGCACAGCTTATCGCAGCATCCCAGCAACAACTGAATCTGTCGCATAATGTTTTATCCGACGATGCTGGGTCGGGACGCTCCGCGGAAGCGGGTACGGACGTCCGAAAATTTCATCCGGTCCGACGGGATACCGAAAGGGATTCGGAGGATTTCGAGCTTTCCCTTTCGGAACAACATATGCTGTTGTGTATGTCATCTGACTTGATCTTCTACAGGTTCTTTCGTCGGACCAGAATGCTGCGATAAGAAACTGATAGCGTCGGTGGACTTAGAAATTTTTGGTTCGGTTCAGGGACATCGTCCCTCAGTTCCGACATAGTCCAATAATGTCACACAAACTTTCGAATTATTGAACGACGCTATATATTTATTATTATATGCTTGCTATTACCAAGCATTTCTGGTTTCTTGTTCACAAAGTTACGGAGATGTTTTTCAAAAGTGTGCCTCTATCGTCATAGTTAATGAAGAGCTAGCGGCAATAAGTGCTCATGGAATATGTCTATCGCCTAAGAGGTCCCTTGTAGGATCGACGGAGTGACATTCGCTAGCTCACCCGGTGTAGCGTACATTCATCGAATGGTTCGGCTGCCGGGTTCGTCCGTTGCGGTCTAGGAAGGAGATTTGGGTGATGCAAGCACTATAATTACTTTAGTACTTACCCAGTGACTGCGGATTGAGGACAGATCGGAGGAAGCCTGTTAGTCCGGTTCCTGGCTTGTCCAGGTCCGTCCGGGCTGTGAGCGAGAGAGGTCCCTCTCTCGTCCACCAACATAGGGGACCGCATGTTGTGGTTCAGATATTTTACATTCGGAACATATGTCCGTCGCTTGGGACGCTCCGTTATATTGACAGTCCAAGAGACTGTCGATAATGCTTCCTCATCCTCACAGCAGTGCACACGACCGCACATTGGCTACGTGACCTCGAGTATCCGATCAGTTTCGTCATTCAGTGATTCCACGGCGAACAGGTCACGCCATCCGGTAGCCAAGGGAACGAGGCCTATACACTCCGTTCGCTCGCATATTAGTAGTATGCACGGGGTAACGATCACGGAGCTTCCAGCGGCAATGCATCGTAGCACCGCTTCTCCACAGGCCTCAGTGACGGACGTGCTATCCGAGTTAGCACAGTTTTTTCGCAGCATCCCAGCAATCGACAGTTTCTTGGTCGAATCAGGAATTATCCGACGGCACTGGGTCGGTGCGGTCCGCGGTTGCATCAGGTACGGACGACCGAACGCTTTATAGGGTCCGACAGGATGGCGAAAGGGATTCGAAAGATTTCAAGTTTTCCCTTTCGTAGCATCGGAAGCTGCCATACATATCTTCCGGCATTATCTTCCAGTGATTGTTATTTCGGACTACATTGCTGCGATGTTGGATAAGAGACTTATAGCGTCATTGGACACGGAATTTTGGATCGATTCAGGGACATTGTCCCTGACTTACCGACACAGTCCAATAATGTCATTAGAACATGTGTATTATTTATCGACACTATATATATTTAAGCCTGCTACCAAGCATGATAGTTTAGTTTCTTGTCCGCAATGCTCATTTCTGCCTTTTATCATTTATACGTATAATTTATTTTGGCAGAACAGGGCATACCGAGAGTTCATATGCGTCTAGACGGCGTGGTTAAAGACTGGAAATAATCTTTTTCACCGTCTATGTCTTTTCCAACCACAATGTTGGAAACGACAAGAGTCGCTTCGTTCTCAGAGAAGCTTCTCTTCGACGGCAACTTTTCAGCAATCCATGAATTGCTCGATTTTCACGTTCTCTTGTCTATCTAGTGTAGCAAGAGATTCAGACTGGGGCAAACATTCGGTGGTTGACTCAGAGAGTGCCACTGCAGTAGCCGGATCCGAGTTTTATAATTATGACGGTTGCCAGTCAAACAGGTTGGGATATAATATTGATCCCAACGGATTCGAAGTGCCAGGCTCTTTGGGTTCCACAGTCTCTAAGCAAGCACTTATCTTCCACGGAATAATGTTTTTTTTAGGCTTGCTTTATGTCATTGGATGAACATTATTCAGAAACGCATGTCCAAATCCTGTCCATTAATTCGACAGTAGTGGCGTATCTCCGGAACCAGGGAGGCACTCATTCGTTTCCGTTATTCAATTTAATGGAAAGAATCCTTCTGTTTGTTATAGTACACCAAGTTCTGCTTCGGTCCGTCATATTCCGGGTCGTCTGATTGTATTACCGGACTCCCGTTCACTTATGTGTCGCTTGTTGCCGTCAGAATGGACTCTCAACAAACAAGTATTCAATCAGATTTGCTATCAATGGGAGCGCCCAATGATAATTTATTTACGACACAACTTGCTAATCAATTGCAGACGTATGTGTTTGCTTGTCCGGATCTCTGAGCTTATGTTGTTAACGCTCTATTGATCTAATAGGACGGAATGATAGGATATGCGTATCCTCCTGCGCTGTTGTTTCAGCAAGTATTGCTAAGATAAACAACCACAATACATTTCTGTTGATAGCATCTCTGTCTTCACAGAGACTGTGGGTAATTTTACTCTGATGTCTACTGTGGGACTTAACGTGAAATCTTCCTCCATGAGAGGATCTTTTTTCGCTGGGTAAAATCGTGTTATCTTTATCACAACCCGCAAGGTCTCAACCTTCATGTATTCCGTTGTGTGGTCCTTATTGCATTGTAAGCATTGTACTGGACGAGCTTTGGACGCGATTTCTTACTTTTGGAGAACCTCTTCTTCGCTATACTATGCGGCTAAAGTGGAGGCTCTTCCGTCGTTGGTGTAGGGATCACTATGTTGATATTGTTGATTCCTCCATACTAGTCATTGCAACTTTTTAGTATACTTGTTTGACAAGATCTACTGCAGCCTGTTATTATTAAGGTTATAGGTTTATGTTACCTCATACCTATGCTCTCTATGATAGTTTACAATTGAGTCTTATGTCTCTTTATCTAAGTCAGTAACTTTTCGATAAATAGACTTAGAATCATTAGATTAAATTCCTATACGGAATTTAACTTTGGTTCTTATTTAGCTAAGTAATCATTTGAGCCTCTGGAAACAGTAGTTTTCAAATTCTGACCTTTTAGACAGTAATTCTGTTGGCTTTTCTTTTACTGAAGAGTCAGTGAGTTTCATGCACTATCGGTGGATGATTTTCACTTTCGTAGTTTCGGAATCACTACTTCCTTTACTATTTAGGTTGGATTTTCGCATAAGAGTCAGGCTCCTAATTAATATCCGGAACCTATTGTTATTAAGGTCCTTCCGTCTTCGTACGGGCATAGGCCTTTACGCTGTCTGGTTAGAGTTTATGTATTTATAAACAGATATCTGTTTATTACTACGGGCGTAAGCTTCTTCTGTCTTTGATGCCTAATAGAAGGACGTTACGCTCCATTCTATTGCTAATGGATTCAATTAACTATTGATACTGCTTATGGTATATCATTGACTCAGCAGTTGTGTTTGAGATTTCGGCTCATGAAGTAAGAGTTCTTCTACATCTTGGGCTTACATTAATAGTGTCGCTATTATAGATTTTTGAAGGCTGCTCATTGTGCTCAGCCATCCACATTTATGAATTTTTATCTCAGAAATATCGAATCCATTTCTGGAGGCCTCTATTGTTAGGTCTATTATCTACTGCTCAGAATGTCATTCACTTAACAGTTGCTACTATAGCTAGGTAGGCTGTCTGTTTCGGCAGTGACTCCGTCGTTCTGCCCTCTTCGCTCTGGGCTATTTGACCCAGGGCAAGAAAAAGGGGGGGGGGGGGGGGGGGGGGGGGGAGGGTGTTCCCTTGGGTCATCTGTTTTACTATGAAAACAACAAGGGGATACCTTCTCCGGAGTTAGTAATTCTGAGCTGTTATTGGGATGGTTTTATAGTGAGAAGTTTATGTTTTAAAAATTCATTCAGGTCGTAGTTTTTAAAGTATAGCTTTTGAATATAGCACGTGTCAACGGACATTATTATACAATCCTCAGACACTTTTAAGGAGTATTAAGAGTCTCTATTCTCTAGACTTACTTTATTTATTGGCTTACTTTAAAAATTATTAGTATAAGGATTATACTAGATATTAATAGAGTACATGGATGTATGATGCTCACTTTTGGAAGGTGTTGTATCTTTCTAATTTATCATAAATAAGAAAGATACATGTAAGGCCTAATACTTCTTTTTCCCTAGAGGGGATGACTCTATTTTATATAATTGAGCGTATTCCATCTTGCTCTATGTCCTTGGCCCTCCAGCCTTTTTACTATTCAGCTATGTCTGGGTCATTGGTACAGTATAAAAATGTTAAAAAATTTATAGTAATTTATATATTTTTTATACTTACCAATGACCCAGACGGGGATGGCCCTCCCAGGAGTTGGGAACTCTTACCTCCCCGCTGAGTACATAGCGCTTACCAGGTACTGGTTATAAGAATGATTAATGGCGCCAATTTCGGAACGTCCTTGACACTGCGCATGCGCAGTAGAGGTGAAGTGTGGAGGGCCATTCAGGACATGTTTTCTTTGGTTTTAGATGCAAATTTTGGGGATTGGGGGGCAAAATTTGTGTTTGGCCCTATATTTTAAGAGTTAGCACCAGCTATGTCTGGGTCATTGGTAAGTATAAAAAATATATAAATTACTATAAATTTTTTAACTTTCAGGCAAGTATAGTCTGCCACTTCAGAGATGGTTTCGAATGATGGCCATCATTGGCAAGTATAATCTGCCTCAGGCTGTCTCTGTTTTGGTAGGATGTCTTGAAAGAAAACAACCCCTTTCGTGGACCACCAGAAAGAAGACCCGAACTTCCCTGGTTCGGGGGCAGGCCTGCATTATAATCCTATTGGGTTGGGCCAAAAGATGCACAATCTTTTGACCACTTTTAGGGACCACTTTTAGGGATGGATTGGAGGATGTTCAGGAACCATGGGGGTTACTGTTTCCATAACGGTTATAGTGTCCATAGCGGTTATTGGGGTGCTGGTCAAAAAGTATCTTCTGTGTACCTGCTTAAAAGAAGAAGGCAGAATTAGTTTTCATTAGAATATGTAAAATATAAAAAGATAAAAATAGCACATTTTGTTTAATCCAGTCATTGAATAGGCTTATGATCTAATTTTAGCTGAGTCGGTGAAGGCAGCCCTTTCTGGTAGAAGGCCACAGTTAAGCTGTTAATCTTTCTGTTAGTTCACCTTCTCGTTCCCTAGTTTTACTCGAGCAGTTTTAGTTTTATACAGTGTTCAAACATGATCTAATTTTAGTTGAGTCGGTGAAGGCAGCCCTTTCTGGTAGAAGGCCACAGTTAATCTGTTAATCTGAGTTTCGTCTCTCCCTTTCCTTTATACCCCCCTTGCTATTCTCCCATGCTTTTGGCATAATTTTTGTAATTTTTTTACTGAAATTTCTTGGGAGTTTTGTCTTGGTAACAGAATGTTTATTCTGTTTTTCCCCATGGTTATGTCCTCACCCTGGGGTGGTTAGCATTTTGGTCATGCATCTACCATCCGATGTACTGCAGTTTCTTTTCAGGAAGCCTCTGTTTTACATCGGATAGTGTTAAAATTGGTTACTGACATCGGGCCATATTTCAGTGCCTGGAGCCTTGTTTCCAGTTTTTATTCACTTTTGTTTATGTTGACAATGGTTACTTCTGACAGTGATTCCTTGTCTTCTATTAGTTCTACTCATAGCCAGATACATTAATATTGTCTGTAAGTGTAACATTAATTTTTAAACATGTTTTAAAAATTTTTGTCCACACTTAGGCTTTTTTGGGATCCATTTGGGCTCATCGTTCCCATTGGGAACTTGGGCTCATCTTGAAAATTTTTCGAAAATGTTTTTTTTTTTTGAATTAGTTTTCGAAATGTTTGTAATGGATTATTATTATTATGTATCTTTGTTTTCAAGGGTTGGTGCGAGTACGATGACTGTTCAATATTTTTTCAAAATGAAAGAATATTGTTCAATTGTAAATCGAGGAAGTCTTCCTCTGATTCTCATGTTCATTTTATTTGTTGTAGTCTGTGTACTCACACTAATTCTTGCTCAGTGTGTGCCAATTCAGATGAACAAATGTCGGAGACGTGTGTCACGGTATATTGTTAGTGGTGAGAGGTCCATGCCGGTCCTCTCTCCACGGGGTCACTGTAATTTTTTTTCAGTCTCTTTTGCAGAGGAACAAGAACAGGGTGATGTTTCCGTGATGTCTTCAAAAGTGTGCTTCCGTCGTCGCAATAATGAGCTAGCGGCAAAGTGCTCAAGGAATGCGGCAAGTGCCTAAGAGGTCCCACGTAGGATCGACGGTCACTTGTCGCCCGCTAGCTCCCCCAGTGAAGCAATCATTCACAAAATGGTTGTGACACACGGATTCTTCTGTTGCAGTCCAGGAGAGGAGAAGGGGTGTTGCGAGCACTATAATCTCGAATCACACACACCCGGCGACGACGGATCGGAGGATGGAATGGAGGAAGCCAGTCAGTCCGGTAGCTAGCTCATCCAGGTCTACCCGGACTGCGAGCGAGAGAGGTCCCCTCTCTCTTACAACAACGTCTGAGCCCAGATGTTGTTGTAATGTTCGTTAGTCAGAGCATACGTCCACTCCTCCTGCTCGGGACGCTCCGTCATGGCTTCCTCATCCTCACGTCAGCACACTCGACCGCACCTTGGCTATGTGACCGCAGATATCCAGCCTGCTTCGCCCACCAATGAGTCCATGTCGACCAGGTCACGTCATCCGCTAGCCAAGGACACGAGGCCTTTCCAGATGGGACGTTCGCATATGAGAAGTAAGCAGGAATTAACGTCCCTGGAGCTTCCAGCGGCTAAATTACGTAAGACCGCGGCTCCACAGGCTCCATGACGGACTTGCTATCACAGATAGCTCAATTCATCACAGCATCCCAGCAGCTATCAGAAACTTTTTCAGTAAAGAAACTGTCTGATCAAACTGGGTCGGTTCGCTCCCCTGCAGAGTCAGTAAGGGACGACCAAGATTCTTATGTGGTCCAGGCCGATGATAAAAGGGAATGAGCGCAGCTGAAATTTTCCCTTTCCGAACAACTTAAGGTGACCGTAGATTTCATCCGGCATCACCTTTTAGAAGTTGTTTCTCCGGACCAAAATGCTGCGTTACCTGATAAGAAACTGAAAGTGTCACTGGAACCAGACTATTTTGGCCAGATTAGGGACACTGTCCCTGAGTTTCCGACCCAGTCCAGAAATGTCACACGGACATTTGAACTTTTGAATGACGCTATATTCAAGCTAGCCTCTAAGACTGGCAAATCCGGTTTCTTATCGCCTGGCGCTATACAGCTGCCTTTCATCAATGCTAGACATAGATTTGAAACGGCTGGACAAGGCGTGCCGAGAGTTTCTCTGCATTTGTACGACCAGGCTGAAGACCTGGAATTGTCATTGCCGGCGTCCATGTCTATTAACTCCAGTATACTGGAGACGACAATCTCGCCTAATAGAATTAATTTAGACGCATTATCTTATGCAGATCACCTTACCAGAGCGTTATCATTACGTTTCGAAGAGAAAGAATTCCAGGATGTTCAAACTTCCTTAAGAGTTCTTTTGGTGGGCTATAGCATATTCTACATATAACTCCGCCCTTTCAGTGGCAATATGGAGTTACTCAGACGTGATGCTGCACTGGCTGCATCCACAAAAATGGATAGTAAGGTGAACACACTCTCTTCCAGTCGCTCCGGTCCCAGGAGAGCTTCTCTTCGACGTTAAGCTTTCTACAATCTATAATCAGATTACTAAGAAAGCTTCGGATTTTCTGCTTTTAATTCCGCTTTGAAAAAGTCGGACTCAGCAGGGAGGAGTAAGGCAGGTACTTCGGGGGCAAATACGTCCAAAGGAAGTTCTTATAGAGGATCTAAGAAAGCCTCTACGTCTTACTCCGGAGACTGTCAGAGTAGCGACTCACATAGGGGCCGTAATGCTGGTCGAGATAACCAGTCAGATGCCCTAGGTCCACTGGGCGAGGTGCGGGTCGTGGAGGACATGGTTTCTCCTCCCGCAATCCTCGCAGGGCCAGGAGGTGATGGTCTAAACCTCTATTACGTTCCAGTGGGTGGAAGGCTGTCGAGATTCTTAACCAATTGGTTGTCAATTACGGACGACCCATGGGTGCAAGGGGTAATTTCCGAAGGTCTAAACTGTCCTTCAAGGAAAAACCTCCGTTAACTCGAAGTCCACGCTGATCTCAACTTCCGTTAAACGTTCAGAAGAGAGTTTTGCTTCTATCAGAAGTTCAATCTCTTCTGGACAAGAACGCTATAGACGGCGTAGAAAACCAGGAATCTCTAGTTTTCTGCAGTCACCTGTTCCTGGTTCCAAGATTAGACGGCTCGTTTCATCCAGTTACAGATCTTAGCTGGATAAACAAGCTGATCGTGGCTCCAAAATTTGACATGGAGACCATCTGATCGGTCAGAGCGAGCACTCGAGTGAATGATTATGCTGCGAGCATAGATCTCAAGGTTGTGTACTTTTACGTCATGGTACATCCAGCGTTTAGAAAGTATCGTTGCTTCGCTGTCCCAGGAGTTGTTTTCAGTTCCGAGCAATGATGCTCTGGTCTGAATCTCGCACTCTGGGCCTTCACTCGAATAATGATCTCGGTAATGACTCATTTCCGAGCTCATTCATCTGTGCTAACGTCGGCCTACTTGAACGACATTCTTCAGGGTTACGGCAGCAAGTTAAGGCTTCAGAACGATGTTCAGAGTCTGCTTCAATTGCTCCAACGTCCCGGTTTCATAGTAAACGAATAGAAGTCGGATCTAGTGCCGTCCAAATCGTTCACCCACGTGGGAATGTGCTTAGAGACGCACAACAATCTCGTTCATCTGCCATTAACCAGAGCGATATTAGTCAGTTGTTACGCTCACTTTTGTCTTCGCTCAGATGTAGTAACAGCGAGAGAATTCATGAGACTGACAGGTTTGTGCGGACCCGCTGCAAATCTTATTCCAATGGAGCGGCTACGCACTCGTCCACTCCACATATATTTTATCTCAGAATTGGAGTGTGAAGACTCATTCGCTCGAATCGAACATCGTCTTGTTGAATCAAGTGAAACAAGAGATTCAGACTTGGGCAGATATTCAGTGGTTAACTCAAGAAGTACCATTGCAACTGTCGGATCCGAGTTTTACGATAATGACGGATGCGAGTCAAACAGGTTGGGGCGCAACTCTGAGCCCAACGGCTTCGAGGTGCCAGGGTCTTTGGCATCCGCAGTTCCTAAACAAGCACATAAACATCAAGAGATGATGTCAATATGGCTTGCACTACGTCAATGAATGAACATTCTTCAGAATTCGCATGTTCAATTCTGTCTCACAATTCGACAGTAGTAGCGTACATTCGGAACCAGGGAGGCACTCATTCCATTCCGTTATTCAATTTAGCAGAAAGGATCCTTCTGTTTGTCCTAGAGCATCAAGTTCTTCTATCGGTCCATCATATACCGAGTCGTCTGAACGTTCTAGCAGACTTCCTTTCTCGGAAAAGTCACATGTTGCCGTCAGAACGGACTCTCCAATGGGATCGTCCAATGATAGACTTATTTGAGACGCATCTCAACAATCAGTTGCAGACGTATGTGTCGCCATGCCCAGATCCTCGAGCATTTGCAGTAGACGCTCTCTCGATCTCTTGGGACGGAATGATAGGATACGCGTATCCTCCAGCTCCGTTGATTCAGCTGATATTGCTAAAAATCAAGCAATCTCACTGCAAGATTCTGTTGGTAGCATCTCTGTCACCCCACAGACCATGGATAAATCTACTCAGGTGTCTTTTGTGGGACATTCCGCAGAAGCTTCCTCCATGGGAGGACCTTCTTTCTCAGGGGAAATTGCGCACACTGCATCGCAACCCTCAAGGTCTCAACCTTCACGTTTTTCCTTTGTGCGGTCCTTCTTGCACAGCAAGCATTTTACAGGATGGGCAGTGGATGCAATTTCTAACTGTAGGAGGACCTCCTCTTCACTAAATTATGCTGCTAAGTGGAAGGTTTTCTATAGGTGGTGTAGGGATCATTCTATTGATATTTATGATCCCTCCATTCCAGACATTGCTAATTTTCTTGTCTACTTGTTTGACGAGATCAAACTGCAGCCAATAACCATTAAGGGTTATAGGTCTATGCTATCGGATACCTGTGCTCATCATGATAGGTTACAGATTGGATCCAATGTCTCTTTATCTAAGTTAGTGAAAAACTTTTCGATAAATAGACCTAGAACCCTTAGGTTAATTCCTAAGTGGAATTTAGCTTGGGTTCTTCTGAAGCTAAAAGAAGCACCATTTGAGCCTCTTGATACAGTGGACTTCAAATTCTTATCTTATAAGACAGCTTTTCTCTTAGCCTTCTCTTCTGCCAGAAGAGTTAGTAAGCTTCATGCACTATCAGTTGATGATTCTCACTATCGTAGTGTTGGTAATACTTTTGCTTTAACTACTAATGTTGGATTTTTGGCTAAGAATCAGGCTCCCAATAAGTATCCTGAACCTATTGTTATTAAGGCTCTGCCATCTTCAGATGGTCATAGGCCTTTGCTATGTCCAGTTAGACCCATGCGTATTTACAAACATAGATATGAGTTTATCAGAAAGGGACGTAAACATTTCTTTCTGTCTCTGCTGCCTAATAGAAAGGACATTATAGTCCATTCTATTGCAAGATGGTTTCAATTAACTATCCGTACTGCTTATGAAAAATTATCTTCAACTCAGCAGTCTGTGCTTAAGATTTTGGCGCATTAAGTAAGAGCGCTGTCTACATCTTGGGCTTATGCTGATAGTGTTACTTTTACCGATTTGATTAAGGCTGCGTATTGGTCTCAGCCTTCCACGTTCACAAATTTTTATCTCAGAAATATTGAGTCCATTTGTTTCGACCTTCGATGTTTAGGTCCATTATCTGTTGCTCAGAATGTCGTCTACTAAACAGTTGCAACTACAGTTCTGCAGGCTTTCTGTTCCGATAGTGACTCTGTCATGCTGCCCTCTTTGTTCTGGGGTATTTGACCCAGAGCAAGGGGAAGGGTGGGGGGGATGGTATTCCCTTATATCACCTGCTTTATAGTGAAAAGCAAGGGAATACCTCCTCGGGAGTCATTAATTCCAAGTCGGTGCCGGGATAGTTTTAAAGTGTAAAGCTAATGTCTATCTCATTTATGTAATATTTTTAAAGTGTAACTCGGTGTGAAGCATTTGTATATGTCACGTGTCATACGAGCGCTAATATACAATCCTCGGACACTTTTAAATGAGTATAAAGAGTCTCTTTCTCTGGACTATCTTTATTTATTGGGTTTCCTTTAAAAAGATTAGTATAATGGGTTATACTGGATGTTAATAGAGATCATTGATGTTATTGTGCTCAATTACGGAATGGTATTGTGTCTTTCTTTTTTGATACAAACAAGAAAGATACATGTAAAACCTGTTCTCCTCTTCTCCTTGAGGGGATAATTCCGTTTACATGTAATTGAGCCTATTGGATTTTCCTTTATGTCCTAGGCCCTCCAGCCTTTTTCTATTCAGCTAAGTCTGGGTCATTGGTACAGTATAAAAATGTTAAAACATTTTTAGTAATTTATATGTTTTTTATACTTGCCAATGACCCAGACGGGGATGGCCCTCCCATGAGTTGGGAACTCATACCTCCCCGCTGATTACATAATGCTTACCAGGCACTGGTTGTAAGAATGAGGATTTGGCTCCAATTTCGTTACTTCCTGGACACTGCGCATGTGCAGTAGACAAAAGTATGGAGGACCACATAGGACATCTAATTTTTGGATTTTGATGCAAATTTGGGGGATTTGGAGGGCAAAATTTGTGTTTGACCCTAGAATTTAAGAGTTAGCACCAGCTAAGTCTAGGTCATTGGTATGTATAAAAAATATATAAATTATTATAAATTTTTTTACTTTCCAGGTAAAAAAGTGTGACTTATAGTTGGACATAAATGGTACCAAGTGTTAAAAAAAATGCATAGTTGTTCAATGAAATGCTACAACTTATTTCGTCACGTACTGTAATTTGCAACTTAGCAAGTGATCTGATTTGAAGTTTTGTTGACATGTCATCCCCCATCCACCTCTGATCTGCGCCCATGCTTGAATGTATGATAAATGCTAGGTGTATTTCTTAGTTGTGGAGAATATTTATGAGATCAAAAACTTTCAAAACAAATACAGAAGGGGATATATTGATATTCATTTCTTAGAAAATTACCCCTACTATTTTGAAATGTTTCATTCACACGGGGTAGTTCAAGAGTTATTTTTAGGCTTTATGTTATTTCGTGCGAAGCATCACAGACCATGTGGTTCACCTCTGTCTCTCTTCAGAAATGGAATCCACACTGTGCATTTTGAGTTTCCTGTCACTTTGGCGGTTTCAATTAAAAATAACTTTTCAAATACTTCACGTATGTGATTTAAACTTAGGCACAGTATGTAGATATGTCATAAATACATACCTGTGAAATACAGTGCCAAAATGCAGTCTAGTTTTGATATCTCAATTCTTCAAATAAAAAAAGATTATAAATTTCACCGAATGACAAATAATGTAGCATGTGACTGAAGACTTCCAATCAGATGATGTGGATATAAATCATTTGGCGGCAGAATAAAATACACTTTTTAATTGGCTGAATTCCTGTATTATTTTCACTCACATTGCCATATTAGGCAAGAATTATGTTAAATAGGCTTGTTTAGGTAATTCATATTAATGAAGATAGGTCATAGATAAGTGGGGGGGTTTTTTCTTGATAGTAAGTTCTCGTAGCTATAATGGAAGCCGAATAAATGTTTGGTGATACATAGCTAATTGAATGAATTTGACAATATTTAACATTATTTGCAAAATGTGATTCCAAATTATGAATTGCGTCGCTAAATAGGCGATTTGTATCGCAAAATGCGATGCGAACCCAGTTATTTTAAGGCTTATTTTAATGCATATAATGTAACAATTGGATTGAACCTGAGCACGAAAGTGAAAGTAAACCTTTAAACAAATACAGAAGCAAGTGCCAGAATTGTAAATTTTCGTGAGTGGCGTTAAAATGAACAACATATTTTGCCCCAGTTTTCCGAAAAATAGGGTTCTGCCGACTTTACTGTCAGTTGTGGCCAATCAGAGTATAGTATGTCTGACACTTATACCTAACAATGATCTCCATAATAAAGGTGCCGACTAGTCGACTGGCGAATTTCAGCATCGACTTTTTTAGTAATCAAGTCGAGGTCGACTAGTCAAACAATTGTTTCAGCACTAGTTCCAGCAATCCAGTTATATGGAGATCAGTGATTGCAGGGTGTATGAAAAGTTACCTTGTTTTGATAACTGATACACCTTGCATCACAAGGTTTATCACTATACCATGCAATATACAAGGATAACTAACAATTTTTTTTTTCATCACAGCCATGAAAAATCCAGGAAATTTTAATTATGTCTTTGAAAATCAGAATTTTATTTTTCCCAAAAGGAACAAGAATTCTGAATGAACACTAATAGATGAATAATACTACTTATAACTCCACAGGGGTATACTGGATTGTGCCTGTCCATCTGTCTTTGCGTCTGTCCGTTCATCCGTCCAAATGTCTGTCCGTCCACACTCAGATGTCTGTTCGCGTTTTAACTTAAACATTACTGCTCAGATTTCGATGAAATTTCATACAGTGTTTAATAGCATGAAATCTGTTATGCTGTTGGAATATTTCTTCTGTGAGTTATGGCCCTTTGAATATACAAAAATAGCCTATTTTTTGTCCGTTCGCCTCGTATCTCTTTTCTAATAAATTTCTTACTTTTCACTTTGTAGACTTATCCCCCTTTTTAACTTTGAAAATGGGAGTGTGGTGGCTCAGTGGTAGACTGTTGGACTTCTATGCTAGAGGACCCAAGTTCAATCCCCATCCAGGACGATCCGCATTGTGTCCTTGGACAAGGCACTTTATCCTGGTTGCCTACATGAGGCACGATGACTCTGTGTACTAAGGCGTACTGCACGTCGATGGTGCACATGTCTTCAACCACTGTAACCCTGCTTGAGCAGAGCTTGAACAGAGTTAGAATGTTGCCCATCGATGCTCAGTGGCTCTCTCCAGGTACTCCGGCTTCCTCCACCCGTAAAACTGTCATGGTCACGATTAGTCATTGTGCATAAGTATGTGACCTTAAACACCAATAAATAATTAAATAACTTTGAAAATTCGCTGTTTGCCTTGGAAAATGGCCAATTTTCTGTCTGTTCATCTCATACCTCAGGTTTGGGTTTTTGGATTTCAGTGAAATTTGGAATGAAAATTGTTTATGGGAAAGGCTTTCAAATGAGTCATATTTCTGCAGGAAAACAAAGAAAATACATGCAAATCACCCCACATGTGGCATTATGTCTTTGTTCTATATCTCTTATGTGGATGGTCCAATCATCAATAGACTTCAGTAACAGGTCTTTCTGATCTTTTTGCTGTAAAACAAAGACAATAATTTTGCTGTTTGCCTTGTAAAATAGCCAATTTTTTGTGTGTTTGTCTCGTATCTCTGGTTTGGGATATCGGATCTCAATGAAGTTTGGAATTAAGTTTGTTTATGGGAAATGCTTTCACAGTATCATGGTTTATTTCTTCTCTTGTCATTGTTTGGCGGTATGCACCATGAGGGTATGCCCCCCTTGCAAAATCTGAAAATAATGGGATATTTTTCTATAATCATGAGAACAATACCAGTTTTTTTTTTCTGACCCTACAGATGCAAGATGATTTTTAGCTCAACTTTGGCGAAGCCAAATTTGAGCTTATGCCATGGCCAGTTCTCCGTCCGTCCATCAGCAATTCAATATGGCTCGGGCTAGAGGCCGTATTTATGAACCGATCTTTACGAAACTTCTTGGGTACCTTTATTATGACTGTGGGACGAGAACGAGTGTTTTGGGGTCCGATCCAGCCACCATTTTGTACCGACGATGCAGAAATCTGTTTTTTGTTCAGAACTTCCATATGAAAACGCTGATTTGAATAATTTTTTGTATGAATGTTTAGTACCATGGGATACATCAGATATAATATGTTTTTTTTTCTCGTACTTAAATTATGCAAATTAGACTAACTTTGATGTATTTAGTGTTACTTTCAGCACTGTAAGTGCAAATGCCAATACGGCTCGGGCTAGAGGCTGTATTTATAAACCGATCTTTACGAAACTTCTTGGGTACCTTTGGTATAACCGTGGGACGAGAACGAGTGTTTTGGGGTGCGGTCCGAAATTGAAGATGGCCGATGGCAGCCATTTTGTACAAAATTAGGTGCAATCAGATTTTTGCACAGAACTTCTATATGAAAGTGCTGACTTGAATAATTTTTTGTGTGAATGTTTAGTACCATGGGATACATCACATATAATACGGGTTTTTTTCTCGTGCAGAAATTATGCAAATTAGATGAACTTTGATTTTTTCAGTGCTACTTACAGTGAGTGCACATGTCAATACGGCTCGGGCTAGAGGCTGTATTTATCAACCGATCTTCACGAAACTTCTTGGGTACCTCTGTTATCATCTTGGGATGAGAACGAGTGTTTCTGAGTGCAGTCCAAAATTCAAGATGGCTGCCAGTGGCCATTTCGTACCGAAATTAGGTCTGATCAGTTTTTTGAACACAACTTCTATACAGCTCAGGCTAGAGGCCGTATTTATGAATCGATCTTTACGAAACGTCTTGGGTACCTTTGTTATCACCGTGGGATGAGAACGAGTGTTTTTGGGTGTGGTCCAAAATTCAAGATGGCCACCAGCAACCATTGTGTACCAAAATTAGTGCTATCAGTCTTTTGTACAGAACTTCTGTATGAAAGTTCTGATTTGAATAAATTTTTGTATGAATGTTTAGTAAAATGGAATACATCACATATAGTACGGGTTTTTTTCTCATGCAGAAATTATGCAAATTAGATGAATTTTGAATTATTTAGTGCTACTTATACACTGTAAGTGCACATGTCAATACGGCTCGGGCTAGAGGCTGTATTTATCAACCGATCTTCACGAAACTTCTTGGGTACCTTTGTTATCACCTTGGGACGAGAACGAGTGTTTCTGAGTGCGGTCCAAAATTCAAGATGGCTGCCAGTGGCCATTTTGTACCGAAATTAGGTCCAATCAGTTTTTTGTCACAACTTCTATACAGCTCGTATTTATGAACTGATCTTCACAGAACTTCTTGGGTACCTTTGTTTTCACCTTGGGATAGGAGTGAGTGTGTTTTGGGGTGCCTTTGTTATCACTGTGCTATGAGAACAAATATTTTGGGGTTCAGTCAGACCCACTCTGGGACTCAAAGATTTCTTTTCTAGTTTAGCATCTGACTGTCACCCACCTTTACAATACTTTACCTATACATTTGTTACAAGCTACGGTCAGTATTTATGTACAGACTGTTACAATACTTTATATGTACCTTTGTTATCAGGTCATTACCTAGATGTTTGTCATTGCTGTGTCACATACTATACATGTACATGTCTTGACAAGTTGAGCTACAGGGTCATTGACACTTTCATTGATAGAAAAATGAACTAAATAAAATCTATTTCCTGTACACTGTTGCCATTACCTCAGCAACTCAATGTCTTGATAAAGGAATGTTTTTGCTTTTTGTCCCCCGAAAAAAAAAATTGGGGGGGGGGGGGGATGGATTATTAAAATAACCAGTGTCCATCTCTCCGTCCATCCCACTTTGGTTTCCCGATGATAACTTCAGTTATAGTTGACCAAATTAAATTAAATTTGATATATAGGTGCATCAACATAAAATACAGGTCTAGTTCAAATTGGGGTGTGGTCCGACAATTTCTGCCAGAGTTATGCCCCTTTTTTATACACCCATTTGTAAAAATGGTCGTATTATGTAAATGGTCTGTTTGTCCATCTGTCTGTCTGTCTATCTGTCCATCTGTCAGTCTGTCTGTCTGTAAACAATTGGTTTCTGACCGATAACTCCAGTTTGGATTATTTGATTTCAACCAAAGTTGGTATGTGTATTCTCCTGCTAGTAATACAGAGAAAGTTCGAATATGGATTCCATCCAATTATTAGCTCAACTTTGACGAAGTCAAATTTGAGCTATTGTCATGGCCCGTCGTCCGTCTGTCCGTCCGGCCATCTGTCCGTCTGTCCGTACGTCAACAATTGGCTATGGCTCGGGCTAGAGGTCGTATTTATGAACCGATCTTTACGAAACTTCTTATGTACCTTTGTTATGACACTGGGACGGGAACGAGTGTTTTTAGGTGTGGTCCGAAATTCAAGATGGCTGCCAGTGGCCATTTTGTACCGATGATGCAAAAATCAGTTTTTTGTACAGAACTTCTGTATGAAAGTTCTGATTTGAATAAAGTTTTGTATAAATGTTTAGTACCATGGGATACATCACATATAATACGGGTTTTTTTCTCGTGCGTAAATTATGCAAATTAGACTGACTTTGATTTATTTAGTGTTACTTTCAGAGCTGTAAGTGCCAAGCTGCTATGGCTCGGGCTAGAGGCCGTATTTATGAACCGATCTTTACGAAACTTCTTGGGTACCTTTGTTATGACCGTGGGACGAGAACGAGTGTTTTTGGGTGCGGTCCGAAATTCAAGATGGCTGCCAGCTGCCATTTTGTACCGACGATGCAGAAATCTGTTTTTTGTACAGAACTTCCATATGAAAGCTCTGATTTGAATAATTTTTTGTATGAATGTTTAGTACCATGGGATACATCACATATAATACGGGTTTTTTTCTCGTACGTAAATTGTGCAAATTAGACTAATTTTGATGTTTTTTGGGGTTACCTTCAGCACTGTAAGTGCAAATGCCAATACGGCTCGGGCTAGAGGCCGTATTTATGAACCGATCTTTACGAAACTTCTTGGGTACCTTTGGTATCACCGTGGGACGAGAACGAGTGTTTTGGGGTCCGGTCTGAAATTCAAGATGGCCGATGGCAGCCATTTTGTACAAAATTAGGTGCAATCAGATTTTTGCACAGAACTTCCATATGAAAGCCCTGATTTGAATAATTTTTTTGTGTGAATGTTTAGTACCATGGGATGCATCACATATAATACGGGTTTTTTTCTCGTGCAGAAATTATGCAAATTAGATGAACTTTGATTTTTAGCTCAACTTTGACGAAGTCAAATTTGAGCTATTGTCATGGCCCGTCGTCCGTCGTCCGTCTGGCCGTCTGTCCGTCTGTCCGTACGTCAACAATTGGCTATGGCTCGGGCTAGAGGTCGTATTTATGAACCGATCTTTACGAAACTTCTTGTGTACCTTTGTTATGACCCTGGGACGGGAACGAGTGTTTTTAGGTGTGGTCCGAAATTCAAGATGGCTGCCAGCGGCCCTTTTGTACCGATGATGCAAAAATCAGTTTTTTGAACAGAACTTCTGTATGAAAGTTCTGATTTGAATAAAGTTTTGTATAAATGTTTAGTACCATGGGATACATCACATATAATACGGGTTTTTTTCTCGTGCGTAAATTATGCAAATTAGACTGACTTTGATTTATTTAGTGTTACTTTCAGAGCTGTAAGTGCCAAGCTGCTATGGCTCGGGCTAGAGGCCGTATTTATGAACCAATCTTTACGAAACTTCTTGGGTACCTTTGTTATGACCCTGGGACGGGAACGAGTGTTTTTGGGTGTGGTCCGAAATTCAAGATGGCTGCCAGTGGCCATTTTGTACCGATGATGCAAAAATCAGTTTTTTGTACAGAACTTCTGTATGAAAGTTCTGATTTGAATAAAGTTTTGTATAAATGTATAGTACAATGGGATACATCACATATAATACGGGTTTTTTTCTCGTGCGTAAATTATGCAAATTAGACTAACTTTGATTTATTTAGTGTTACTTTCAGAGCAGTAAGTGCCAAGCTGCTATGGCTCGGGCTAGAGGCCGTATTTATGAACCAATCTTTACGAAACTTCTTGGGTACCTTTGTTATGACTGTGGGACGAGAACGAGTGTTTTTGGGTGCAGTCCCAAATTCCAGATGGCTGCCAGCAGCCATTTTGTACCGACGATGCCGAAATCTGTTTTTTGTACAGAACTTCCATATGAAAGCTCTGATTTGAATAATTTTTTGTATGAATGTTTAGTACCATGGGATACATTACATATATTACAGGTTTTTTTCTTGTGCGTAAATTATGTAAATTAGGCTAACTTTGATTTATTTAGTGTTACTTTCAGCACTGTGAGTGCAAATCCCAATACGGCTCGGGCTAGAGGCCGTATTTATGAACCGATCTTCACGAAACTTCTTGGGTACATTTGTTATCACTGTGGGACGAGAAGGAGTGTTTTGGGGTCCAGTCTGTAATTCAAGATGGCCGCTAGCAGCCATTTTGTTCAAAATTAAGTGCAATCAGATTTTTGCGCAGAACTTCCAAATGAAAGATCTGATTTGAATAAATTTTTGTATGAATGTTTAGTACCATGGGATACATTACATATAATACAGAGTTTTTCTCGAGAATAAATTATGCAAATTAGGGGGCCGGGTGGGACTTAGAAAATTTTGGACCAAAATCCGGAAATTAGTTTTTTGTGTTTTGATGCATTTTGGTCAATGTTAAGAAGAAGAAGAAAAAATTTTAGTCTGAAAATATTTTGTTTGGGACTGAAAATTTCCACACAAAAATAATAATCTACAATGATTGGTCTTAATCTGTAGTCCATTACAGTCACCTTGTAATTCTTTTATTATTGTTGACTGGGCCAAAACAAATACTAATTCCTGTCATATTCATTATTCAGTTGTCTTGGTCAAAGCAAGTACTAATTCCTGTCATATCCAAGTTGAGCTACAGAGTCATTGACTCTTTCATTTTCAGTGCGACTTACACACAGTAAGTACACATGTCAATACGGCTCAGACTAGAGTCTGTATTTATGAACTGATCTTCACGAAATGTCTTGGGTACCTTTGTTATCACCTTGGGACGAGAACGAGTGTTTCTGGGTGCGGTCTAAAATTCAAGATGGCTGCTAGTGGCCATTTTGTACCGAAATTAGGTCTAATCAGTTTTTTGTACACAACTTCTATACAGCTCAGACTAGAGGCCATATTTATGAACCAATCTTTACGAAACTTCTTGGGTACCTTTGTTATCACCGTGGGATGAGAGCGAGTGTTTTTGGGTGTGGTCCGAAATTCAAGATGGCCACCAGCAGCCATTTTGTACCAAAATTAGTGCAATCAGTCTTTTGTATAGAACTTCTGTATGAAAGTTCTGATTTTAATAAATTTTTGTATGAATGTTTAGTAACATGGAATACATCACATATTGTAAGGGGTTTTTTTTCGTGCAGAAATTATGCAAATTAGATGAACTTTGATTTATTCAGTGCTACTTACACAATGTAAGCACACATGTCAATACGGCTCAGGGTAGAGGCTGTATTTATGAACCGATCTTCACAAAACTTCTTGGGTACCTTTGTTATCTCCTTGGGATGAGAATGAGTGTTTCTGGGTACGATCCAAAATTCAAGATGGCTGCCAGTGGCCATTTTGTACCGAAATTAGGTCCAATCAGTTTTTTGTCACAAGTTCTATACAGCTCGTATTTATGAACTGATCTTCACAAAACTTCTTGAGTACTTTTGTTTTCACCTTGGGACAGGAACGAGTGTGTTTTGGGGTGCCTTTGTTATCATTGTGCTATGAGAACAAATATTTTGGGGTTCAGTCAGACCCACTCTGGGACTCAAAGATTTTTTCTAGTTCAGCATCTGACTGTCACCCACCTTTACAATACTTTACCTATACATTTGTTACAGGCAACGGTCAGTATTTATGTACAGACCGTTACAATACTTTATATGTACCTTTGTTATCAGGTCATTACCTAGATGTTTGTCATTGCTGTGTCACATACTATACATGTACATGTCTTTGTCTTGACAAGTTGAGCTACAGTGTCATTGACACTTTCATTTTTACATGAGTTATGGCCCTTTTTTGACTTAGAATTTGACCTTCTATTAAGATTTTTGGTTTCTTACCGAAAACTCCAGTTTGGATTATTTGATCTCAGCCAAAGTTGGTATGTGTATTCCCTAGCTAGTAATACAGGCCAAGTTCGAATATGGGTTCCGTTCAATTATTTTTACATGAGTTATTCCCCATTTTCGACTAAGAATTTGACCTTCTATTGAGACTTTTGGTTCCAGACTGATAACTCCAGTTTTTATCATTTGATCTCAACCAAAGTTGGTATGGGTGTTTTACCCAGAGAGTAATACAGGCCAAGTTTGATTATGGGTTCTGTCCAATTATTTTTACGTGAGTTATGATGGGCCTTTTCAACTTAGAAATTTCTCATTACCATCAACATGTTGGTTTCCGATGATAACTTGAATTTGGATTCATAAATCAGGACCAAACTTGCTTTCTGCCTCATTTATATCAAAATGAAGGCTATGTTCAAATTGGGGCATGGTCCACTTATTTTTGGCTCACCAACGTTAGTTGTGTGAGCCTATGGCATTGCCCTCATGTTGGCATCGGCGTCAGCATCGGCGTCCGCTCTCAAATATTTTGAACTTTTGTGTACAGGTTTTGATTTTTTGGCTTTTTAAAATTTTGTTTAGTTTCTGCATATTGCTATGGTGGTTCACTATAACATTTAACTCTTTTCCAGGGTATTTTGTCTTAATTTTAACCCTTTGAATCAAATTGTAGACTTATTTTGATGTTTGCATGCAGGTTTTGATGGGTTTTTTTTCCTTTCTTCCAAGTGGAGATTTGCCTTGCAGCATATGGCCATGCTTTCTATTGTATGTAAACATGCATCTTAGGGCTAAGTTTGTATTATTTAACCCTTTTCCCGCTGAATTACTTCAATTTTGGACTTTTATGTACAGCTTTTTACTTTTATGTACAGGTTGTGATAAAAAAAAAAAAAATTAAATTGAGGTTGACCTCACTGCATATTGCAGTGGTGGTTACTATAACATTGATATCTTTCCAGTGCATTTTTTAAAAAATTTTAACCCTTTCAATCGATTTTTATTAGTCATATTTTGACGTTTGCGTGCAGGTTTTGATGCTTTTTCTTTTCCTTTCTTCCAAGTGGAGATTTACCTTGTAGCATATGTCCATGCTTTCTATTGTATATAAACATGCATCTTAGGGCTATGTTTGTATTATTTAACCCTTTTCCTGCTGAATTACTTCAATTTTGGACTTTTATGTACAGCTTTTGAACTTAGGCTTGCAGCTTCTTACTTTTATGTACAGGTTGTGATAAAAAAAACAATTTCAAATGAGGTTGACCTCACTGCATATTGCAGTGGTGGTTATTATAACATTGATATCTTTCCAGTGCATTTTTAAAACATTTTTAACACTTTGAATAGATTTTTAGACTTATTTTGACTTTTGCATGCAGGTTTTCATGGGTTTTTTTTTTCCTTTCTTCCAAGTGTAGATTTACCTTGTAGCATATGTCCATGCTTTCTATTGTATGTAAACATGCATCTTAGGGCTACGTTGTATTCTTTAACCCTTTTCCTGCTTAATTACTTCAATTTTGGACTTCTTTTGTTTACAGGTTTGGATTTTTGTGCTTTTTAAAAAAAATTGTTCTTCTTTGCATATTGCTATGGGGGTTCACGATAACATTTAACTCTTTTCCAGGGTATTTCGTCTTAATTTTAACCCTTTGATTTAAATATTGAGTTATGTCCCTTTTTCGACTTCGAAAAATTCACTTTTTTTTCGGGGGACGTGTGGGGCCGAGTGACCATGTATTAAATTTGTATTGCTATATTTTATGTTGTATCTGAAACAAAAAAATATTAAAAACAAAAAAAAAATCTGAAAATAAGGAATTGACTCTTAGTGTCTTCATTTTCATGTCTTTCAGGGGAGATGATTTTTATGCAGGGGCAAATACTTTAGGCCTACATCAGAGAAAGGACTCGGATGATGCTGTTGATAGAATGGTTAATGATTTGGAAAAGCAGTATGTGTTTATACACTTTAGAACTTCTAAACTCGACTGGCCTATTTTGTGTTGAATCTTGCAGACTGATGTACATGTACATTATTATGTTGTTCAACACAGTTGAAATGACATATTGTTGTTCAGTTTTGTTTTTTTTTTAACTTTTAAATTGGTCAATTTTGGCATTTCTATTCATTTCTCTCTGATGTGCATTGGTATGCTGATTACACGTGTTTATGGAATTTTGAGTTCGGAATTGGTTTTGGTATTTTTAGGTGGGTATACCACAGTATCACTTTGATATTTGGTATCTTGAGTGACTTAGATTTGTTGATAGAATCTAGGGGAATTTACTCCATGAAAATACAGAATAAGTTCTTGTAGCAGTCGTTTACAGTGCCTCTTGCCAACACAAATTATATCTTATGGTAATTTTGTGACTTGTTCCAAACACACATTAATCTTTAAAGGCCTATGTCAGGCTTTTTGCGATCTCAGAGCATGTGCCCTCAACATGTCATCGCTAGGAAGTCCAACTGACAATAGCAAAATCACCTGGGCAGCACCTGATAGTGATTTCTAGTGAAGTCTTGGCTGCTTTTATATGCAGCCAAGACTTCACTGGATATCACTGCTAAGCAACTGGGCTTGTACAGGTTGTGGTCAAGTGGGTATTTGTGACAATTGCTTAGGCCTATATGGGTTAACAAAACTCAAAAGAAAATCTCACTTCTTTCATGGAAATGAACAAGGCCTTATGAATAGTGAATGTAGATAAATTTGAAAATACTGATGGCTTTAGTATTAATTGATTAGCTATCAGTATTTTTGGTATATCCTTGATATCGGGACAGTTCAGTTTTTTGGTATATTGTCCATCTGTATTATGGGTATCTAGTACTAGAGCTTTAGACCTCAAGGATTGTTTTTGATAAGATTGGCATTTCAAAATATATAACTTGTTTAAAGTTATTTATGTCAAAAGTGTTTTGGGAGAGTTGTTGAGTTTTTTTTAAGTACAAAGCTATCTTACATAAAGTAAAGTTTTTTTTTCTAAAAAAGGCAGTGGAGTTCAAAATGAGGCATGATTATATCATTTATGCAAACATGTCATATTTATCTCACACATGCTTCTGAAACTTTGCAGATAGGTGGGGTTTTTGTCTTGAAGCCATATTGAAAAATGGTTTCCCTTGCATTTCTGATCCAAAATTTTTTTTCTGAGATGTTCATGACCTTTTTGGACAAAAGTCATGTGGGGTTGATTTTATTGAAATCAAAGTATTTGTATTTGATAGTGCTTTGAAAGTTAAGAACTCAGTAGTTTTTATCTTTCTAATCTAACAGGGATATTTTGAATCATTAAGATGTCAGAAAAATGATTTGCCAAAATATCAGCCCTCGCAATTTAAATTTTTTGGCTTCGGCAATCGTTTGCCGTAGCAAATTTTATGTGCTTCGGCAGTTACTACGGCATTTCTGGGCCGGCAATACATGCAGATGCCAAAGGCATCTGCAACGAGTGATGAATGCACAATTTTTTTTAGCGGGGTCTGGGGGGGGGTGTTCTTTCCCTAGGAAAATTTTGAAATCTGCTATCAAAAGGAGCGTTCTCGTGGCTTTTGGGGTGGAAATCCACTTGATATTTTGAATGACAAAATTAGTTTTTTTTTACTTGAATCCACCCCTGCAATGTCATATGCACGGTCTATTTGTCAGTTTGCGATCGAAATTTGCAGGACTGCAAAACGAATTAATTTCATCTGAGCTGAATATTGAGTAAAATACATTTCAAACTTATTTCTCAGAAAAAACATGCCGTTTGTTTACCTGTATTTTGTATATTCCCTGGAATCAAAAAATGAATGTTGACCCATTTTCTGTAAATGTAGAACTCAGTCCGGGAAACCCCCACACATATTTATATATGGAGAAGATGCACATGCGAATTCAGTTGTTTTCGAGAGGGGTATCACAATAAACAAACCAATGACAGAAAGTTTAAGTGTAACGTTGGCTGCGAGTTTCCGTTTTCAGCTACTGGTGAGTGTCTCTCGTTGTGCACAGTGAACTACTGCATGTCACACATTCGTCCAAACCTGGACCCAAAGTCTGTAATATAATTTTTTGGTTTGATACATCCTGTGGAACAGGATGTACCAAACCCCAAAAATATATTACAGACTTTGGGTCCAAGTTTGGACAAGTCAAACACCACTGCGAATTATTTCTACTATGGCAACTGTGTGCCATAGTCAGCGCTGTTTGCTTCAGCAAATCGCTTCGGCAATGCCGATTGCAGAAGCCAATTGCGAGGGCTGAAATATTGCCCTATTTCAAACTCCTTAGTGTCTATAACCTTCGTCATTTCCTGTTTGAGGTCTTAGAAAATGGTAAAATATATAGTGTACTTGAAAATGGTACCACATATGTTCTTGCAAATGATATATTGTTCACAGTATGTGTCCCCAAACTTTTGACGTTTACTTCAACTTTTGGAAAATTCAAAAACTCACTGCCACATCATGGCCTATGCTCTTTTCTACATGGAAATTTGTTTATCTGCATGCCATTTCCATTGCAAAAAACTTTGTAAACTGCCATGTGAACATTGGAGTACTAACCATGCAGTTCTTAGTCAAACATTAAAAAATAATCTTGTAAACTTTTTATGATTAATGTTTTTGTTGTGAGTCACAATCCTCAAAAACCACAATTGATCAGAACGTAAAATTTCATAGGCAGATGATTATGTCCAAAGGACTGCACTGAATAGTTTGGATTTAAATTGGTCCCAAATGTTCATTATCAAACAAAGTGCAGAAAACATCAGAATTAAATTTTACCCTGTGAAGCAAAAACTGGTAACCTAATAGCATTTGATGTATGAAATAGGGACTGACAAACATTTTCGAAATCCAAATCCAACTTCTGGAGATATGACACATTTGCCATCAGAGATATACCCCAACTCAATGTGAGTTCGGCTATTAAAAAAAAAAAAATTTAACCAACTATATCTTGTTTGACTGATCTCTAACAAAGTATAGTTGGTTAAATTTTCAACTACATTATGGGAAATTTTCACTGCTGAAAACATTGGTTTGCCACATAATAATATAAGGAGTTCAGTTTCTGGTTCCAACCATTTTCAGAACTGTTTTGTGAATAAACAACAACAACAAAAATGCTCCCTCCCCCATCATAAAATTGAGGAAAAATTGCCTGTGAAAGAAGAATTTTTTTTTATAGGCTTTACATTCTTCAAAACTATGAATGATCCAAGGCGTGACCAATTTCACAGTGGCTGTAGAGTCCAAAGGGGTACACCACACTGTTTTGATTTAAATAGGGTAATAAATGTAAAACATTCACACCATGACGTCATAAATGAAAACTGTGCGTACAACCTCAGAATTAAATTTCAATGCATGAAACTGAAAGATGGAAACATAATTTGAAATCTCATAAGACAGACAATTTATTTTTCAAAATTCATTGCCAACTTCTGGAGATATGACAGAATTGCCATCAAGGACATAATTCTGTCTATTTGTGAGACCCATTCCCTTGAAACTATGACTTATCCAAGGGCCAAATTTTACAGTTAGTTGCTAATGTGTCCACAGGGTTGTACTGCACTGTTTTGATTTAAATATGTAACCAAACATTCACATAATTTGAAATCTCATAAGACAGACAATTTATTTTTCAAAATTCATTGCCAACTTCTGGAGATATGACAGAATTGCCATCAAGGACATAATTCTGTCTATTTGTGAGACCCATTCCCTTGAAACT
This sequence comes from Pictodentalium vernedei, assembly GCA_031216915.1. Classification (NCBI taxonomy): domain Eukaryota; kingdom Metazoa; phylum Mollusca; class Scaphopoda; order Dentaliida; family Dentaliidae; genus Pictodentalium; species Pictodentalium vernedei. The sequence goes on along the minus strand of CM062296.1, from coordinate 277,002,730 downwards.
ATGACTTATCCAAGGGCCAAATTTTACAGTTAGTTGCTAATGTGTCCACAGGGTTGTACTGCACTGTTTTGATTTAAATATGTAACCAAACATTCACACTTTGTCATAAATGGAAAAGGTGCTGAAAACATCAAAATAAAATTTTGGCACACAAAGCTGGAAATTGACAACCTAATAGCATTTGAAGTTCTAGTAAGGAGTTCAAAAAATGTTCAAAATCAAACTCTAACTTCTGGAAATATCATGTGATTGTCATCCGAGAGATACTCCAAAGTTTTTAATATGCATGTTCCCTAACTATGAATGATCAAAGGCCAAATTTTCACAGTTAGATGCTCTAGTATCCAAAGAAGTGCACCTTAATGTTTTAATTATACAGTGGAGCCTGCTTAATGGCAGTCCTTCAATTTTGAGGCATGCTATGGTGCTGCGCACCATGATGCCTGCAGCTTTCAAAACCGGCAGGCAATCAAGGGCATGCCTCAAAAATCCTGCTAAAGTCGGTGCGTTAATTTAATTCCAAAATGCATAAACCGTCCAATTGTTGAGTTGTTAATGCTGTTAACAAATCTGCTGTGAGGCGATTCACACTGTGTACATTGATCCAAAAACATCAAAGCCTCACTAACCCCTTTGTTGGTATAGAAAAGGGCATCAATGTGCATGTAGCACATGCACATAACAGTACATGTAACGTGGGAAGAATTTGTATGTCGATTTCATTAACAATATTAATTTATGATGTTTGATGCTGTTTTTCATCAATTTGATTCAATAAACAATCCAAGTTTAGTCTGCCAGTCAGTTCTTAAAGTGTGTCAGAGGCTTGGTCAACGGACTGTTGTCAGTTTCAGTTGAGTTGTGAGATCTGTTATGCAGTGAGTGAAACAAAGCCTCATAGGCGTGTCCGTATGTCAATTAGAGTAGCATTATCTGAAACATTTTCCGATTTGACTAATATTTGCCATAGTAGCATATAATCAACTGTCAGGGAATTTCAGTTTTGATTCTGGAGTTTACTCATGCAGCAATCAGTTGTGTGTAAATGGGTTAAAATATATTGTGTTATTATTTCATAATTCGCCAGAAAAATACCTGTTCGAAATCTATTTGAAACTGAAAATAATGTTTATGTGCATGGTTTTATTGGATAAATTGCAAGTTTGCACAAATCTGAGTCCAAATACACAATACTTTCCTTGAAAATTTGGTGGATGAAACAAGACACAAAATGTCGAAGAAAGTGTTTTTATGGGGATAAAATCAGTGCCTGATATTACATAGGGAAATCGGCGTGTTGACTTACAGGTTAGATGTCCATTTCCTTATGTAGGCCTCCCCACCCCCCAAAAAATGCACCCCTAAATCTCAAAAGCAGCGAGCAAGTGAATGGGCACTTAGTTATTTTTATATAACAACCAATGGTCCAGACTTAGCTGGTGCAACCTCAACATTATTAAGGGCCAAACACAAATTTTGAACCCCCCCCCAATCCCCAAAATTTGCATACAACAACAAAAATTAAAAGTCCTATCTGACCCTCCATACTTCTAGGACTTGCGCATGCGCAGTACCCACGAAGAGACCGGAATTGGCACAAATACCATTCTTTGGCCCTAAGTCAGTAAACATCTCAACAAACATCTGTGCTTTAAATCTCTCTTTTGGTGGATGCCAGACACAAATCAATGAAGTATATGGTGGATTCGAGGCAGTAAATGGATGATGGAAGTGAACAACGGTGGTTTGAGACGTTCAGGGCTGCAACTTTTAATAATATGAAAATTATTTCATGTTACCCAATTTTGGGATATACACCTTGACGTCATTAGTTTTGCTAATGATTTACCTACTGTTGGTTATGTGTTCCTTCCCTATCCTTCCATGGACCCTCTGGTTAAACTCCTAAGCTTTCTGGCTGTTTTTTATTGACATTTTTTATTAAATTTTTGGGAGTTTTAACGTGTTGTACAGAAGGTTTATTCTGTTTATCCCCACTGATACATCCTCACCCAAGTGGTGTTGGGTCGTTATTGTCTTGCATCTCCAACCGGATGCATTGTTTTTTTCTTCACATGAAGACCTAGCTTTGCATAAGGTATCAGTTAATTTTTACTGACTTGGGCCTTTTGTGTGCTTATTGTCTAGTTTCCGGTTTTTCTAATCCTGATGCTGTTTACTTTTAACTTCGCCCTTAACAGGTAATATTCAGGGTTTTATTTCATCACAATTATAGTAGGATACAGTTATTAATATTCCAGTAGTGTAGCTTTAATATTTTGGTGTTTGTCGACACTTGGGCTCTATCGGGATGCCCTTAGGCTCGTGTGGTTCCCTTGAGGAACTTAGGCATTTTCAAAAAAAAAATTTGGAAAAAATTGGTTTTGATTTATTTTGAAATTATTTTTGATTGTCTTCATCATGTATCCTTATATTGTATGATTATATGTTAGATGTTAGGAGTGCAGTGAACTTTGTTTGGATTGTAATTATTTATGAAATTACTGCTCTGAGTGTAGGGCGAAGAAGTCTACATCGGTTTTACATGCTTGTTGTCTTGCCTGTAATCACTGCACTCCTACTGATTCAGGTCCTACTTGTGTGGTCATGGTCTACTCATTAGGACTCTTAACGTTGGAAGCGTGTGTCACGCTATGTATTAGTGGTGAAGTTCCGATGCCGGAGCTGTCGCCACAAGATAAATCGAGTTTTCAGTTTCTTTTCCAGAGGAGAACATGGTGATGGTACTGCGAGACCTGTACAGAATGTGCTGCCGTCGTTGCTCTCTGAGCAGCAAACTCGGCTAGCTGCAAAGGTGCTCATGAATATACGGGAATAAGGCCTCTTATTCCAGCAGCTAGCTCAACCAGTCAGGCGGTTAATCAATAGTGGGAACCGTAATACCAGGTATGTCCATTGCGGTCGAGGAGAGTGTAGATTTGGGTAGAGCGAGCACCTTATAAACAAAAGCTCACCCAGTGACGATGTCAAAAAGGGGAAGAAGCTTGCAAGTTTCTCTTTGGGAGGCTTGGCGAGATCTGGGATCAGACCGCAAGTGGGAGAGCCTTCTCTAACCCAGTAACAGTCGTAGTCGACTATTGCTTTGAGAAACTTGCACTGAGTCGGAGCTAACGTCCTCCCTGGCCGCTCAGGACGCACCTTCTACTCTGCAGTCAGGGCCGGCTGCAGGTATGGCTTCTTCCGCTGCTTCGTCGAAGCACATGCAACCGCACACTGGCTACCTGACTTTGGATGTTCATGCAGCCAAGCAAAGATGCTCCAGTCTTTGCTCTTGAAGTCGGTCCATCTGGTAGCTAGTGATTCGAGGCTTGATTCATCGGGACGTTCGGTGAAGAGACCGGCGGCCAGATCTCCATCCCGGGAGCAACATGTGGTGGAGAATAGAAGCCGCTGCTTCACAAGCCTCCGTAACAGACTAGGGATTAGCCTAGAAGCAGGATACTCTGCAAGATCTGGGGACAGATCACGAGTGCAGAGCGTTCTCCTTCCTGTTAACAGTCGGGGACCATTGTTTTGTGTTGTAAGAAACTTCAATGAGTAGGAGCATCCATCCAAAATGTGACGAGTTTGAATGCTTCTTCCGCACTTCAGCCAGGGTCGGCTGTTGTTATGGCTTCCCCTTCTTCCATGGATATGCACGCTAAGCGGTAGATGCCTACAAGTTTCTAACAGAATGCTCAGCGAGGAATGGAGTAGACCACGAGCTGGATAACCCTCTCCTTTCTGTCAGCAGTCGGGGTTGACTGTTTTTGATTTGAGAAACTTTAGTGAGATAGGATGCTCATTCACGCTTGCGGCTTGGGATGCTCCTTCCATACAGCAGCCGGGTCTGGTTGCAGCTATGGCTTCTTCCCCTGCTTAATTGATGAAGCACGTTGGCCACAGACTAGCTATCCGACTTCTCATGTTCAGGTTGATAGCTAGTCGTTCGAGGCATTTTTATACGGGACATGTGTTGATGATCTGGGGCCAGATCTCCGTCCTGTGAGGAGCTTATGGTAACAAGCGGATTATCGTTGCTCTGCTAGCCTCGTTCTCGGACCGGCTGCCGCAGATTGCTCTGCATATCGCAGCATCCCAGTAGTTGCTGGTACTACCGTAAACAGGCTCTGGTGGTGAGCTGTCGGACGGTGCTGCGTTGGTCCAGTCATCTGTTCAGTCGGATGGTGTTGACCATATATTTTTATACTGTACCAATGACCCAGACTTAGCTGGTGCTAACTCTTAAATTCTAGGGCCAAACACAAATTTTGCCCCCCCCCCCCCCCCCCCCAATCTCCAAAATTTGCATCAAAATCCCAAAAATAGATGTCCTATGTGGTCCTCCATACTTTTTTCCACTGCGCATGCGCAGTGTCCAGGAAGTACCGAAATTGGAGCCAAATCCTCATTCTTTGTTTGGCCCTTCAGTCAGTAACATCTCACTGATATCTGTGCTAAAAATCTCAGTTAAAATGATGCCAGACACAAAATCATGAAAGAAATGGTAGATCTAAGGATGAAATAAAAGGATGAGAGGAAGAAACAGTGGAAGGTTGTGTTCAGGGCTGTAACTTATAATTTTTTATGCAAAATTATTTCATGTTCCCTAATTTCGGGCATAGGCCTGATGTTTACATTCTTGTTATGAAATTTCCACAGTTTGTTCAGAGTTTCCTCTCTCCCTTTCCTTTATACACCCCTTGCTATTCTCCCATGCTTTTGTCATAATTTTTGTAATTTTTTACTGAAATTTCTTGGGAGTTTTGGCTTGGTAACAGAATGTTTATTCTGTTTTTCCACATGGTTACGTCCTCACCCTAGGGTGGTTAGGCGTTTCGTTCATGCATCTACCATCCGATGTACTACAGTTTCTTCTCAGGAAGCCTCTGTTTTACATCGGATAGTGGTAAAATTGGTTACTGATTTCGGGCCATATTTTCAGTGCCTGGAGTCTTGTTTCCAGTTTTTATTCACTTTTGTTTATGATGACAACGGTTACTTCTGACAGTGATTCCTTGTCTTCTATTAGTTCTACTCATAGCCAGATACATTAATATTGTCCGCAAGTGTAACATTAATTTTTAGACATGTTTTAAAAAATTTTGTCCACACTTAGGTTTTTTTGGGATCCATTTGGGCTCATCGTTCCCATTGGGAACTTGGGCTCATCTTGAAATTTTTTCGAAAAAGTTTTTTTTTTTTTAATTAATTTTCAAAATGTTTGGAATGGATTATTATTATTATGTATCTTTGTTTTCAAGGGTGGGTGCGAGTACGATGACTGTTTAATATTTTTTCAAAATGAAAGAATATTGTTCAATTGTAAATCGAGGAAGTCTTCCTCTGATTCTCATGTTCATTGTATTTGTTGTAGTCTGTGTACTCGCACTAATTCTTGCTCAGTGTGTGCCAATTCAGATGACAAACGTTGGAGACGTGTGTCACGTTATATTGTTAGTGGTGAGAGGTCCATGCCAGTCCTCTCTCCACAGGATACTCTAGTTTTTTCAGTCTCTTTTTCAGAGGAACAAGAACAGGGTGATGTTTCCGTGATGTCTTCAAAAGTGTGCTTCCGTCGTCGCAATAATGAGCTAGCGGCAAAGTGCTCAAAGGAATGCGGCAAGTGCCTAAGAGGTCCCACGTAGGATCGACGGTCACTTGTCGCCCGCTAGCTCCCCCGGTGAAGCAATCATTCACAAAATGGTTGTGACGCCGGGTTCGTCCATTGTTGTCTAGGAGAGGAGAAGGGGTGTTGCGAGCACTATAATCTCGGATCACGCACACCCGGCGATGACGGATCAGAGGATGGAACGGAGGAAGCCGGTCAGTCCAGTCGATTAGGTAGCTCGTCCCGATCTACCCGGACCGCGAGCGAGAGAGGCACCCTCTCTCTTACAACAACATCTGGGCCCAGATGTTGTTGTATGTAACGTTCGTTAGTCGGAGCATACGTCCACTCCTCTTGCTCGGGACGCTCCGTCGCATAGACAGTCCGACGTGGCTTGTCTATTGACTTCCTCATCCTCACGTCAGCACACACGACCGCACCTTGGCTATGTGACCGCAGATATCCAGCCTTCTTTGCCGACCAGGGAGTCCACATCGACCAGGTCGTGCCATCAGCCAGCCAAGGACACGAGGCCTTTCCATTTGGGACGTACGCATATGAGAAGTATGCAGGAATTAATGTCCCAGGAGCTTCCAGCGGCTAAATTACGTAAGACCGCGGCTCCACAGTCCTCTGTGACGGACTTGCTATCACAGATAGCTCAATTCATCGCAGCATCCCAGTAGCCATCAGAAACTTTTTCAGAAAAGAAACTGTCTGAGGAAGCTGGGTCGGTTCGCTCCCCTGCAGAGCCAGAAAGGGACGACCAAGATTCTCATGTGGTCCAGTCGGATGGTAAAAGGGAATCAGCGCAGCTGAAATTTTCCCTTTCCGAACAACTTAAGGTTTTAGAAGTTGTTTCTCCGGACCAAAATGCTGCGTTACCTGATAAGAAACTGAAAGCGTCACTGGACACAGATTTATTTGGCCGGAATAGGGACACTGCGCCTGACTTTCCGACCCAGTCCAGAAATGTCATGGACATTTGTACTTCTTAATGACGCTATATTCAAGCTAGCCTCTAAGACTGGCAAATCAGGTTTCTTATCGTCTCATGCTCTACAGCTGCCTTTCATCAATCATAGAAATAGATTTGAAACGGCAGGACAGGGCGTGCCGAGAGTTCCTCTGCGTTTAGACGACCAGGCAGATGACTTGGAGTTGTCATTGTCGGCGTCTGTGTCGATTTATCTAGTACGCTGGTGACGACTATCTTGTCTAACAGAAAAATCAGTTTAGACACATTATCTTATGCAGATCACCTTACCAGAGCGTTATCATTACATCTCGAAGGAAAGAATTCCAGGATGTTCAAAACTTCCTTGAGAGTTCTTTCGAGGGCCATAGCATATTCTATGTATAACTCCGCCCTTTCAGTGGCAATATGGAGTTAGTCAGACGGGGGCGAATATGTCCAAGGGAAGTTCCAATAGAGGATCTAAGAAAGCCTCTACGTCTTACTCCGGAGTCCGTCAGAGTAGCAACTCAGGTAGGGGTCATAATGCTGGCCGAGATAACCGGTCAGATGCCCCTAGGTTGACCGGGCGAGGTGCGGGTCGTGGAGGATGTGGTCTCTCCTCCCGCAACCCTCGCAGGGCCAGGAGGTGATGGTCTAAACCTCTATTGCATTCCGGTGGGTGGAAGGCTGTCGAGATTCTTAACCAATTGGTTGTAAATTACGGATGACCCATGTGTGCAAGGGGTTATTTCTGAAGGTCTAAAACTGTCCTTCAGGTCCTTCAGGGAAAAACCTCCGTTAACTCGAAGTCCATGCTGGTCTCAGCTTCCATTAAACATTCAGAAGAGAGATTCGCTTCTGTCAGAAGTTCAATCTCTTCTGGACAAGAACGCTATAGATGTCGTAGAAAACCAAGAAAACCAGGAATCTCCAGTTTTCTACAGTCACCGGTTCCTGGTTCCAAGACCAGATGGCTCGTTTCATCCAGTTATAGATCTGAGCTGGATATGTGGCTGATTGTGGCTCCAAAATTTTATATGAAGACCATCCAATAGGTCAGAGCGAGCATTCGAGTGAACGATTATGCTGCGAGCATAGATCTCAAGGATGTGTACTTTCACGTCATGGTACATCCAGCATTTAGAAAGTATCTTCGCTCCGCTGTCCTAGGAGTTGTTTATCAGTTCTGAGCAATGATGCTCTGGTCTGAATCTAGCGCCCTGGGCCTTCACTCGAATAATGATCTCGGTAATGACTCATTTCCGAGCTCATTCGCCTGTGGTAACGTCGGCCTACTTGGACGACATACTTCAGAGTTACGGCAGCAAATTAACGCTTCAGAACGATGTTCAGAGTCTGCTTCAATTGCTCTGATGTCTCGGTTTCATAGTAAACGAAAAGAAGTCAGATCGAGTGCCGTCCTAGTCATTCACCCATGTGGGAATGAGCTTAGAGATGCACAACAATCTCGTTCGTCTGCCATTAACCAGAGCGATATTAGTCAGTTGTTACGCTCGCTTTTGTCTTCACTCAGATGTAGTAACAGCGAGAGAATTCATGAGACTGACAGGTTTGTGCGGAGCCGCTGTGGATGTTATTCTGATGGGGCGGCTACGCACTCGTCCACTCCAGATATATTTTTATACTGTACCAATGACCCAGACTTAGCTGGTGCTAACTCTAAAATATTTAGGGCCAAACGCAAATTTTACCCCCCAATCCCCAAAATTTGCATCTAAAACCGAAAATTACATGTCCTATATGGTCCTCCATACTTTTACTCCACTGCGCATGCGCAGTGTCAAGGAGGTCTCGCAATTGCCGCCAAAAGTCATTCTTTGTTTGGCCCTCAATATAGTTACACTTCACTGTTATTTGTGCTTGTAAATCTCAGTTTTAAAGATGCCGGACTCATAATTATGAGAGAAATGGTGGATATATGGTGGAAATAGAAGGTGGAGAGGAAAAAAAAGTGGAAACAAATGTTCAGGGCTGTAACTTATAATTTTTTTACGAAATTATTTCATGTTACCTATTTTCGAGGCATGACCTTATTGTGGTCATTCTTGCTATGAATGTTCCATTGTTTAATCAGTGTTTCCTCTCTCCCTTTCCTTTATTCCCCCTAGCTATTCTCCCATGCTTTTGGCTTATTTTTTGTAATGTTTATTACTAAAGTTTCTTGGGAGTTTTGGCTTGGTAACAGAATTATTTTCTGTTTTTTCCCCATGTTTACGTCCTCACCCTAGGGGTGTTTAGGCGTTTTGGTTTGCATCTACCATCTGATGTTCTACAGTTTCTTCTCTAGAAGCCTCTGTTTTGCATCAGATAGTGTTTAAATTGGTAACTGATTTCGGACTATGTTTGTTTCAGTGCCTGGAGTCATGTTTCCGGTTTGTTGACACTTTTGCTTCTGTTGACAACTGTTACTTCTGACAGTGATTACTTGTCTTCTGCTTAATTTAGTTCATAGCAAGATACATTAATATTGTCCGTAAGTGTTACATTAATTTTTCAAAATGATTAAAAAAATTTGTCCACACTTAGGCTTTTTGGGGATCCTTTGGGCTCAAGGTTCCCATTGGGAATTTGGGCTCTTCTGAAAATTTTTTCCAAAATTTTTTTTTTGAAAATTATTTTTTTTTGAAATGTTATAATGAATTAATATATTATGTATATTTATTTCAAGGGTTAGTGTGGGTAATATGACGGTGTATATTTTTTCTGGTTGGAAAAAATATTCTAATGCGAGGATATCTTCCTCTAATTCACAAGTTCATTGTGTTTCTTATAGTCAATGTAGTCGGGAGCGCGGTGGCTCAGTTGGTAGAGGTGCAGGCTGCAAGCCGAGAGGTCCTCGGTTCGAATCCCACCTGCGGCAACCGCGTTGTGTCCTTGGGCAAGACACTTCATCTCCATTGCCCGCGTGGGGGCACGATGACGCCGTGTACTAAGGCGTACTGCACGTCGATGGTACTCATGTCTTCAACCAATCTAACCCTGCCTGTGCTTCAGTGCGGAGTTACGATGTTGGGGAGCTGGCAGCTGCTCGTCGTTGCTCGGTGGTTCTCTCCGGGTACTCCGGCTTCCTCCACCCGTAAAACTGTCACGGTCATGATTAGCCATTGTGCATAAATATGTGACCTTAAACATCAATAAAAAAAAAAATAAAAATATAGTCAATGTAGTCGCATTAATTCTTGCTCTGTGTGTGTTGATTGATATGACAACGTTGGAGACGTGTGTCATGGTATTTTATTAGCGGTGAGAGGTCCATTATGGTCCTCTCTCCGTAGGGTCACTATATATTTTCAGTTTCTTTTTCAGAATTCATAGTGATGTTTCCGTGATGTCTTCAATAAGTGTGTCTCCGTCGTTGCAATATTAGGGCTAGCGGGAAGTGCTCAAGGTATTACGACAATTGCTGAAGAGTTCCCTGGTAGAATCGAAAGCAATTGATCGCCCGCTAGTCCACCCGGTGTCGCGTCCATTCACCAGGAAAGAATGGTACAGCTCACGGGTTAGTCCATTGCGGTCCAGGGAAGCAGATTGGGTGATGCGAGCACTATAAAACTTCAGATGTGCACACCCAGCAACGACGGATCCGAGGATAGTATGGGGGAAGCCTGTCAGTCCGGTAGCTAGCTCGTCCAGGTCCCCCGGACCGCGAGCGAGAAAGGCCCCCTCTCTCTTGCATCAACATCTGCGCTGCGATGTTGTATGTTGTTTGCTAAGTCAGAGCTTACGTCCACTCCTCCTGCTCGGGACGCTTCGTCGCATGACAGTCCGACGTGGCTGTTATATTGGCTTCCTCATCCTCGTCAACACACACGACCGCACCTTGGCTATGTGACCACAGATTTACAGGGGACGTTCGCATATTATATAAATGCAGGATTGAATGTCCCTGGTGCTCCTGCTTCGCCGACCAAGGAATACACATCGACCAGGTCACTCCATCTGCTAGCCAAGGATACGAGACCTTTCCAGTTGGGACGTTCGCATATTATATAAATGCAGGAATGAACGTCCCGGGAGCTTCCAGCGGATATTTCATGTAGGACCGTGACTCCACAGGTCTCATAGGGTAACATGAACTAGGTATTGTTACCGTTATGTCTTCGTAAGTGTGCATCCGTTGTCACAGTCAAATGAAGAGCTAGCGGTAAAGTGCTCATGCAGATATGTCAATTGCCTAAGATGTCCCTAGTAGGATCGACGGCGTTGGCATCTGCTAGCTCGCCCGGTTCGCGACCATTTACCGAATGGCTCAGCACCCGGGTTCGTCCGTTGCGGTCCAGGAAGGAGATTTAGGTGATGCGAGCACTATAAAATACAATGTGCACACCCAGTGATGACAGATACGAGGATGGTACGGAGGAAGCCTATTAGTCCGGTTCCTAGCTCGTCCAGGTCCATCCGGGCTGCGAGCGAGAGTGGTTCCTCTCTCGTATTACAATATCTGGGCCCAGATGTTGTGGTACAAAACGTTCCTCAGTCGGAGCATACGTCGACCGCTTGGGACGCTCCGTTATATAGACAGTCCAGAGAGACTGCTCTTTCGGCTTCCTCATCCTCACGGCAGCACACGCTATGTGACCTGTGATATTCAACCAACATCGCTGACCAAGGATTCTGCGGCGACCAGGTCACGCCATCCGGTAGCCAAGTATCCGAGGCCTTCATACTCCGGACGTTCGCATATTAGATGTATGCAGGAGTGAACTCCAAGGAGCTTCCAGCCTCTAAATCCTGTAAGACCGCAGCTCCACAGGCCTCTGTTACGGACATGATATCGCAGATAGCACAAATTATCACAGCATCCCAGGAACCGACAGTAACTCTGTCGGATCAGGGATTATCCGAGGAAGCTGGGTTGGTACAGTCTGCTGCAGGTTCAGGCATGGACGACCAAGAATTACAAGTGGTCCGACAGGATTGCGAAAGGGTTACGGATGAGTGGTATTTTCCCTTTTCGGAACAACATAATTGCCATAGAGTGCATCCGTCATTATCATCTGACGTTGTTCCTCCGGACCAAAATGCTGCGTTGCCGGATAACAGTCTGATAGCGCCACTGGACACAGAATTCTGAATTGGTTTAGGGACATCATCCCTCAGTTTCCGACACAGTCCAGATATGTCTCACGGACATTTGATCTGTTGAACGATGCTATATTTATTTAACTTGCTACCTAAATGGGCAGGTCAGGTTTCTTATCGGCAATATGCTCTACATCTGCCTTTCATCAATTCAACGAATATTTTGAAACAGCAGGACAGAGCATTCTGAGAGTTCTCTGCATCTAGACGACCAGGGCAGGACCTAGTATTTTTTTTTACTGTCGTCTATGTCAATTCCAACCATGATGTTGGAAATAATAATATCGTCTAGCAGGGTCAGCTTAGATGCATCATCGTACGCAGATCACCTTACCATTACGTTATCATTACGTCTCAAAGGGAAAAGAATTCTAGGATGATAATATACTTAAGAGTTCTTTCAAGGGCCTCATGTAAAACTCTGTCCTTTAGTGGCAATATGGAGTTGGTTAGACGTGACGTGGCCCTAGCTACATCCATGCGTGTAGATAGTAAGGTGAAAAACTCTCTCAGAGTCGCTCGGGTCTCTGGAGAGTTTTCTTCAACGGCAAGCTTTCCGTAGTCTATGATCAGTTAACTAAGAAAACTTTTGACTCTCTGCTATTAAAATTTGCTTTCATATAGTCGGATTCAGCAGAGAAGAGTAGGACAGGCACTTCTGGGACGAATACGTCCAAGGGAAGTTCCTATAGAGGTTCCTATGCGTCCTCTAGGTCTTATTCTAGAGACCCTCAGGGTAGCGACTCATATTGGGGCCGTAATTCCGGTCAGATGTCCCTAGGTCGACGGGACGAAGTGCGGACCGTGGATGACATGGCTTCTCCTTCCGCAAGCCTCGCAGGACCAGGAAGTAATGGTTTTAACCTCTATCGCGTACTAGTGAGTGGAAGACTGTCGAGTTTCTCAATTATTTGAGAATAGATTACGGACGTCCCTTGGATTCAAGGGGTGATTTCGGAAGGACTAAATTGTTCCTCAAACGAAATCCTCTGTTAACTCGGAGTCCAAGATGGACTCATCTTCCACCAAGTCAGTAGGATAGAGGCTCGCTTCCATCAGAAGTCTAGTCTCTTCTGGAATGATCGTGATGGAGATAGTAGAAATCCAGGAATCCAGCTTTCTACAACCATCCTTTTCTGGTTCCAAGAAAGTATCTTCGCTTCCTTATCATAGGAGTCGTATATCAGCTCCGAGCAATATGCTTCGGTCTGAATCTAGCCCCCTGGGCCTTCACTCGAATAACGGACTCGGTAATGACTCTTTTCCGAGCTTATTCGTCTGCGATAACGTCGGCCTACCTGGACGACATTCATACAGGTACGGCAATGAGTTAACGCTTCAGAACTATGTGCAGAATCTGCTTCTATTGCTGCGACGTCTCGGTTTCTTGAGTAAACAAGGAGAAGTCGGATCTGGTATCATCCAAGTCATTAACCCACCGGGGGATGAGCTTCGTAATGCACAACTTTTTCGTTCGTCTGCCATTACCCAGAACGAAATTATTCAGTTGTTATGCTCACTATTGTCTTCGCTCAGACAAAGTCTCAGCAAGAGATCTTATGGGACTGATGCGTTTAGGCGGAACTGCCGCGATTTTATTCCGATGGGGCGGTTACGCATTGCTCCTCTCCAAATTTCTTTAATTCAGAATTGGAGGGTGAAGATTCTTTCGCTCGATACGGACATCTTCTTGTCAAATCAAGTGAATAAGAGATTCAGACTTGGGCAAGTTTTCTGGGTTTAACTCGGGTAGTTCCACTGCAATTGCCGGATCCGAGTTTTACAGTCTTGACGGATGCCAGTAAAACAGGTTGGGTCATTTCATTGAGTCCAACGGATTGAAGTGCCAGGGTCTTTTGATTCCGTAGTTCCTTATCAAGCACTCAAACATCAAGTATGATGTCATTTTGGCTTGCGCTACGTTATTGGATAACATAATTCAGAATGTTCATATGCTAATTCTGTCCGACAACTCGACGGTATTAGCGTATTTTCGAAATTATGGAGGTACTCATTCCATCCTGTTATTCATGTTAATGGAATGAATCTTTCGGTTGCTACTAGAACATCAAGTTCTATCGGTCCGTCATATTCAGGGTCGTCTGAACGTATCAGCGGACTCCCTTCGCGGAGAGGCCGTTTGTTGCTGCCAGAATCGGCTTTCAACAAACGAGTTTTCAATCAGATTGCTACCAAGGCGAGCAGCCAATGATCGACTTATTTGCGACGCATCTCAACAATCAGTTGCAGACATATGTGTCATTATGTTTGGATCTTCGAGCGTTTGCAGTAAACACTCTATCGATCTTGTTAGACGGAATAATAAGATATGCGTATCTTCCAGCGCTGTTGATTCAGCAGATATTGCTCTAGTGTAATTATTTTAATGCAAATTCTGTTGATAGCTTCTCTAGCTCCACAAAGACTGTGGACTAATTTACTCAGGCGTCTGTTGTGGAACATGCCGTGGAAGCTTCCTCCACATTTCGGTCCATTCTATGGTCAGATGGATTCAATCTATAGTCAGTTCTGCTTATGATTATATCTTCATTCAGCAGTCTGTGTTTTAGTTTTAAGCTCATGAATTAAGAGTTCTTCTACTTCATGGGCTTAAGCTATTAATATTGTTATTACAGATTTAATGAGGGCTGCATATTGGTGTTAGCCCTCCATTTTCACGATTTTGTATCTGAGAATATCGAGTCCTTTTCTGCAGATCTACATTGTTTAGGTCCACTATTTTTACTCAGAATGTCGTCTACTATAGTAAACAGTGGCAACTCTGTGTGTATAGGCTTTTGGTTCCGGCAGTGACTCTGTCCTGCTGCCCTCTTTGCTCTGGAGTATTTGATCCAGAGCAAGGGAAAGGGGGGGGGGGGGTTCCCTTAGGTCACCTGCTTTATAGTGTAAAGCAAGGGAATACCTCCCTTGGACTTAGTAATTCCGTGTCAGTTCCGAAATGATTTTAGGGTTAAGCCTATGTTTACTCATCTGTGTAATATTTTTTAAGTGTTGATTGGTGTGAAGCATTCGTATATATCACATGATTAATTGAGCGTTAATATACAATCCTCAAACACTTTTAAATGAGTATATAGAGTCTCATTTCTCTTGACTCCCGTATTTATTGGCTTTCCTTAAAAAATATTAGTATAAAGGGTTATACTAGATGTTTACAGAGACCATTGATGTTATTGTGCTCAATTACAGAATAGTATTGTGTCTTTCTTTTTTGTTACAAATAAGAAAGATACATGTAAGACTATCTCTCCTTTTCTCCTTAAGGGGATAGGTTTGTTATAGGTAATTGAGTCTATTGGATTTTCCTTATGTCCTAGGCCCTCCAAACTTTTTACTATTCAGCTAAGTCTGGGTCATTGGTACAGTATAGAAATGTTAAAAAATTTATAGTAATTTATATATTTTTTATACTTACCAATGACCGAGACGGGGATGACCCTCCCATGAGTTGGGAACTCATACCTCCCCGCTGAGTACATAATGCTTACCAGGCACTGGTTGTAAGAATGACTTTTGGCAGCATTTTCGAGACCTCCATGACACTGCGCATGTGCAGTGGAGTAAAAGTATGGAGGACCATATAGGACATGTAATTTTCGGTTTTAGATGCAAATTTTGGGGATTGGGGGTAAAATTTGCGTTTGACCCTAAATATTTTAGAGTTAGCACCAGCTAAGTCTGGGTCATTGGTAAGTATAAAAAATACATAAATTACTATAAATTTTTTAACTTTTTACTCAGAATTGGAGTGTGAAGACTCATTCGCTCGAATCGAACATCGTCTTGTCGAATCATGTGAAACATGAGATTCAGACTTGGGCAGATATTCAGTGGTTAACGCAGGGAGTACCACTGCAACTGCCGGATCCGATTTTTACGATATTGACGGATGTGAGTCAAACAGGTTGGGGCGCAACTTTGAGCCCATCAGATTCGAGATGCCAGGGTCTTTGGGATCCGCAGTTCCTAAACAAGCACATAAACATCAAGAGATGATGTCAATTGGCTTGCGCTACGTCAGTGGATGAACATTATTCAGAATTTGCATGTTCAAATTCTGTCCGACAATTTGACAGTAGTAGCGTATATTTGGAACCAGGGAGGCACTCATTCCATTCCATTGTTCAATCTAATGGAAAGAATCCTTCTATTTGTCCTAGAGCATCAAGTTCTTCTATTAGTCTGTCATATCCCGGGTCATCTGAACGTTCTAGCGGACTCCTTTTCTCGGAAAGGTTGTATGTTGCCGTCAGAATGGACTCTCAACAAACGAGTATTCAATCAGATTTGCTACCTATGGGTTTGTCCTATGATAGACTTATTTGCGATGCATCTCAACAATCAGTTGCAGATGTATGTGTCGTCATGCCCAGATCCTGTAGCGTTTGCAGTAGACGCCCTCTCGATCTCTTGGGACGGAATGATAGGATATGCGTATCGTCCAACTCCGTTGATTCATCTAATATTGCTAAAAATCTAGCAATCTCACTGCAAGATTCTATTGCTAGCATCTCTGTCACCCCAGAGACCATGGATAAATCTACTCAGGTGTCTGTTGTGGGACATTCCGCGGAAGCTTCCTCCACGGGAGGACCTTCTTTCGCAGGGGAAATCGCGCACACTGCATCACAACCTGCTAGGTCTCAACCTTCACGTATTTCCGTTGTGTGGTCCTTCTTGCACGGCAAGCATTTTACATGACGAGCAGTGGACGCAATTTCTAACTGTAGGAGGACCTCCTCTTCGCTAAATTATGCTGCTAAGTGGAAGGTTTTCTCTCGATGGTGTAGGGATCATTCTGTTGATTTTATGATCCCTCCATTCCAGACATTGCTATTTTTTTTGGTCTACTTGTTTGACGAGATCAAACTGCAGCCAAATACTATTAAGGGTTATAAGGCTATGCTATCGGATGACCTATCCTCATCATGATTGCTTACAGATTGGATCTAATGTCTCTTTATCTAAGTTAGTGTAAAACTTTTCGATAAATAGACCTAGAACCCTTAGGTGAATTCCTAAGTGGAATTTAGCTTGGGTTCTTCTGAAGCTAAAAGAAGCACCATTTGAACCTCTTGATACAGTGTATTTCAAATACTTATCTTATAAGACAGCTTTTCTCTTAGCCTTCTCTTCTGCTAGAAGAGTTAGTGAGCTTCCTGCACTATCTGTTGATGATTCCCACTATCGTAGTTTTGGTAATACTATTACATTGACTACTAATGTTGGATTTTTGGTTAACAATCAGGCTCCTAATAAGTACCTTCAGTCTATTGTTATTAAGGCTCTTCCGTCTCCAGATGGTCATAGGCCTTTGCTTTGTCCAGTCAGAGCTATGCATATTTACAAACGTAGATCTGAGTTTATCAGAAAGGAACGTAAGCATTTCTTTCTGTCTTTGCTGCCTAATAGGAAGGACATTACAGTCCATTCTATTGCAAGGTGGATTCAATTAACTATCCGTACTGCTTATGATAAATTATCTTCATCTCAGCAGTCTGTGCTTAAGATTTAGGTGCATGAAGTAATAGCGCTGTCTACATCTTGGGCTTTTGCTAATAGTGTTGCTATTACCGATTGATGAAGGCTGCATATTGATCTCAGCCTTCCATGTTCACAAATTTTTATCTTAGAAATATTGAGTCCATTTCTGGCGACCTGCATTGTTTAGGTCCGTTATCTGTAGCTCAGAATGTCATCCACTAAACAGTTGCAACTATAGTTATGCAGGCTTTCTGTTCCGGCAGTATCTCTGTCCAGCTGCCCTCTTCGTTCTGAGGTATTTGACCCAGAGCAAGGGGGGGGGGGGGGGGGGGGGGGGGGGGGTGATGGTGTTCCCTTATATCACCTGCTTTATAGTGAAAAGCAAGGGAATACCTCCTCTGGAGTCAGTAATTCCGAGTCGGTGCCGGGATGGTTTTAAAGTGTAAAGCTAATGTCTATCTCATTTATGTAATATTTTTTTAAGTGTAGCTCGGTGTGAAGCATTTGTATATGTCACGTGTCATACGAGCGTTAATATACAATCCTCGGACACTTTTAAATGAGTATAAAGAGTCTCATTCTCTGGACTATCTTTATTTATCGGCTTTCCTTTTGTAAATTAAGTATAATGGGTTATACTGGATGTTAATAGAGATCATTGATGTTATTGTGCTCAATTACAGAATGGTATTGTGTCATTTCTTTTTTGGTATAAACAAGAAAGATACATGTAAAGCCTGTTCTCCTCTTCTCCCTGAGGGGATAATTCTGTTTACTTGTAATTGAGTCTATTGGATTTTCCTTTATGTCCTAGGCCCTCCAGCCTTTTTTCTATTCAGCTAAGTCTGGGTCATTAGTTACAGTATAAAAATATGAAAAATTTTATAGTAATTTATATATTTTTTATACTTACCAATGACCCAGACGGGAATGGCCCTCCCATGAGTGGGCAGTACTGGGCACTCATACCTCCCTGCTGAGTTATTATAATCTTTTTTCTACAAAGAATGATTTTATTGGCACCAGATTTGGTGACTTCCTGGCGTCTGCGCATGCGTGGAGGGTAAAATGTATGGAGGGCCAGTTAGGATTTCTAATTTTGGGTTTTGCATGCAAATTTTGGGGATTGGGGGGCAAAATTTGTGTTTGGCCCTAGATATTTTGGGTTAGCACCAGCTAAGTCTGGGTCATTGGAAAGTATAAATATATAAATTACTATAAATTTTTTCATTTTCGGTTTTGCAAGCAAATTTTGGGAATTGGGGGGGTTCAAAATTTGTGTTTGGCCCTTGATAACTTTAGAGTTGAGCACCAGCTGGTCTGGGCCATTGGTAAGTATAAAAATTTACAATTTACTATGAATTTATAATTTTCAGTAAATTTTACCAGCCTTTGTAAGAGTTACACCCCTTTTTGTTGGAAACCCAGTGTTTGTTTGATAATGACTTTGTGAACAAAATAACTTGGAACAAATGTAATTGTATATTTTTATACTCTACCAATGACCCAGACTTAGCTGGTGGTAACTCTTTTAATTCCATGGCCAAGCACAAATTTTGCCCCCCCCCCCCCCCCCCCCCAATCCCCAAAATTTGCATCAAAATCCAAAAAATAGATGTCCTATGTGGTCCTCCATACTTTTGTCCACTGCGCATGTGCAATGTCCAAGAAGTACCGAAATTGGAGCCAAATCCTCATCCTTTGTTTGGCCCTTCAATCAGTAACATCTCACTGATACCTGTGCTTACAATCTCAGTTAAAATGATGCCAGACACAAAATCATGAAAGAAATGGTGGATCTAAGGATGAAATAAGAGGATGAGAGGAAGAAACAGTGGAAGGATGTGTTCAGGGCTGTAACTTATAATTTTTATGCAAAATTATTTCTTGTTCCCTAATTTCGGGCATAGGCCTGATGTTTACATTCTTGTTATGAAATTTCCACATTTTGTTCCGAGTTTCCTCTCTCCCTTTCCTTCTCCCATGCTTTTTGGCATAATTTTTGTAATTTTGTTACTGAAATTTCTTGGGAATTTTGGCTTGGTAACAGAATGTTTATTCTATTTTCCCCATGGTTATGTCCTCACCCTAGGGTGGTTAGACGTTTCGGTCATGCATCTACCATCCGATGTACTGCAGTTTCTTCTCAGGAAGCCTCTGTTTTACATCGGACAGTTTTAAAATTGGTTACTGATTTCGGGCCATATTCTCAGTGCCTGGAGACTTGTTTCCAGTTTTTATTCACTTTTGTTTATGTTGACAACGGTTACTTCTGACAGTGATTCTATTAGTTCTACTCATAGCCAGATACATTAATATTGTCCGTAAGTGTAACATTCATTTTTAGACATGTTTTAAAAATTTTGAAATTTTTTCGAAAAAATTATATTTTTATACTGTACCAATGACCCAGACTTAGCTGGTGCTAACTCCACAAAAACCAGGGCCAAACACAAATTTTGCCCCCCAATCCCCAAAATTTGCATCCAAAACAAAAAGAAATCATGTCCTAAAGGACCTCCATAGTACGACTCTACTGCGCATGCGCAGTGACGCAGTCGTCCCGAAATTGGCGCCAAATATCATTCTCTGTTTGGCCCTTCATCAGTCAACATCTCACTGATCTTTGTGCTTGTAAATCTCAGTTTAAAGGATGCCAGACACGTAATTCTTGGAGAAAATGTGATTCTAAGGAGGATAGAAGGAGGAGAGGAAAAAAGAAGTGGCAAAAAATAATCAGGGCTGTACTTAAAATTTTTTGTTGAAATTATGTTAAGTTGCCTATTTTCGAGGCAAACGCCTCTTGTTGTCATTCTTGCTAATTGTTGCACTGCTTATTCAGTGTTTCCTCTCCCCTAACCTTCTAAAGTCCCCCCTTGCAATTCTCCCATGCTTTTGGCATATTTTTGAGAAGTTTCATTTCTAAAAATTCCCTGGGAGAGTTGCTTGGTTACAGAATGTTTTCTGTTATTTTCCCCATAGTTACGTTTTCACCCATGGGTGTATAACGTTTGTGTTCTACATCTTCTATCTGATGTTCTGCAGATTCTCCCCTGGGAGTCTCTGTTTTGCATCAGATAGAGTGTAATTGATGACTGATTCCGGGCCAGTTTTTTCAGTGCCTGGAGTCATGTTTTCTTCTGTGTTTACACTGTTTGTTTTCATTGGCAACAGCCTTTTTTGAGGGGGGCTGTTTGCCTTTGAGGTAGTTTATCTCATTATAAGATACATTTATATTATCCGAAAGTGTCTCATTAATTATTTTATATAATTTTAAAATTTTTGACCACACTTTGCCATCGGATCCATCGGGGCTCAACGTTACTTTTCAGCAACTTGGGCTTCTCTGAAAAAATATTTTTTCAAAATTATTTTGTTTTGCAATTGTTTTTTCATTTATTAATGGATCATGTTATTATGTATCTTTGTGTCAGGGGTTTTTGCGAGTAACTAGGACTTATTGTTGTTCTTTCACAATGAAGGGAACTTGTTCAAATTGTAATAGGAAGAAATCTTCCTCTGACTTTCATGATTATTGCATTAATTGTAGTCAGTGTTCTCGCATTAATCCCTGTCCTGTATGTGAACATTGGGATGAGAAACATTGGAAACGTGTGTCACGATATGTTGTTTCTGGAGAAAGAGCGATGCCGGCTCTTTCTCCACAAGGTCACTCTACTCTCTCAGTTTCTATTTCAGAGGAACCAGAACAGGGTGATGTTTCCATGTTATCTTCTTCAAGTGTGCGTCCGTCGTCACAATTAAATACAGAGCTAGCGGCAAAAGTGCTCATGGAGATTAGACAAATGTCGTCCGCTAGCTCGCCCGGTGTAGCGTCCATTCACCGAATGGTTCGGCAGCCGGGTTCGTCCGATGCGGTCCAAGAGGAAATTTTGGGTGATGCGAGCACTATAAAAATAATAGATGCACACCCAGTGACGGCGGATAGTGAACGAGAACGGAGGAAGCCTTTTAGTCCGGTTCCTAGCTCGTCCAGGTCCAGCCGGGCCGCGAGCGAGAGAGGCCCCTCTCTCGTACAACAACATCTGGGACCAGATGTTGTGGTACAAAATGTGTCTTTAGCGGAGCATACGTCCGTCGCTCGGGACGCTCCGTTGTATAAGCAGTCCGCAGAGACTGTTAAGGCTTCCTCTTCTCGCCGGCGCACACGACCGCACCTTGGCTGCGTGACCTCCGATATTTTGCCAGCTTCGCCGATGAAGGATTATTCGGCGACCAGGTCACACCATCCGGCAGCCAGGGATTCGAGACCGATGGACTCCGGACGTTCGCATAGGAAAAGTATGCGGGAGCCATCTGATGCGGAGCTGCCCTCGGCAAAGCAGCGAAAGACCGCTCCTCCGCAGGTCTCGACGTCGGACATTCTAGTGCAGATAGCACAGCTTATCGCAGCATCCCAGCAGCCGACAGAGACGGTGTCGGATCGAGAATTATCCGACGGCGCTGGGTCGGTACGCTCCGCCGAAGCATCGGGGGGCGGACGACCGGGAACATCGGGAGGTCCGACCGGATGGTGAAAGGGATACGGATGAATTGGAGCTATCCCTTTCGGAACAACACAAAGCTGCCGTAGACTTCATCCGGCACTTTCTTCCTCAAGTTGTTCCGTCGGGCCAGACTGCTGCGCTTCCGGACAGGAGAATTATAGCGTCATTGGACTCTGATTTTTTCGAGCGGTTCAGGGACATCGCTCCCGAGTTTCCGTCGCAGTCCAATAATGTTGCAAGAACATTTGAATTATTGAACGACGCTATTTTTAAACTTGCTTCCAGGACAGGGAAAGCAGGCTTCTTGTCCGCAAATACTCTCAACCTGCCTTTCATTAATGCAAGGAATAAATTCGACACGGCAGGTCAGGGTATACCGAGAGTTCCTCTGCGTATGGACGACGAGGCGGAAGACTTAGAGCTATCATTACCGTCGTCAGCTTCTATTCCAACCGCAGTGTTGGAAACAGCTATTGCGTCTAACAGAGCCAATTTAGATGCCTTATCTTACGCAGATCACCTTACGAAGGCGTTATCACTGCGTCTTCAAGGGGAAGAGTTTCAGGATATACAATCCTCCTTAAGACTTCTTTCAAGGGCAGTAGCTTATTCCACGTGTAACTCCGCCCTTTCAGTGGCAAATTTGGAGTTGGTTAGACGTGACGCAGCCCTGTCTACATCCACACTAGTGGATTCTAAGGTGAAGAACTCTCTTAGAGTCGCTTCGGTCTCAGGAGATTTTCTCTTTGACGGCAAGCTTTCCGCTATTTATGATAATATTAAAAAGAAAGCTAGTGATTCTCTGTTGTTCAGATCCGCTCCTAAAAGGTCGGATACAGCAGACACGAATAAGGCGGGCACTTCTGGGTCTTATCCGCCCAAGAGAGGTGCCTATAGAGGTTCCGGTGCGTCCTCTAGCTCTTATTCGAGAGACCGTCAGGATAGCGACTCTCGTTCGGGACGTCCTTCAGGCCGGGACAATCGGTCGGACGCCCCGAGGTCGACGAGGCGAGGTGCGGGTCGTGGAAGACGTGGTTTCTCCTACCGCAGGCCTCGCAGATCCAGGAAATGATGGCTCAAACCTCTATCGCGTTCCGGTTGGCGGAAGGTTGTCGAGTTTTTCTCAAGAGTGGGCGTCGATTACGGACGACCCGTGGGTGAGAGGAGTGACTTCGGAAGGTCTAAAGATATCCTTCAAACGAAAGCCTCCTTTAACTCGAAGTCCAAAGTGGACTCATCTTCCGTCAAACCCTCAGAAAAGAGACGCTCTGCTATCAGAGGTGCAGTCTCTTTTAATGAAGAACGCGGTAGAGGTCGTAGAAAACCAGGAATCGCTGGGATTCTACAGCCATCTGTTTCTGGTTCCGAAACCAGACGGCTCGTTCCGTCCAGTCATAGATTTGAGCTGGATAAACAAGCTGATCGTCGCTCCGAAGTTTTATATGGAGACGATTCGATCGGTCAGAGCGAGTATTCGGGTGAACGATTATGCAACGAGCATAGATCTCAAAGATGCGTACTTTCACGTCATGGTACATCCGACATTCCGAAAGTATCTACGCTTCGCAGTCCTAGGAGTGGTGTATCAGTTCCGGGCCATGTGCTTCGGATTGAATCTAGCACCCTGGCCTTTCACTCGGGTAATGAACTCGGTAATGATCTACTTCCGAGCTCATTCGTCTGCGGTAACGTCGGCCTACCTGGACGACATTCTTCAGAGGTACGGCAACGAGTTAACGCTTCAGAACGATGTTCAGAATCTTCTTCTATTGCTCCGACGTCTCGGTTTCATAGTAAACGAGGAGAAGTCGGATCTGGTGCCGTCCAAGTCATTCACTCATCTGGGAATGAGCTTCGAGACGCACAACAATCTCGTTCGTCTGCCGTTAACCAGAGCGAAATTAGTCAGTTGTTACGCTCGCTATTGTCTAAATACAGACAAAGTCACAGCGAGAGAATTTATGAGACTGATAGGTCTGTGCGGAGCCGCCGCGGATCTCATTCCGATGGGACGGCTACGCACACGGCCTCTTCAAATTTTCCTGACTCAGAATTGGAGTGTGAAAATTCATTCGCTCGATGTAGACGTTCTCTTGTCAGATCAAGTGAAACAAGAGATTCAGACTTGGGCAAACATTCAGTGGTTAACTCAAGGAGTTCCGCTGCAGTTGCCGGATCCGAGTTTTACCATTATGACGGATGCCAGTCAAACAGGTTGGGGTGCATCATTAATCCCAACGGATTCGAGATGCCAGGGTCTTTGGGATCCGCAATTCCTGTGCAAGCACATAAACATCAAGGAAATGATGTCAATTTGGCTTGCGTTACGTCACTGGATGGACATTATTCACGATGCTCATGTCCAAATCCTATCCGACAATACGACTGTAGTGGCGTATATACGGAATCAGGGAGGCACTCAATCAGTTCCGTTGTTCAATCTAACGGAAAGAATCCTTCTGTTTGCGTTGGAACATCACGTTCTTCTTTCGGTCCGTCACATACCGGGTCGTCTGAATGTGCTAGCAGACTCCCTTTCACGAAAGGGTCGCTTGTTGCCGTCGGAGTGGACTCTCAACAAACAAGTATTCAATCAGATTTGCTACCAATGGGAACGGCCAATGATAGACTTATTTGCGACACATCTCAACAATCAGTTGCAGACGTATGTGTCCCCGTGTCCGGATCCAAGAGCATTTGCAGTAGACGCTCTATCGATCCCTTGGGACGGAATGATAGGATATGCGTATCCTCCAGCGCCGTTAATTCAACAAGTATTGCTAAAGATAAAACAATCTCAATGCAAGATTCTGTTGGTAGCATCTCTGTCGCCACAGAGACCGTGGATAAATCTACTCAGGTGTCTGTTGTGGGACCTACCGCGGAAGCTCCCTCCACGAGAGGATCTTCTTTGGCAGGGGAAATCGCGCCAACTGCATCACAACCCGCAAGGTCTCAACCTTCACGTTTTTCCGTTGTGCGGTCCTTCTTGCATGGCAAGCACTTTACAGGACGAGCAGTGGACGCGATTTCTAACTGTAGGAGGACCTCCTCTTCGCTAAACTATGCGGCTAAGTGGAAGGTTTTCCGTCGTTGGTGTAGGGATCATTCTGTTGATATATTTGATCCCTCTATACCAGACATTGCTAACTTTCTAGTATACTTGTTTGACGAAATCAAACTGCAACCTGTTACTATAAAGGGTTATAGATCTATGTTATCTGATACCTATGCACATCATGATAGTTTACAAATTGGATCTAATGTCTCTTTATCGAAATTGGTTAGAAACTTTTCGATAAATAGACCCAGAACTCTTAGATTAATTCCTAAGTGGAATTTAGCTTGGGTTCTCCTTAAATTGAAGGAAAAGCCATTTGAACCTCTTGGGACAGTAGATTTCAAATTCTTATCTTATAAGACAGCTTTTCTCTTAGCTTTCTCTTCTGCCAGAAGAGTCAGTGAGCTTCATGCACTATCGGTGGATGATTCTCATTATCGTAGTGTTGGGAACACTATCACCTTCACTACTAATGTCGGTTTTTTAGCTAAGAATCAGGCTCCTAATAAATATCCGGAACCTATTGTTATTAAGGCTCTTCCGTCTTCAGACGGGCGTAGGCCTTTACTCTGTCCTGTTAGAGCACTACGTATCTATAAACAGAGATCTCAGTTCATCAGAAAGGGACGGAAACGTTTCTTTCTGTCTTTGATGCCTAATAGAAAGGACATTTCAGTCCATTCTATTGCTAGATGGATTCAGTTAACTATCCGTACTGCGTATGAAGATTTATCTTCTTCTCAGCAGTCTGTGCTTAAGATTTCTGCTCATGAAGTAAGAGCTCTTTCTACTTCCTGGGCTTATGCTAATAGTGTTGCTATTACAGATTTAATGAAGGCTGCTTATTGGTCTCAGCCATCCACATTTACTAATTTTTATCTCAGAAATATTGAGTCCATTTCTGGAGACCTGCATTGTTTAGGTCCGTTATCTGTTGCTCAGAATGTCGTCCACTAAACAGTTGCAACTATAGTTATGCAGGCTTTCTGTTCCGGCAGTGACTCCGTCCGGCTGCCCTCTTCGCTCTGGGCTATTTGACCCAGGGCAAGGGGAAGGGGGGGGGGGGGGGGGGGGGTGTTCCCTTAGGTCACCTGCTTTATAGTGAAAAGCAAGGGAATGCCTCCTCCAAGACAGTATTTCTGAGTCGCTTCCGGGATGGTTTTAAAGTGTAATATTAATGTTTAATTTCATTCATGTCTTATTTTTAAAGTGTAGCTCGGTGTGAAGCATTTGTATATGTCAAGTGTCAAACGGGCTTTAATATACAATACTCGGACACTTTTAAATGATTATAAAGAGTCTCAATTCTCTGGACTACTTTATTTATTGGCTTGTTTTAAAAATAATTAGTATAAAGGTTATACTGGATGTTAATAGAGAACATGAATGTTATTGTGCTCAATTATTAAGGGTAGTGTATCTTTCTAATTTAAATATTAAATAAGAAAGATACATGTAAAGCCTAATACTCCTTTTCTCCTTAAGGGGTTACCTCTTTATCTTATAATTGAGCTTATTGGATTTTCCTCTATGTCCTAGGCCCTCCAGCCTGTTTACTATTCAGCTAAGTCTGGGTCATTGGTACAGTATAAAAATGTTAAAAAATTTATAGTAATTTATATATTTTTTATACTTACCAATGACCCAGACGGGGATGGCCCTCCCTGAGTTGGGAACTCTTGCCTCCCCGCTGAGTACATAGCGCTGACCAGGCACTGCCAGTAAGAATGATATTTGGCGCCAATTTCGGGACGACTGCGTCACTGCGCATGCGCAGTAGAGTCGTACTATGGAGGTCCTTTAGGACATGATTTCTTTTTGTTTTGGATGCAAATTTTGGGGATTGGGGGGCAAAATTTGTGTTTGGCCCTGGTTTTTGTGGAGTTAGCACCAGCTAAGTCTGGGTCATTGGTAAGTATAAAAAATATATAAATTACTATAAATTTTTTAACTTTCTTTTGAATTAATTTTCAAAATGTTTGTAATGGATTATTATTATTATGTATCTTTGTTTCAAGGGTTGGTGCGAGTACAATGACTGTTTAATGTTTTCAAAATGAAAGAATATTGTTCAATTGTAAATCGAGGAAGTCTTCCTCTGATTCTCATGTTCATTGTGTTTGTTGTAGTCTGTGTACTCACACTAATTCTTGCTCAGTGTGTGCCAATTCAGATGACAAATGTTGGAGATGTGTCTCACGGTATATTGTTAGTGGTGAGAGGTCCATGCTGGTCCTTTCTCCACAGGGTCACTCTAGTTTTTTCAGTCTCTTTTTCAGAGGACAAAGAACAGGGTGATGTTTCTGTGATTTCTTCAAAAGTGTGCTTCCGTCGTCGCAATAATGAGCTAGCGGCAAAGTTCTCAAAGGAATACGGCAAGTGCCTAAGAGGTCCCACGTAGGATCGACGGTCACTTGTCGCCCACTAGCTCCCCCGGTGAAGCAATCATTCACGAAATGGTTGTGACGCCGGGTTCGTCCGTTGCGGTCTAGGAGAGGAGAAGGGGTGTTGCGAGCACTATAATCTCGGATCACGCACACCTGGCGACGATGGAACGGAGGAAGCCAGTTAGTCCGGTAGCTAGCTCGTCCAGATCTACCCAGACCATGAGCAAGAAAGGCCCCCCTCTCTTACAACAACATCTGGGCCCAGATGTTGTTGTATGTAACGTTCGTTAGTCAGAGCATACGTCCACTCCTCCTGCTCAGGACGCTCCGTCGTATAGACAGTCCAACACGGCTTGTCTATTGGCTTCCTCATCCTCACGTCAGCACACACGACCGCACATTGGCTATGTGACCGCAGATATCCAGCCTGCTTCTCCGACCAGGGAGTCCACGTCGACCAGATCACGCTATCTGCTAGCCAAGGACACGAGGCCTTTCCAGTCGGGACGTTCGCATATGAGAAGTATGAAGGAATTAACGTCCCAGGAGCTTCCAGCCGCTAAATTATGTAAGACCGTGGCTCCACAGGCCTCTGTGATGGACTTCCTATCACAGATAGCTCAATTCATCGCAGCATCCCAGCAGCCATCAGAAACTTTTTCAGAAAAGAAACTGTCTGAGGAACTTGGGTCGGTTCGCTCCCCTGCAGAGTCAGAAAGGGACGACCGAGATTCTTATGTGGTCCAGTCGGATGGTAAAAGGGAATCAGCGCAGCTGAAATTTTCCCTTTCTGAACAACTTAAGGTGGCCGTAGATTTCATCCGGCAACACCTTTTAGAAGTTGTTTCTCCGGACCAAAATGCTGTGTTACCTGATAAGAAACTGAAAGCGTCACTGGACACAGATTTATTCGGCCGGAATAGGGACATTGCGCCTGACTTTCCTACCCAGTCCAGAAATGTCACAGACATTTGTACTTCTTAATGACGCTATATTCAAGCTAGCCTCTAAGCCTGGCAAATCAGGTTTCTTATCGTCTCATGCTCTACAGCTGCCTTTCATCAATCATAGAAATAGATTTGAAACGGCAGGACAGGGCGTGCCGAGAGTTCCTCTGCATTTAGACGACCAGGCAGACGACTTGGAGTTGTCATTGCCTGCGTCTATGTCGATTTATCCAGTATGCTGGTGACGACTATCTTGTCTAACAGAAAAATCAGTTTAGACGCATTATCTCATGCAGATCACCTTACCAGAGCGTTATCATTACGTCTCGAAGGAAAGAATTCCAGGATGTTCAAAACTTCCTTGAGAGTTCTTTCAAGGGCCATAACATATTCTACATATAACTCCACCCTTTTAGTGGCAATTTGGAGTTAGTGGACAGGGCGTGCCGAGAGTTCCTCTGCATTTAGACGACCAGGCAGACGACTTGGAGTTGTCATTGCCGGCGTCTATGTCGATTTATCCAGTACGCTGGTGACGACTATCTTGTCTAACAGAAAAATCAGTTTAGATGCATTATCTTACGCAGATCACCTTACCAGAGCGTTATCATTACGTCTCAAAGGAAAGAATTCCAGGATGTTCAATACTTCCTTGAGAGTTCTTTCAAGGGCCATAGCATATTCTACGTCTAACTCTGCCCTTTCAGTGGCAATATGGAGTTAGTCAGACGTGATGCTGCCCTGGCTGCATCCACAAGAGTGGATAGCAAGGTGAAAAACTATCTTCTGGTCGCTCCGGTCTCAGGAGAGCTTCTCTTCGACGGTAAGCTTTCTACAATCTATAATCAGATTACTAAGAAAGCTTCGGATTCTCTGCTTTTAAATCTGCTTTGAAAAAGTCGGACTCAGCAAGGAGGAGTAAGCAGGCACTTCGGGGGCGAATACGTCCAAGGGAAGTTCCTTTTGAGGATCTAAGAAAGCCTTTACGTCTTACTTCGGAGACCGTCAGAGTAGCGACTCAGGTAGGAGTCGTAATGCTGGCCGAGATAACCGGTCAGACACCCCTAGGTCGACTGGGCGAGGTGCGGGTCGTGGAGGATGTGGTTTCTCCTCCCGCAACCCTTGCAGGGCCAGGAAGTGATCTAAGGTCTAAATCTCTATTCCAGTGGGTGGAAGGCTGTCGAGATTCTTATCCAATTGGTTGTCAATTACGGATGACCCATGGGTGCAAGGGGTTATTTCCGAAGGTCTAAAACTGTCCTTCAAGGAAAAACCTCCGTTAACTCGAAGTCCACGCTGGACTCAGCTTCCGTTAAACGTTCAGAAGAGAGATTCACTTCTATTAGAAGTTCAATCTCTTCTGGACAAGAACGCTATAGACGTCGTAGAAAACCAGGAATCTCCAGTTTTCTACCGTCACCTGTTCCTGGTTCCAAGACCAGACGGTTCGTTTCGTCCAGTTATAGATCAGAGCTGGATAAACAATCTGTTCGTGGCTCCAAAATTTTATATGGAGACCATCTGATCGGTCAGAGCGGGCATTCGAGTGAACGATTATGCTGCGAGCATAGATCTCAAGGATGTGTACTTTCACATCATGGTACATCCGGCGTTTAGAAAGTACCTTCGCTTCGCTGTCCCAGGAGTTGTTTTCAGTTCCGAGCAAAGATGCTCTGGTCTGAATCTAGCGCCCTGGGCCTTCACTCAAATAATGATCTCGGTAATGACTCATTTCCGAGCGCATTCGTCTGTGGTAAAGTCGGCCTACTTGGACGACATTCTTCAGAGTTACGGCAGCAAGTTAACGCTTCAGAACGATGTTCAGAGTCTGCTTCAATTGCTCCGACGTCTCGGTTTCATAGTAAACAAAAAGAAGTCAGATCTAGTGCCGTCCAAGTCATTCACCCACATGGGAATGAGCTTAGAGACGCACAACAATCTCGTTCGTCTGCCGCTAACCAGAGCGATATTAGTCAGTTGTTACGCTCGCTTTTGTCTTCACTCAGATGTAGTAACAGCGAGAGAATTCATGAGACTGACAGGTTTGTGCGGAGCCACTGCAGATCTTATTCCGATGGGGCGGCTACGCACTCGTCCACTCCAGATTTTTTTTACTCAGAATCAGTGTGAAGACTCATTCGCTGGAAACGAACATCGTCTTGTCGAATCATGTGAAACATGAAATTCAGACTTGGGCAGATATTCAGTGGTTAACTCAGGGAATACCACTGCGACTGCCGGATCCGATTTTTACGATATTGACGGATGCGAGTCAAACATGTTGGGACGCAACTTTGAGCCCATCAGATTCGAGGTGCTGGGTCTTTGGGATCCGCAGTTCCTAAACAAGCACATAAACATCAAAGAGATGACGTCAATTGGCTTGCGCTACGTCAGTGGATGAACATCATTCAGAATTCGCATGTTCAATTTCTGTCTGACAATTCGACAGTAGTAGCGTATATTCGGAACCAGGGAGGCACTCAATCCATTTCATTGTTCAATCTAACGGAAAGAATCCTTCTGTTTGTCCTAGAGCATCAAATTCTTCTATCGGTCCGTCATATTCCGGGTCGTCTGAACATTCTAGAGGACTCCCTTTCTTGGAAAGGTTGTATGTTGCCGTCAGAATGGACTCTCAACAAATGAGTATTCAATCAGATTTGCTACCTTCGGGATCATCCTTTGATAGACTTATTTGCGACGCATCTCAACAATCAGTTGCAGATGTATGTGTCGTCATGCCCAGATCCTCGAGTGTTTGCAGTAGACGCCCTCTCGATCTCTTGGGATGGAATGATAGGATACGCGTATCCTCCAGCTCCGTTGATTCAGCTGATATTGCTAAAAATCAAGCAATCTCACTGCAAGATTCTATTGCTAGCATCTCTGTCACCCCAGAGACCATGGATAAATCTACTCAGATGTCTGTTGTGGGACTTTCCGCGGAAGCTTCCTCCACGAGAGGACCTTCTTTCGCAGGGGAAATTGCGCACACTGCATCACAACCCGCTAGGTCTCAACCTTCACATATTTCTGTTGTGCGGTCCTTCTTGCATGGCAAGCATTTTTACTGGACAAGCAGTGGACGCAATTTCTAACTGACCTCCTCTTAGCTAAATTATGCTGCTAAGTGGAAGGTTTTCTCTCGATGGTGGTGGGATCATTCTGTTGATTTTATGATCCCTCCATTCCAGACATTGCTAATTTTTTGGTCTACTTGTTTGACAAGATCAGACTGCAGCCAAATACTATTAAGGGTTATAAGTCTATGCTATCGGATACCTATCCTCATCATGATAGCTTACAGATTGGATCTAATGTCCCTCTATCTAAGTTAGCGTAAAACTTTTCGATAAATAGACCTAGAACCCTTAGGTTAATTCCTAAGTGGAATTTAGCTTGGGTTCTTCTGAAGCTAAAAGAAGCGCCATTTGAACCTCTTGATACAGTGGATTTCAAATACTTATCTTATAAGACAGCTTTTCTCTTAGCATTCTCTTCTGCTAGAAGAGTTAGTGAGCTTCATGCTCTATCTGTTGGTGATTCTCACTATCGTAGTTTTGGTAATACTATTACATTGACTACTAATGCTGGATTTTTGGCTAACAATCAGGCTCCTAATAAGTACCCTGAACCTATTGTTATTAAGGCTCTTCCGTCTCCAGACGGTCATAGGCCTTTGCTTTGTCCAGTTAGAGCTATGCGTATTTACAACGTAGATCTTGAGTTTATCAGAAAGGAACGTAAGCGTTTCTTTCTGTCTTTGCTGCCTAATAGAAAGGACATTATGGTCCATTCTGTTGCAAGGTGGATTCAATTAACTATCCGTACTGCTTATGATAAATTATCTTCATCTCAGCAGTCTGTGCTTAAGATTTAGGTGCATGAAGTAATAGCACTGTCTACATCTTGGGCTTATACTAATAGTGTTGCTATTACTGATTTGATGAAGGCTGCATATTGGTCTCAATCTTCCACATTCACAAATTTTTATCTTAGAAATATTGAGTCCATTTCTGGCGACCTGCATTGTTTAGGTCCATTATCTGTTGCTCAGAATGTCGTCCACTATACAGTTGCAACTATAGTTATGCAGGCTTTCTGTTCCGGCAGTGTCTCTGTCCTGCTGCCCTCTTCGTTCTGGGGAATTTAACCCAGAGCAAGGGAAAGTGTGGGGGGGGGGGGGGGGGGGGGGAGGGGGAGGGAGAGGAGGAGAGGGGGTGGTGTTCCCTTATATCAACTGCTTTATAGTGAAAAGCAAGAGAATACCTCCTCTGGAGTCTTTAATTCTGAGTCGGTACCGGGATGGTTTTAAAGTGTAAAGCTAATGTCTATCTCATTTATATTAAAGTGTAGCTCAGTGTGAAGCATTTGTATATGTCACGTGTCATACGAGCATTAATATACAATCCTCGGACACTTTTAAATGAGTATAAAGAGTCTCATTCTCTGGACTATCTTTATTTATCGGCTTTTCTTTAATAAATTAAGTATAATGGGTTATACTGGATGTTAATAGAGGTCATTGATGTTATTGTGCTCAATTACGGAATGGTATTGTGTCTTTCTTTTTTTGATATAAACAAGAAAGATACATGTAAAGCCTGTTCTCCTCTTCCCCCTGAGGGGATAATTCTGTTTACATGTAATTGAGTCTATTGGATTTTCCTTTATGTCCTAGGCCATCCAGCCTTTTTTCTATTCAGCTAAGTCTGGGTCATTGGTACAGTATAAAAATGTTAAAAAATTTATAGTAATTTATATATTTTTTATACTTACCAATGACCCAGACGGGGATGGCCCTCCCATGAGTTGGGAACTCATACCTCCCCGCTGATTACATAACGCTTACCAGGCACTGGTTGTAAGAATGAGGATTTGGCTCCAATTTCGCTACCTCCTGGACACTGCACATGCGCAGTGGACAAAAGTATGGAGGACCACATAGGACATCTATTTTTTGGATTTTGATGCAAATTTTGGGAATTGGGGGGGCAAAATTTGTGTTTGGCCCTAGAATTTAAGAGTTAGCACCAGCTAAGTCTGGGTCATTCGTAAGTATTAAAAATATATAAATTACTATAAATTTTTTAACTTTTACAAAATTTGCTGTAACCATACATTGTGTGAAGATGTTCGTCAAGTTCGATATTCACCAAATTTTGTTGTTTTTTTTTTGTAGGAGTTATGCCCCTTTTGTTGAAAATTTGGTGTTTGTCTGATAATGACTTCGTGAATGCGATAAGCTGAAAACATGTAATCAAATTTTCGCAAAACTTGTTATAGGCATCAATGGTGGATACAGAGGGGTGGGCGGTGGAGCGGTCGCCCCCTTCCTTTAGCTCGTGTTTGTCTCGCATGTAGGGCGTAGCCAGGATTTTCATTTGGGGACAATACATGAATTGAAGTAAAAACATACAACGACATTTATTTCCTCCATCACCATTCGCTATGGAAAACAAATATACCGTTGAAATTATGCAAAATATATCTACTGGTCGCCTTCATTTATAGCGTCACCGACACAGCATGATTTTGTGGTGTTACATGCCCCTTGCCTCAGGTACCCCATGGCTATGCCAATTATGGGTCAGGATCTTAATTGGCATAGTCATGGGATACCTAAGCCTAGAGGGCTGACTGTTGAAAACTTTCAAATGCTGGCAGATCGCAATGTTCTCCTGAGGTTAAGTCGGTTATGACTGTAAACAGTGTGTCCAAAATATTTTAAATTTTCTAATTCTGTCTTGAACGTATGACAGAATTTGAAATTCTGAAACATGCTGTTTAAAAAGTGTTAATTAGCCGTTCAAAAATTCAAGAGGATTTCCACCCCAGAAGCCACCAGAATGCCTTATTTGGTCGCTCATTTCCAAAAAATTTCCAGGGGGGGGGGGCCTCCCCAGACCCCCCTACAAAAGCTTGTGCCTTGGGCACTCGTGGCAGATGCCTTTGGCATCTGCACGATTCGAACACCCCCCCCCCCCCCCCCCCCCCCCACTCCTCCCCCTTTGATAATTCCTGTATCCGCCACTGATAGGCATACATTATGCAAAGCTCTTGTGTTTAATTAATAAAATTTAGATCCACTTCTCTCTTTGTGGCTTTGTGTGTGTGTGGCGGGGGGTGGGAGGAGGTTGCCATCTCGTAGAATATGCTTATATTTCAATAGAGACTGCTTTGAAGCAAATTCCAATACAATTTTTTTTAAATATATTTCAAACACACAACTTACCAGTATTATTACTGCTCAAAAGCTTGCCTCAAATGAAAGTGCATACACTATCAACATTTTTTTCTCCCCTGTCATAATTGTATGTTATTAAATGATATTTCTTGTTTGTTTTTCTTCAGGATTGAGAAGCGTGCTAAGTACAGTAGAAGGAGGGCACATGATGATGATGATGACATTGATTACATCAATGAGCGAAACATGAAATTCAACAAAAAATTGGAACGTTTCTATGGAGGGTATACAACAGAGATCAAGCAGAATTTGGAAAGAGGAACAGCTATTTGATGTTCATTGGTTCTAGCTGAATCTTTCAGTAATACAACTGCAGACCTGATAGCAAGCAAAGACTATATATGTGGCTGCCTCATATTCACAGATAACATGTCTGACGAGGGATCTACATACTGTTGTCTCCAATTTTGTGATAGTGAGGTGACCCTGTGTATTAATCCTTAAGAGCCTAGAGATTTTTACATATTTTTGTTATACTTTGACAGTCTACATCCTTTGACTTTGCTGCTGTTTTTTGGCAAGTCTCCGCTGCCTATATAGGCCACCAAGACTTGCTTAAAAACAACTACCAAGGTACATAAAATGTAATTTGTGATTTAACCCAAATCCTGCATGTAGGGGCCCCTGTTCTGTTGCAAAAATATGATCAAAGTTGAAATAAGGCCCTTAAGTGGTGTTAAGGCATATTGTATTGCACATTGGTGGTACACATGCCTTTTACCAATGCTACCTAAGCTCATATCTTGCTTGTGCCTATTTAGTAAGTTGGAAAATCTCTCTGCTGTGTGATAGTTCTCTCAGGGTACATTCATGTTCTACTCTCATAAAAACTGACCAGATAATATTCTGGTTGTTAAATTGTAGCAAGGGTGAAGGTGTAGAGGTTGTAATATCCTAAAAGATAGATGAAATAGTGTATTCCATTCTTGTTCATCTGAGTAAATCATGTGACTTCATATCAGTGTATCAGCAGGTAGTCTTGATGTTTCAGTGGAAACAAACATTTAAGAATAAAAAATTTTTATCTCAGGAGAACTGTCCACCTGTTACTTACAATTCAACGACATGCGCCTGTGCTATACACAAAAACCTCATTCAAAGTTTTTTCATCTTTCAAAACATATCTTAAGATCTTTTCATTGAAACAATTTCCTCTAGCTCATTATTTCACTGAGCTGTAATTTGAAACATAGAATGACATGTATCAGTAACTTGTAGACCAATATTGTTAACCCTTAAAGGCCTGGAGATTTTTATACTTTTTTAGCTGCGACTAGCAGCTCTATAAGTGGCAATGTTGGTCTGTCTGTCGGTCGGTCTGTCTGTGACCAACGAGTTTGTCTGTGACCAACAAGTTTCAAAACTCAATAACTTTTGAAATACTTGATGGAATGACTTTATATTTGGCATGTAAGTGTATCTTATTGATGTCTAGCCACTGTTCAATGCATGTGTTGTTCCAAATATTTTCTTGGAGTTATGGCCCTTGATGAACTTAGAAATTTTTATACTGTACCAATGACCCAGACATAGCTGGTGCTAACTCTTAAAATATAGGGCCAAACACAAATTTTGCCCCCCAATCCCCAAAATTTGCATCTAAAACCAAAGAAAACATGTCCTGAAAGGCCCTCCACACTTCACCTCTACTGCGCATGCGCAGTGTCAAGGACGTTCCGAAATTGGCGCCATTAATCATTCTAAGTTTGGCCCTTCATCAGTTAACATCTGACTGATCTTTGTGCTTGTAAATCTCAGTTTAAATGATGCCAGACACATAAATATTAGTGAAATGGTGATTCTAAGGAGGATAGAGAAGGAGGAGAGGAAAAATGTGTGACAGAATATTATCAGGGCTGTAACTTAAAATATTTTTATACTGTACCAATGACCCAGACTTAGCTGGTGCTAACTCCAACAAAACCAGGGCCAAACACAAATTTTGCCCCCCAATCCCCAAAATTTGCATCCAAAACAAAAAGAAATCATGTCCTAAAGGACCTCCATAGTACGCCTCTACTGCGCATGCGCAGTGACGCAGTCGTCCCGAAATTGGCGCCAATTATCATTCTCTGTTTGGCCCTTCATCAGTCAACATCTCACTGATCTTTGTGCTTGTAAATCTCAGTTTAAAGGATGCCAGACACATAATTTTTAGAGAAAATGTGATTCTAAGGAGGATAGAAGGAGGAGAGGAAAAAGAAGTGGCAAAAAATAATCAGGGCTGTACTTAAAATTTTTTGATGAAATTATGTTAAGTTGCCTATTTTCGAGGCATGGGCCTCTTGTTGTCATTCTTGCTAATTGTTGCACTGCTTATTCAGTGTTTCCTCTCCCCTAGCCTTCTAAAGTTCCCCCTGGCAATTCTCCCATGCTTTTGGCATATTTTTGAGAAGTTTCATTTCTAAAATTTCCTGGGAGAGTTGCTTGGTTACAGAATGTTTTCTGTTATTTTCCCCATAGTTACGTTTTCACCCATGGGTGTATAACGTTTGTGTTCTGCATCTTCCATCTGATGTTCTACAGATTCTCCCCTGGGAGTCTCTGTTTTGCATCAGATAGAGTGTAATTGATGACTGATTCCGGGCCAGTTTTTTCAGTGCCTGGAGTCATGTTTTCTAGTGTGTTTACACTGTTTGTTTTCATTGGCAACAGCCTTTTTTGAGGGGGGCTGTTTGCCTTTGTGGTAGTTTATCTCATTATAAGATACATTTATATTATCCGAAAGTGTCTCATTAATTATTTTATATAATTTTAAAATTTTTGACCACACTTTGCCATCGGATCCATCGGGGCTCAACGTTACTTTTCAGCAACTTGGGCTTTTCTGAAAAAATATTTTTTCAAAATTATTTTGTTTTGCAATTGTTTTTTCATTTATTAATGGATCATGTTATTATGTATCTTTGTGTCAGGGGTTTTACGAGTAACTAGGACTTATTGTTGTTCTTTCACAATGAAGGGACATTGTTCAAATTGTAATAGGAAGAAATCTTCCTCTGACTTTCATGATCATTGTATTAATTGTAGTCAGTGTTCTCGCATTAATCCCTGTCCTATATGTGAACATTGGGATGAGAAACATTGGAAACGTGTGTCACGATATGTTGTTTCTGGAGAAAGAGCGATGCCGGCTCTTTCTCCACAAGGTCACTCTACTCTCTCAGTTTCTATTTCAGAGGAACCAGAACAGGGTGATGTTTCCATGTTATCTTCTTCAAGTGTGCGTCCGTCGTCACAAATGAATTCAGAGCTAGCGGCAAAAGTGCTCATGGAGATTAGACAAATGTCGTCCGCTAGCTCGCCCGGTGTAGCGTCCATTCACCGAATGGTTCGGCAGCCGGGTTCGTCCGATGCGGTCCAAGAGGAAATTTTGGGTGATGCGAGCACTATAAACATAATAGATGCACACCCAGTGACGGCGGATAGTAAACGAGAACGGAGGAAGCCTTTTAGTCCGGTTCCTAGCTCGTCCAGGTCCAGCCGGGCCGCGAGCGAGAGAGGTCCCTCTCTCGTACAACAACATCTGGGACCAGATGTTGTGGTACAAAATGTGTCTTTAGCGGAGCATACGTCCGTCGCTCGGGACGCTCCGTTGTATAAGCAGTCCGCAGAGACTGTTAAGGCTTCCTCTTCTCGTCAGCGCACACGACCGCACCTTGGCTGCGTGACCGCCGATATTTTACCAGCTTCGCCGATGAAGGATTCTTCGGCGACCAGGTCACACCATCTGGCAGCCAGGGATTCGAGACCGATGGACTCCGGACGTTCGCATAGGAAAAGTATGCGGGAGCCATCTGATGCGGAGCTGCCCTCGGCGAAGCAGCGAAAGACTGCGCCTCCGCAGGTCTCGACGCCGGACATTCTTGTGCAGATAGCACAGCTTATCGCAGCATCCCAGCAGCCGACAGGAACGGTGTCGGATCGAGAATTATCCAACGGCGCTGGGTCGTTACGCTCCGCCGAAGCATCGGGGGCGGACGACCGGGAACATCGGGAGGTCCGACCGGATGGTGAAAGAGATACGGATGAATTGGAGCTATCCCTTTCGGAACAACATAAAGCTGCCGTGGACTTCATCCGGCACTTTCTCCCTCAAGTTGTTCCGTCGGGCCAGACTGCTGCGCTTCCGGACAAGAGAATTATAGCGTCATTGGACTCTGAATTTTTTGAGCGGTTCAGGGACATCGCTTCCGAGTTTCCGTCGCAGTCCAATAATGTTGCAAGAACATTTGAATTATTGAACGACGCTATTTTTTAAACTTGCTTCCAGGACGGGGAAAGCAGGTTTCTTGTCCGCGAATACTCTTAACCTGCCTTTCATTAATGCAAGGAATAAATTCGATACGGCAGGACAGGGTATACCGAGAGTTCCTCTGCGTATGGACGACGAGGCAGAAGACTTAGAGCTATCATTACCGTCGTCAGCTTCTATTCCAACCGCGGTGTTGGAAACAGCTATTGCGTCTAACAGAGCCAATTTAGATGCCTTATCTTACGCAGATCACCTTACTAAGGCGTTATCACTGCGCCTTCAAGGGGAAGAGTTTCAGGATATACAATCCACTTTAAGACTTCTTTCAAGGGCAGTAGCTTATTCCACGTGTAACTCCGCCCTTTCAGTGGCAAATCTGGAGTTGGTTAGACGTGACGCAGCCCTAGCTACATCCACACTAGTGGATTCTAAGGTGAAGAACTCTCTTAGAGTCGCTTCGGTCTCAGGAGAACTTCTCTTTGACGGCAAGCTTTCCGCTATTTATGATAAAATTAAAAAGAAAGCTAATGATTCTCTGTTGTTCAGATCGGCTCCTAAAAAGTCGGATACAGCAGACACGAATAAGACAGGCACTTCTGGGTCTAATGCGCCCAAGAGAGGTTCCTATAGAGGTTCCGGTGCGTCCTCTTGGTCTTATTCGAGAGACCGTCAGGATAGCGACTCTCGTTCGGGACGTCCTTCAGGCCGGGACAATCGGTCGGACGCCCCGAGGTCGACGAGGCGAGGTGCGGGTCGTGAAAAACGTGGTTTCTCCTACCGCAGGCCTCGCAGGTCCAGGAGGTGATGGCTTAAACCTCTATCGCGTTCCGGTTGGCGGAAGGTTGTCGAGTTTTTCACAAGAGTGGGCGTCGATTACGGACGACCCTTGGGTGAGAGGAGTGACTTCGGAAGGTCTAAAGATATCCTTCAAACGAAAGCCTCCATTAACTCGAAGTCCAAAGTGGACTCATCTTCCGTCAAATCCACAGAAAAGAGACGCTCTGTTATCAGAGGTGCAGTCTCTTTTAATGAAGAACGCGGTAGAGGTCGTAAAAAACCAGGAATCTCTGGGATTCTACAGCCATCTGTTTCTGGTTCCGAAACCAGACGGCTCGTTCCGTCCAGTCATAGATTTGAGCTGGATAAACAAGCTGATCGTCGCTCCGAAGTTTTATATGGAGACGATTCGATCGGTCAGAGCGAGTATTCGGGTGAACGATTATGCAACGAGCATAGATCTCAAAGATGCGTACTTTCACGTCATGGTACATCCGACATTCCGAAAGTATCTACGCTTCGCAGTCCTAGGAGTGGTGTATCAATTCCGGGCGATGTGCTTCGGATTGAATCTAGCACCCTGGGCTTTCACTCGGGTAATGAACTCGGTAATGATCTACTTCCGAGCTCATTCGTCTGCGGTAACGTCGGCCTACCTGGACGACATTCTTCAGAGGTACGGCAACGAGTTAACGCTTCAGAACGATGTTCAGAATCTTCTTCTATTGCTCCGACGTCTCGGTTTTATAGTAAACGAGGAGAAGTCGGATCTGGTGCCGTCCAAGTCATTCACTCATCTGGGAATGAGCTTCGAGACGCACAACAATCTCGTTCGTCTACCGTTAACCAGAGCGAAATTAGTCAGTTGTTACGCTCGCTATTGTCTGCACGCAGACAAAGTCACGGCGAGAGAATTTATGAGACTGATAGGTCTGTGCGGAGCCGCCGCGGATCTCATTCCGATGGGGCGGCTACGCACACGTCCTCTTCAAATTTTCCTGACTCAGAATTGGAGTGTGAAAATTCATTCGCTCGATGTAGACGTTCTCTTGTCAGATCAAGTGAAACAAGAGATTCAGACTTGGGCAAACATTCAGTGGTTAACTCAAGGAGTTCCGCTGCAGTTGCCGGATCTGAGTTTTACCGTTATGACGGATGCCAGTCAAACAGGTTGGGGTGCATCATTAATCCCAACGGATTCGAGATGCCAGGGTCTTTGGGATCCGCAATTCCTGTGCAAGCACATAAACATCAAGGAAATGATGTCAATTTGGCTTGTGTTACGTCACTGGATGGACATTATTCACGATGCTCATGTCCAAATCCTATCCGACAATACGACAGTAGTGGCGTATATACGGAATCAGGGAGGCACTCATTCAGTTCCGTTGTTCAATCTAACGGAAAGAATCCTTCTGTTTGCGTTAGAACATCACGTTCTTCTTTCGGTCCGTCACATACCGGGTCGTCTGAATGTGCTAGCAGACTCCCTTTCACGAAAGGGTCGCTTGTTGCCGTCGGAGTGGACTCTCAACAAACAAGTATTCAATCAGATTTGCTACCAATGGGAACGGCCAATGATAGACTTATTTGCGACACATCTCAACAATCAGTTGCAGACGTATGTGTCTCCGTGTCCGGATCCAAGAGCATTTGCAGTAGACGCTCTGTCGATCCCTTGGGACGGAATGATAGGATATGCGTATCCTCCAGCGCCGTTAATTCAACAAGTATTGCTAAAGATAAAACAATCTCAATGCAAGATTCTGTTGGTAGCATCTCTGTCGCCACAGAGACCGTGGATAAATCTACTCAGGTGTCTGTTGTGGGACCTACCGCGGAAGCTTCCTCCACGAGAGGATCTTCTTTCGCAGGGGAAATCGTGCCAACTCCATCACAACCCGCAAGGTCTCAACCTTCACGTTTTTCCGTTGTGCGGTCCTTCTTGCATGGCAAGCACTTTACAGGACGAGCAGTGGACGCGATTTCTAACTGTAGGAGGACCTCCTCTTCGCTAAACTATGCGGCTAAGTGGAAGGTTTTTCGTCGTTGGTGTAGGGATCATTCTGTAGAT
This sequence comes from Pictodentalium vernedei, assembly GCA_031216915.1. Classification (NCBI taxonomy): domain Eukaryota; kingdom Metazoa; phylum Mollusca; class Scaphopoda; order Dentaliida; family Dentaliidae; genus Pictodentalium; species Pictodentalium vernedei. The sequence continues at coordinate 276,961,294 of CM062296.1, read as the reverse complement.
ATATTTGATCCCTCTATACCAGACATTGCAAACTTTCTAGTATACTTGTTTGACGAAATCAAACTGCAGCCTGTTACTATAAAGGGTTATAGATCTATGTTATCTGATACCTATGCACATCATGATAGTTTACAAATTGGATCTAATGTCTCTTTATCGAAATTGGTTAGAAACTTTTCGATAAATAGACCCAGAACTCTTAGATTAATTCCTAAGTGGAATTTAGCTTGGGTTCTCCTTAAATTGAAGGAAAAGCCATTTGAACCTCTTGGGACAGTAGATTTCAAATTCTTATCTTATAAGACAGCTTTTCTCTTAGCTTTCTCTTCTGCCAGAAGAGTCAGTGAGCTTCATGCACTATCAGTGGATGATTCTCATTATCGTAGTGTTGGGAACACTATCACCTTCACTACTAATGTGGGTTTTTTAGCTAAGAATCAGGCTCCTAATAAATATCCGGAACCTATTGTTATTAAGGCTCTTCCGTCTTCAGACGGGCGTGGGCCTTTACTCTGTCCTGTTAGAGCACTACGTATCTATAAACAGAGATCTCAGTTTATCAGAAAGGGACAGAAACGTTTCTTTCTGTCTTTGATGCCTAATAGAAAGGACATTTCAGTCCATTCTATTGCTAGATGGATTCAGTTAACTATCCGTACTGCTTATGAAGATTTATCTTCTTCTCAGCAGTCTGTGCTTAAGATTTCTGCTCATGAAGTAAGAGCTCTTTCTACTTCCTGGGCTTATGCTAATAGTGTTGCTATTACAGATTTAATGAAGGCTGCTTATTGGTCTCAGCCATCCACATTTACGAATTTTTATCTCAGAAATATTGAGTCCATTTCTGGAGACCTGCATTGTTTAGGTCCGTTATCTGTTGCTCAGAATGTCGTCCACTAAACAGTTGCAACTATAGTTATGCAGGCTTTCTGTTCCGGCAGTGACTCCGTCCGGCTGCCCTCTTCGCTCTGGGCTATTTGACCCAGGGCAAGGGGAAGGGGGGGGCGGGTGTTCCCTTAGGTCACCTGCTTTATAGTGAAAAGCAAGGGAATGCCTCCTCCAAGTCAGTATTTCTGAGTCGCTTCCGGGATGGTTTTAAAGTGTAATATTAATGTTTGAATTCATTCATGTCTTATTTTTAAAGTGTAGCTCGGTGTGAAGCATTTGTATATGTCAAGTGTCAAACGGGCTTTAATATACAATACTCGGACACTTTTAAATGATTATAAAGAGTCTCAATTCTCTGGACTACTTTATTTATTGGCTTGCTTTAAAAATAATTAGTATAAGGGTTATACTGGATGTTAATAGAGAACATGAATGTTATTGTGCTCAATTATTAAGGGTAGTGTATCTTTCTAATTTAATATTAAATAAGAAAGATACATGTAAAGCCTAATACTCCTTTTCTCCTTAAGGGGTTACCTCTTTACTATATAATTGAGCTTATTGGATTTTCCTCTATGTCCTAGGCCCTCCAGCCTGTTTACTATTCAGCTAAGTCTGGGTCATTGGTACAGTATAAAAATGTTAAAAAATTTATAGTAATTTATATATTTTTTATACTTACCAATGACCCAGACGGGGATGGCCCTCCCTGGAGTTGGGAACTCTTGCCTCCCCGCTGAGTACATAGCGCTGACCAGGCACTGCCAGTAAGAATGATAATTGGCGCCAATTTCGGGACGACTGCGTCACTGCGCATGCGCAGTAGAGGCGTACTATGGAGGTCCTTTAGGACATGATTTCTTTTTGTTTTGGATGCAAATTTTGGGGATTGGGGGGCAAAATTTGTGTTTGGCCCTGGTTTTGTTAGAGTTAGCACCAGCTAAGTCTGGGTCATTGGTAAGTATAAAAAATATATAAATTACTATAAATTTTTTAACTTTTTAATGAAATTATGTTAAGTTACCTATTTTCGAGGCAGCAGCCATTTTGTTGTCATTCTGATTATTTAGTTACACTGTTTTTTCAGTGTTTTCCTCTCTCCCTGTCCTTTAAGTTCCCCCTGGCTATTCTCCCATGCTTTTGGCTTAGTTTTTGTAATTATTATTACTAAATTTTCTTGGGAGTTTTAGCTGAATAACAGAATGAATTCTGTTCTTTTCCCCATGTTTACGTCTTCACCTACGGGTGGTTAGGCGTTGTGTTCTGCATCTACCATCTGATGTTCTGCAGTTTCTTCCCTGGAAGTCTCTGTTTTGCATCAGATAGTGTATTTTTGGTAACTGATTTCGGGCCTGGGTGCCTGGAGTCTTATTTTAGTGTTTTTACACTCATTGTTTACATTTACAACAGCCCTCTGTGTGAGGGGGGGATTTCTGGAAAATAATATCTTGATGTTATTTTAATCATAACTAGATACATTATTATTGTTCGTAAGTGTTGTATAAATTGTTTAAAATATTTTTAAAATTTTTGTCCACACTTAGGCTTGGGATCCATTGGGGCTCAACGTTACTTTTCAGAAACTTGGGCTGTTCTGAAAAAATATTTTTTCAAAATATTTTGATTTCAATTATTTTTTCTATATTAATGGATCATATTATTATTATGTATTTTGATTGCCAGGGGTTAGTGCGAGTACCAGGACTTGTTTTCTTTTCACATTGAAAGGATATTGATCAATTGTATTAAGAGAAAGTCTTCCTTGACTTTTATAATCATTCTACATGTGGTCAGTGTACTCGCATTAACTCCTGTTCTGTATCGTATGATTTCGATGACAATATGGGAAGCGTATGTCACGGTATGTTATTGGGGAATTGGACACTCCGGTCCTTTCCCCGCAGGGTCACTCTACTTTATCAATTTCTATTTCAGACGATCAAGATTAGGGTGATGTATCTGTGATGTCTTCCAACAGTGTGCCTCCGTCGTCACAATTAATGAAGGGCTAGCGGAAAAGTGCTCATGTAAATACGCCAGTTGCCTAAGAGGACCCTAGTAGGTTCGACGGCCTTTGACGTCCGCTAGCTCGCCCGGTGTAGCGTCCATTCACCGAATGGTTCGGCAGCCGGGTTCGTCCGTTGTGGTCTAGAAGGAATTTTGGGGTGATGCGAGCACTATAAATCAACCTAATGCACACCCAGTGACGGCGGATCGGAGGGAGAACGGAGGAAGCCTTTTAGTCCGGTTCATAGCTCGTTCTGGTCCATCCGGACGGCGAGCGAGAGAGGCCCCTCTCTCGTACAACATCTGGCCGCCGCGGATCTCATTCCGATGGGGCGGCTACGCACACGTCCTCTTCAAATTTTCCTGACTCAGAATTGGAGTGTGAAAATTCATTCGCTCGATGTAGACGTTCTCTTGTCAGATCAAGTGAAACAAGAGATTCAGACTTGGGCAAACATTCAGTGGTTAACTCAAGGAGTTCCGCTGCAGTTGCCGGATCTGAGTTTTACCGTTATGACGGATGCCAGTCAAACAGGTTGGGGTGCATCATTAATCCCAACGGATTCGAGATGCCAGGGTCTTTGGGATCCGCAATTCCTGTGCAAGCACATAAACATCAAGGAAATGATGTCAATTTGGCTTGTGTTACGTCACTGGATGGACATTATTCACGATGCTCATGTCCAAATCCTATCCGACAATACGACAGTAGTGGCGTATATACGGAATCAGGGAGGCACTCATTCAGTTCCGTTGTTCAATCTAACGGAAAGAATCCTTCTGTTTGCGTTAGAACATCACGTTCTTCTTTCGGTCCGTCACATACCGGGTCGTCTGAATGTGCTAGCAGACTCCCTTTCACGAAAGGGTCGCTTGTTGCCGTCGGAGTGGACTCTCAACAAACAAGTATTCAATCAGATTTGCTACCAATGGGAACGGCCAATGATAGACTTATTTGCGACACATCTCAACAATCAGTTGCAGACGTATGTGTCTCCGTGTCCGGATCCAAGAGCATTTGCAGTAGACGCTCTGTCGATCCCTTGGGACGGAATGATAGGTTATGCGTATCCTCCAGCGCCGTTAATTCAACAAGTATTGCTAAAGATAAAACAATCTCAATGCAAGATTCTGTTGGTAGCATCTCTGTCGCCACAGAGACCGTGGATAAATCTACTCAGGTGTCTGTTGTGGGACCTACCGCGGAAGCTTCCTCCACGAGAGGATCTTCTTTCGCAGGGGAAATCGTGCCAACTCCATCACAACCCGCAAGGTCTCAACCTTCACGTTTTTCCGTTGTGCGGTCCTTCTTGCATGGCAAGCACTTTACAGGACGAGCAGTGGACGCGATTTCTAACTGTAGGAGGACCTCCTCTTCGCTAAACTATGCGGCTAAGTGGAAGGTTTTTCGTCGTTGGTGTAGGGATCATTCTGTAGATATATTTGATCCCTCTATACCAGACATTGCAAACTTTCTAGTATACTTGTTTGACGAAATCAAACTGCAGCCTGTTACTATAAAGGGTTATAGATCTATGTTATCTGATACCTATGCACATCATGATAGTTTACAAATTGGATCTAATGTCTCTTTATCGAAATTGGTTAGAAACTTTTCGATAAATAGACCCAGAACTCTTAGATTAATTCCTAAGTGGAATTTAGCTTGGGTTCTCCTTAAATTGAAGGAAAAGCCATTTGAACCTCTTGGGACAGTAGATTTCAAATTCTTATCTTATAAGACAGCTTTTCTCTTAGCTTTCTCTTCTGCCAGAAGAGTCAGTGAGCTTCATGCACTATCAGTGGATGATTCTCATTATCGTAGTGTTGGGAACACTATCACCTTCACTACTAATGTGGGTTTTTTAGCTAAGAATCAGGCTCCTAATAAATATCCGGAACCTATTGTTATTAAGGCTCTTCCGTCTTCAGACGGGCGTGGGCCTTTACTCTGTCCTGTTAGAGCACTACGTATCTATAAACAGAGATCTCAGTTTATCAGAAAGGGACAGAAACGTTTCTTTCTGTCTTTGATGCCTAATAGAAAGGACATTTCAGTCCATTCTATTGCTAGATGGATTCAGTTAACTATCCGTACTGCTTATGAAGATTTATCTTCTTCTCAGCAGTCTGTGCTTAAGATTTCTGCTCATGAAGTAAGAGCTCTTTCTACTTCCTGGGCTTATGCTAATAGTGTTGCTATTACAGATTTAATGAAGGCTGCTTATTGGTCTCAGCCATCCACATTTACGAATTTTTATCTCAGAAATATTGAGTCCATTTCTGGAGACCTGCATTGTTTAGGTCCGTTATCTGTTGCTCAGAATGTCGTCCACTAAACAGTTGCAACTATAGTTATGCAGGCTTTCTGTTCCGGCAGTGACTCCGTCCGGCTGCCCTCTTCGCTCTGGGCTATTTGACCCAGGGCAAGGGGAAGGGGGGGGGCGGGTGTTCCCTTAGGTCACCTGCTTTATAGTGAAAAGCAAGGGAATGCCTCCTCCAAGTCAGTATTTCTGAGTCGCTTCCGGGATGGTTTTAAAGTGTAATATTAATGTTTAAATTCATTCATGTCTTATTTTTAAAGTGTAGCTCGGTGTGAAGCATTTGTATATGTCAAGTGTCAAACGGGCTTTAATATACAATACTCGGACACTTTTAAATGATTATAAAGAGTCTCAATTCTCTGGACTACTTTATTTATTGGCTTGCTTTAAAAATAATTAGTATAAGGGTTATACTGGATGTTAATAGAGAACATGAATGTTATTGTGCTCAATTATTAAGGGTAGTGTATCTTTCTAATTTAATATTAAATAAGAAAGATACATGTAAAGCCTAATACTCCTTTTCTCCTTAAGGGGTTACCTCTTTACTATATAATTGAGCTTATTGGATTTTCCTCTATGTCCTAGGCCCTCCAGCCTGTTTACTATTCAGCTAAGTCTGGGTCATTGGTACAGTATAAAAATGTTAAAAAATTTATAGTAATTTATATATTTTTTATACTTACCAATGACCCAGAGGGGGATGGCCCTCCCTGGAGTTGGGAACTCTTGCCTCCCCGCTGAGTACATAGCGCTGACCAGGCACTGCCAGTAAGAATGATAATTGGCGCCAATTTCGGGACGACTGCGTCACTGCGCATGCGCAGTAGAGGCGTACTATGGAGGTCCTTTAGGACATGATTTCTTTTTGTTTTGGATGCAAATTTTGGGGATTGGGGGGCAAAATTTGTGTTTGGCCCTGGTTTTGTTGGAGTTAGCACCAGCTAAGTCTGGGTCATTGGTAAGTATAAAAAATATATAAATTACTATAAATTTTTTAACTTTTTAATGAAATTATGTTAAGTTACCTATTTTCGAGGCAGCAGCCATTTTGTTGTCATTCTGATTATTTAGTTACACTGTTTTTTCAGTGTTTTCCTCTCTCCCTGTCCTTTAAGTTCCCCCTGGCTATTCTCCCATGCTTTTGGCTTAGTTTTTGTAATTATTATTACTAAATTTTCTTGGGAGTTTTAGCTGAATAACAGAATGAATTCTGTTCTTTTCCCCATGTTTACGTCTTCACCTACGGGTGGTTAGGCGTTGTGTTCTGCATCTACCATCTGATGTTCTGCAGTTTCTTCCCTGGAAGTCTCTGTTTTGCATCAGATAGTGTATTTTTGGTAACTGATTTCGGGCCTGGGTGCCTGGAGTCTTATTTTAGTGTTTTTACACTCATTGTTTACATTTACAACAGCCCTCTGTGTGAGGGGGGGATTTCTGGAAAATAATATCTTGATGTTATTTTAATCATAACTAGATACATTATTATTGTTCGTAAGTGTTGTATAAATTGTTTAAAATATTTTTAAAATTTTTGTCCACACTTAGGCTTGGGATCCATTGGGGCTCAACGTTACTTTTCAGAAACTTGGGCTGTTCTGAAAAAATATTTTTTCAAAATATTTTGATTTCAATTATTTTTTCTATATTAATGGATCATATTATTATGTATTTTGATTGCCAGGGGTTAGTGCGAGTACCAGGACTTGTTTTCTTTTCACATTGAAATATATTGATCAATTGTATTAAGAGAAAGTCTTCCTTGACTTTTATAATCATTCTACATGTGGTCAGTGTACTCGCATTAACTCCTGTTCTGTATCGTATGATTTCGATGACAATATGGGAAGCGTATGTCACGGTATGTTATTGGGGAATTGGACACTCCGGTCCTTTCCCCGCAGGGTCACTCTACTTTATCAATTTCTATTTCAGACGATCAAGATTAGGGTGATGTATCTGTGATGTCTTCCAACAGTGTGCCTCCGTCGTCACAATTAATGAAGGGCTAGCGGAAAAGTGCTCATGTAAATACGCCAGTTGCCTAAGAGGACCCTAGTAGGTTCGACGGCCTTTGACGTCCGCTAGCTCGCCCGGTGTAGCGTCCATTCACCGAATGGTTCGGCAGCCGGGTTCGTCCGTTGTGGTCTAGAAGGAATTTTGGGGTGATGCGAGCACTATAAATCAACCTAATGCACACCCAGTGACGGCGGATCGGAGGGAGAACGGAGGAAGCCTTTTAGTCCGGTTCATAGCTCGTTCTGGTCCATCCGGACGGCGAGCGAGAGAGGTCCCTCTCTCGTACAACATCTGGCCCCAGATGTTGTGGTACAAAATGTTTCGCATTCGGAGCATACATCCGTCGCTCGGGACGCTCCGACATATAGTCAGTCCGAAGAGACTGTCAATAAGGCTTTCTCATTCTCATGGTAGCGCACACGACCGCTCTTGGCTACGTGACCACGGATATCCAGTCAGCTTCGCCAGTCAGAGAATCATCGGCGACCAGGTCACACCATCCGGTAGCCAGGGACACGAGGCCTGCAGACTCCGGACGTTCGCATAGGAAGTGTGCGGGAGTCAACGTACACGGAGCTTCCGGCGGCAATGCATCGTAAGACCGCTACTGCACAGGCCTCGGGAACGGACGTGCTTTCCTAAATAGCACAGTTTATCGCAGCATCCTAGCATCAACTGAATCTGTCACATATTTTTTATCCGACGATGCTGGGTCGGGACACTCCGCAGAAGCGGGTACGGACGTCCGAAAATTTCATCCGGTCCGACGGGATACCGAAAGGGATTTGGAGGATTTCGAGCTTTCCCTTTCAGAACAACATATGCTGTTGTGTATGTCATCTGACTTGGTCTTCTACAGCTTCTTTCGTTGGACCAGATTGCTGCGATGCCGGATAAGAAACTGATAGCGTCGGTGGACTTAGAAATTTTTGGTTCGGTTCAGGGACATCGTCCCTCAGTTCCGACATAGTCCAATAATGTCACACAAACTTATTGAACGACGCTATATATATTATTATTATATGCTTGCTATAACCAAGCATTTCTGGTTTCTTGTTCGCAAAGTTACGGAGATGTCTTTCAATAGTGTACCTCTGTCGTCATAGTTAATGAAGAGCTAGCGGCAATAAGTGCTCATGGAATATGTCTATCGCCTACGGGGTGACATTCGCTAGCTCACCCGGTGTAGCGTGCATTCATCGAAAGGTTCGGCTGCCGGGTTCGTCCGTTGCAGTCTAGGAAGGAGATTTGGGTGATGCGAGCACTTTAATTACTTTAGTACTCACCCAGTGACGGCAGATTGAGGACAGATCGGAGGAAGCCTGTTAGTCCGGTTCCTGGCTTGTCCAGGTCCGTCTGGGCTGTGAGCGAGAGAGGTCCCTCTCTCGTCCCACAACATAGGGGACCGCATGTTGTGGTTCTGATATTTTACATTCGGAGCATATGTCTGTCGGTCGGGACGCTCCGTTATATTGACAGTCCGAGAGACTGTCCATAATGCTTCCTCATCCTCACAGCAGGGCACACGACCGCACATTGGCTACGTGACCTCGAGTATCCGATCAGTTTCGTCATTCAGTGATACCACGGCGAATAGGTCGCGCCATCCGGTAGCCAAGGGACACGAGGCCTATACACTCCGTTCGCTCGCATATTGGTAGTATGCACGGGGTAACGATCACGGAGCTTCCAGCGGCAATGCATTGTAGGACCGCTTCTCCTCAGGCCTCAGTGACGGACGTGCTATCCGAGTTAGCACAGTTGTTTCGCAGCATCCCAGCAATTGACTGTTTCTTGGTCGAATCAGGAATTATCCAACGGCGCTGGGTCGGTGCGGTCCGCGGTTGTATCAGGTACGGACGACCGAACGCTTTATAGGGTCCGACAGGATGGCGAAAGGGATTCGAAAGATTTCGAGTTTTCCCTTTTGTAGTATCGGAAGCTGCCATTCATATCTTCTGGCATTATCTTCCAGTGATTGTTATTTCGGACTACATTGCTGCGATGTTGGATAAGAGACTTATAGCGTCATTGGACTCGGAATTTTCGATCGGTTCGGGGACATTGTCCCTGACTTACCGACGCAGTCCAATAATTTCATTACAACATGTGTTTTATTTTTCGACGCTATATATGCATACAAGCCTGCTACCAAGCATGATAGTTTAGTTTCTTGTCCGCGTTGCTCATTTCTGCCGTTTTATCATTTATACGAATAGTTTATTTTGGCAGTGCAGGGCATACCGAGAGTTCATATGCATCTAGACGGTGTGGTTAAAGACTGGAAATATTCTTTTTCGCCGTCTATGTCTTTTCCAACTTCAATGTTGGAAACGACAATGATGTCTAGTAGACTTAACTTAGACGCTTTATCATACGTGAGGCGTTATCATTACGTCTTCAAGAAAAGATTTACGGGATATTATTCTCAATGTAATTTCTTTTGAGGGCAGTAGTTTGTTCACGTATAACTCCGCCCTTCAGTGGCTGATTGGTGTTGGTTAGACGTGACGCAGCCCTAGCTACATCCACGCGCGTGGATAGTAAGGTTAAGAACTCTCTCAGAGTCGCTTCGTTCTCGGAGAAGCTTCTCTTCGACGGCAACTTTTCGGCAATCCATGAATTGCTCGATTTACACGTTCTCTTGTCTATCTAGTGTTACAAGAGATTCAGACTGGGACAAACATTCGGTGGTTGACTCAGAGAGTGCCACTGCAGTTGCCGGACCCGAGTGTTGCTGTTATGACGGTTGCCAGTCAAACAGATTGGGATATAATACTGATCCCAACGGATTCAAAGTGCCAGGGTCTTTGGGTTCCGCAGTCTCTTACCAACCAATTATCTTCCGCGGAATAATGTTTTTTAGGCTTGCTTTATGTCATTGCATGAACATTATTCAGAAACGCATGCCCAAATCCTGTCCGTTAATTCGACAGTAGTGGCGTATCTCCGGAACCAGGGAGGCACTCTTTCGTTTCCGTTATTCAATTTAATGGAAAGAATCCGTCTGTTGGTTATAGTACACCAAGTTCTGTTTTGGTCCATCATATTCCGGGTCGTCTGATTGTTTTACCAGACTCCCGTTCACTTAGGGGTCGCTTGTTGCTGTCAGAATGGACTCTCAACAAACAAGTATTCAATCAGATTTGCTATCTATGGGAGCGCCCAATGATGATTTATTTACGACACAGCTTGCTAATCAATTGCAGACGTATGTGTTGGCTTGTCCGGATCTCTGAGCTAATGTTGTTAACGCTCTATTGATCTATAGGACGGAATGATAGGATACGCGTATCCTCCGGCGCTGTTGTTTCAGCAGGTATTGCTAAGATAAACAACCACAATACATTTCTGTTGATAGCATCTCTATCTTCACAGAGACCATGGGTAATTTACTCTGTTGTCTACTGTGGGACTTAACGTGAAATCTTCCTCAATGTGAGGATCTTTTTTCACTGGGTAAATCGTGTCATCTTTATCACAACCCGCAAGGTCGCAACCTTCATGTATTCCGTTGTGTGGTCCATATTGCATTGTAAGCATTGTACTGGACGAGCTTTGGACGCGATTTCTTACTATAGGAGATCCTCTTCTTCGCTATTCTATGCGGCTAAAGTGGAGGCTCTTCCGTCGTTGGTCTAGGGATCATTATGTTCATATTGTTGATCCCTCCATACTACTCATTGCAATTTTTTAGTATTCTTGTTTCACAAGATCTACTGCAGCCTGTTATTATTAAGGTTATAGGTTTATGTTACCTCATACCTATGCACTCTAGGATAGTTTACAATTGAATCTTATGTCTCTTTATCTAAGTCAGTTAGTAACTTTTTGATAAATAGACTTAGAATCTTTAGATTAAATTCCTATATGGAATTTAACTTCGGTTCTTATTTAGCTAAGTAATCATTTGAGCTTCTGGAAACAGTAGTTTTCAAATTCTGACCTGTTAGACAGTAATTCTGTTGATTTCTCTTTTACTGAAGAGTCAGTGAGTTTCATGCACTATCGATGGATGATTTTCACTTTCGTAGTTTCGGAATCACTACTTCCGTTACTATTTAGGTTGGATTTTTGCATTAGTGTTAGGCTCCTAATATCCGGAACCTATTGTTATTAAGGTCCTTCCGTCTTCGTACGGGCATAGGCCTTTACTCTTTCCGGTTAGAGTTTATGTATTTATAAACAGATATCTGTTTATTACTATGGGCGTAAGCTTCTTCTGTCTTTGATGCCTAGTAGAAGGACGTTACGCTCCATTCTATTGTTAATGGATTCTATTAACTATCGGTACTGCTTATGGTATATCATTGATTCAGCAGTTGTGCTTAAGATTTTGGCTCATGAAGTAAGAGTTCTTCTACATCTCGGGCTTACATTAATAGTGTCACTATTATAAATTTTTGAAGGCTGCTCATTGCGCTCAGCCATCCACATTCATGAATTTTTATCTCAGAAATATCGAGTCCATTTCTGGAGGCCCCTATTGTTAGGTCTATTATCTACTGCTCAGAATGTTATTCACTTAACAGTTGCTACTATAGCTAGGTAGGCTGTCTGTTTCGGCAGTGTCTCCGTTCGGCTGCCCTCTTCGCTCTGGGCTATTTGACACAGGGCAAGAAAAAGGGGGGGGGGGGAGGGTGTTCCCTTGGGTCACCTGTTTTACTATGAAAACAAGGGGATACCTCCTCCGGAGTTAGTAATTCTGAGCTGTTATTGGGATGGTTGTTTAGTGAGAAGTTTATGTTTTAAAAATTCATTCAAGTCTTAGTTTTTAAAGTATAGCTTTTGAATATTGCATATGTCAACGGACATGATTATGCAATCCTCAGACACTTTTAAGGAGTATAAGAGTCTCTATTCTCTAGACTTACTTTATTTATTGGCTTACTTTAAAAATTGTTAGTATAAGGTTTATATTGGATATTAATAGAATACATGGATGTATGAAGCTCAATTTTGGAAGGTGTTGTATCTTTCTAATTTATCATAAATAAGAAAGATACATGTAAGGCCTATTACTTCTTTTTCCCTACAGGGGATGACTCTATTTTATATTATTGAGCGTATTCCATTTTGCTCTATGTCCTTGGCCCTCCAGCCTTTTTACTATTCAGCTATGTCTGGGTCATTGGTACAGTATAAAAATGTTAAAAAATTTATAGTAATTTCTATATTTTTTATACTTACCAATGACCCAGACGGGGATGGCCCTCCCAGGAGTTGGGAACTCTTGCCTTCCTGCTGAGTACATAGCGCTTACCAGGCACTGGTTATTAGAATGATTAATGGCGCCAATTTCGGAACGTCCTTGACACTGCGCATGCGCAGTAGAGGTGAAGTGTGGAGGGCCTTTCAGGACATGTTTTCTTTGGTTTTAGATGCAAATTTTGGGGATTGGGGGGCAAAATTTGTGTTTGGCCCTATATTTTAAGAGTTAGCACCAGCTATGTCTGGGTCATTGGTAAGTATAAAAAATATAGAAATTACTATAAATTTTTTAACTTTTGTGAGATTGCACCACCCGTCGCAGCTATGACGTCAATGTCGCGATTTTTGCTGCTCTTGGACAGTCTACATTCTGTGGCTCTGTATAGGCAGCCAAGACTGGCCAAGAAAGAAGTACCAAGGTGCATGGTAGGTAACTTTCAAGTTAACTTCAGCGTGTATTTTGGGGACCTGTTTTGTTGCACTTAGAAGTGACCAAAGTCACAATTAGGCCCTTAAGGGTAGACAGAATATTTGACTTGGTTTTAGTTTTCTTTTAACCCTTTACCTAACATGAAAAGAAGACGACACTTGCAAAAAGAATTCTTGAATAACTAATTTTTTTCATTTTTTGTCTCAAAAACATAGGTTATGACTCCTCATTGGAACGAGCTCAACGGGTTGGGGCACGACCCTGAGCCCGTCAGACTTGAAATGTCAGGCTCTTTGGGACCCTTGGTTCCTAGAAAAACACATAAACATCAAGGAGATGATATGAATATGGTTAGCACTACAACATTAGATTCACATTCTAACGGATGCTCATGTTCAGATATTGTCTGACAACTCGACAGTCGTAGCATACATCAGGAACCAGGGCGGCACTCATTTGATTCCGTTACGCGAACTAACGGAAAAAATTCTCCTGTATGTCGTGAATCATCATGTTCATCTCTCTGTGAACGTAATAGCAGACTCACTATCTCAGAAAGGTAGCCTGTTGCCATCAGAGTGGACGCTCAACAAGTATGTATTCAGACAGATTTGCTACCAGTGGGATCAACCCATGATAGATCTGTTTGCGACGCATCTGAACAATTAGTTACAGATGTACGTGTCACTATGTCCAGACCATCAAGCGTTCACAGTAGACGCTCTTGTCAATTTCATGGAACGGAATGATAGGATATACGTATCCTCCAACTCCGTTGATTCAGCAGATTCTGTTAAAGATCAAACAGTCTCATTGCAAAATTCTTCTAGTAGCACCTCTGTCGTCACAGAAACCGTGGATCAATTTTCTCAGATGTCTGTTATGGGACGTTCCCCGGAAGCTTCCTCCGCGAGAGGACCTTCTTTATCAGTGGAAGTCACGCGCACTGCATCACAACCCAGAAGGTCTCAACCTTCATGTATTTCCGTTGTGCGGTCCTTCTTGCACGGCAAGCAATTTACAGGACGAGCAGTGGACGCAATTTCGAACCGCAGGGGGTCCTCCTCGTCGTTCAATTACGCAGCAAAGTGGAAGGTCTTCTTCCATTGGTGTAAGGATCGGTCGATAGACGTATACGATCCATCCATACCGGATATTGCAAACTTTCTGGTCTACTTGTTTGACGATCTCAAACTGCAGCCCGTCACTATTAAGGGCTATAGGTCTATGTTATCAGACACTTACGCTCATCATGATAAGTTGGCGATTGGATCTAATGCTTCATTATCCAAACTGGTTAGAAATTTTTCTATCAATAGGCCTAGAACCTTCAGATTAATTCCTAAGTGGAATTTGGCTTGGGTTCTGTTGAAGCTTAAAGAAGCTCCGTTTGAGCCGTTGGACGTTGTCGAGTTCAAATTCTTGACCTATAAAACGGCATTTCTCTTAGCCTTTGCATCCGCTGGAAGAGTTAGCGAACTTCATGCTTTATCTGTTGACGAATCTCACTACCGTAGTGTGGGTAACACTATTACTTTAACCCTCTGCACTCTGCTGTCAAAATACCTCAATTTTCAACAGCAAATGTTTCTCACAATACAACTGAGAATTTAAAAAATTATATCTTGTTCAACAGAGGTCATGGAGCTCTGTCAAACAAGAAATAATTTGTTAAATTTTTCATGCTGCTTGTGCAATATGGCGTCACTGCTGAAAAATATGAAATACCACCAGAGTGCAAGGAGTTAACTACATAAGTGGGATTGTTGGCTAAGAATCAGGCTCCAGATAAACGACCTGAGTCTATTACCATTAAGGCTCTGCCATCTACGGACAACCGTAGACCTCTTCTTTGTCCAGTCCGGGCTATGCATATATATAAATGCGGATCAGAGTTTATAAGAAAAGGAAGGAAACGCTTCTTTCTTTCTTTAATTCGTAACAGAAGAGATATTTCTGTTCATTCCATTGCTAGATGGATTCAGTTGGCAATACGCATTGCCTATGAAAATCTGATCAGCGTTCTGTTAATAAGATATCAGCACATGAAGTTAGCGCGCTGAGCACTTCCTGGGCTTATTCTAACAGTACAGCCATTACTGATCTCATGAAGGCTGCATATTGGACACAGCCCTCTACATTTACCAAGTTTTACCTTAGATGTTTAGGTCCTCTTTCTTTCTGTTGCTCAGAATGTCGTCCCCTAAATTGTTTACATCTATAGTTATTTAGGCAGCCTGTTCCAGCAATGACGCTGTTCCGCTGCCCTCTTCATACTGCGGTCTCGTACCTCAGAACAAGGGGAAGGGGGAGGGAGGTTTTTTCCCTTATAATCATCTGGCTTTATAGTGAAAAGCAAGGGAAGACCTCGTCTGGTGTCAGTGGTTCCGAGTCGGTGCTGGAATGGTTTTAATGTGTAGCTCAGTGTGAAGCAAATAATATGTCTCATTATGTATTGTTTTTTAAAGGGTAGCTCACTGTGAAGCATTTGTATATGTTATGTGTCAAACGGGCGTTAATATACAATCCTCTGACACTTTTAAGTGAGTATAAAGAGTCTCATTCTCTGGACTGTATTTATATATTGGCAGGGTTTCTGCTAGGGGGAAAATTTGTTGGTCCAGCAGGTTAAAGAAAGTGAAACTATATGCTGACGTGCATATAGAGGGGGGCCTGGGGGGGGGGGGTTCTCCCCCCAGGAAAATTTTGATTTTTAGGTGCTCTCTGGGGACATTATGGTCGCTAAAATGGTGAATAATTGATGTGGAAAATATTTATTTTTTCCTCCTACAATTCTCTAAATTCCCACGGGACACACAATACTACATCTGGTCGGAGGTTTCATAAAAATACAAACCCAAAACAACACAAAATCCACGAATCCTGACCGTGGCTGAATTTTTTTTGCAACCGCTCGATGTAATATTCGAAAAGAACCATGATGCGGACGTGTGACGTCATGCACGTGCAATTACCATACTGACTTGTGTAGAAGCCCAGGGGTGTGCTTGTAGTGGATAAATTGCAAAGTGTGTGTGTGTGTGGGGGGGGGGGTGGGGGGGGGGGGGGTCTTCGGGACGAGTAATAGTGCTTGTAAGATGCGTTGGGATGCATCTGAAATTGGCAATATAAGGCAAGTAAATATCCACTGGGTATGTTACGTTTCTTTGGAAACCGCCTACCAATTTTATAGAATTTGCTTTAAAAATTCTCATAATTATCTTGTACATACGTTTCATTTTCTGATTTCGGGTTTTAATCCTCAATTTAATGAATAAAACAAACAGAAAACCATGCGGTGTTGTTTTCATTTTTTTTGTACAGGCCACTCTCGAAAGTCGAAGCCAGAAATGGACGTAAAGTATGTCAATCAGCACTGCAAACCACCCCCTTGAAAACAGACAAACATTGTCTGTTTAAAAATAGTTTTTTTTTTTAAATATGTACATTTTAAAAAAATTTTACGAATAAAACAAAGTATAGCTTCACACAAACTCAATAAAAGAATCATAATATGAAGACCAGATAAAATTTCAACAGCAAAATATGAATGACAAAATAGTTGCCTCCCTTGGCACCATTCGAAAAATTGATTTTACACAGAAAGTCATAACTTCACATGTTGCAGGGCATGATCAAATGATAAATGAGCATGTTTTATTGAACCAATAAGTCATAAATCATATCCCTGGTTATATTGTTATATAATTCTCAAATACCAGAGTTGTAATTATTTTTTATTTTTAATTACCACTTTCTTATTAATTTCTGAACACCCGTTTTTCACAATGAGTTGTGCACGCTCGAAAGTGGCAGTGTTCTTTCACAATGAGTTGTGCACCGCTCGAAAGTGGCAGTGTTCAATCAGTATCTTTCTGATGATATTCAACCACTGTGAAAACTATATGTTGTGGGCGTGTTTCACACGACTCCTGACAGCAGCCTGCACACTCATTTGAAACAAGTGACAGCTTCCAAAACGAGTACATCATTTGTCGCTCAAAATAAAAGCCAGTGATTTCGGACCAAACACGACAATTTGAGTCCGAAATTTTATAGGCGACGTTTAGGATTTGAACTTTGTTTCCCCCTCTCGTCTGGGGGTTATAAGGTATCAGGTTGTCGCCAGCAATAGTAGGCATAGTATACAACATAATTGTGCCTATATTACGTGGAAACAAAGGATCCCGAGTGTCGTTAAGATACAGCATTGTACTCGATATTTTAACCACCGGCTTTTCTGACTGATCATAGTATGATCGGCGGGGGGAATGGGTCCGGTCGACGGACCCTTGCCGGTATAGTGGAAACCCTGATATTGGCTTCCCTTCACCAAATTAGCATAATGGGTTATGCTGGCATTAAATGGAGAATTATATATTATGTAATACTCAATTACATTGTTGGTGTTGTGTCTTTCCCGTTTCTCGCAAATTAGAAAGACATATGTAATTCCTTTCTCTCCTATTCTCCTGTAGGAGACAGCCTTTTATGAAGTGATGGAGTAATTGGATTTTCCTCTATGTCCTAAGCCCTCCAGCCTTTTTTACGATTCAGCTAGTCTGGGCCATTGGTTGTTGTATAAAAATATTATAAATTCAAAGTAATTTGTATATTTTTTATACTTACCAATGGCCCAGATGGGGATGGCCTTCCCATGAGTGGGCACTCATACCTCCCTGCTGTTTACAACATTTAGCAGGCAATTTTTAGAAAGAATGATGGTTGGCGCCAATTTCGGTGTCTTCCTGGATACGCGCAGTTTGCAAAAGTATTGAGGACCAGATAGGACATAAAATTTTCGGTTTTGCATGCAAATTTGGGTGATTGGGGGGCAAAATTTGTGTTTGTCCTTGGTTTAATTTTTGAGTTAGCACCAGCTAGGCTGGGCCATTGGTGAGTATAAAAAATATACAAATTACTTTAAATTTATAATTTTCACCTTCTCCTCCAAAACTGCTGAACTGATTTCAGTTAAATTTGAAGTGATTGTTTGTTCTGACATCATATTTTGTTTTTGTTCAGATCAACTTGCCCAGCCCTATAGGGAGGAGTTGGGAGAAAATGGTCCCAAAGTAGCTCAACTTTGACGAAGCCAAATTTGAGGTATTGTCATGGCCCGTCATCCATCTGTCCATCCATCGCGCCGTACACACAGCTCGGGCTAGAGGCCGTATTTATGAACGGATCTTTACGAAACTTCTTGAGTACCTTTGTTATCATTGTGAGACGATAACAAGTGTTTTGGGGTCCTGTCTGAAATTCAAGACGGCCGCTGGAAGCCATTTTGTACAAAATTAGGTGCAACAGGGTGCAATCCAGTTTTTGCGCAGAACTTCCATATGAAAGCTCTGATTTGAAAAAATTTTTGTATGAATGTTTAGTACCATGGGATACATCACATACAATACAGGTTTTTTCTCGTGCGTAAATTATACAAATTAGACTAACTTTGATTTATTCAGTGTTACTTTCAGCACTGTAACTGAAAATGCCAATACGGCTTGGGCTAGAGGCCATATTTATGAACCGATCTTTACGAAACTTCTTGGGTACCTTTGTTATCACCGTGGGACGAGAATGAGTGTTTTGGGGGTCCGGTTTCAAATTCAAGATGGCCACTGGCAGCCATTTTGTACAAAATTAGGTCCAATCAGATTTTTGCACAGAACTTCCATATGAAAGTGCTGATTTGAATAATTTTTTGTGTGAATGTTAGTACCAAGAGATACATCACATATAATACGGGTTTTTTTCTTGTGCATAAATTATGCCAATTAGACTAACTTTGATCTATTTCATGTTACTTTCAGCACTGTAACTGCAAATGCCAATACGGCTAGGGCTAGAGGCCGTATTTATGAACCGATCTTTACGAAACGTCTTGGGTACCTTTGTTATCACCGTGGGACGAGAACGAGTGTTTTTGGGTGCGGTCCGAAATTCAAGATGGCTGCCGGCGGCCATTTTGTACCAAAATTAGTGCAATCAGCTGATTTGAATACATTTCTGTATGAATGTTTAGTAACATGGAATACATCACATATAATACAGCTTTTTTTCTCGAGCCGAAATTATGCAAATTAGATGAACTTTGATTTATTCAGTGTAACTTATACACAGTAAGTGCATGTGTCAATACGGCTTGGGCGAGAGACTGCATTTATGAACCGATCTTCACAAAACTTCTTGGGTACATTTGTTATCACCTTGGGATGAGAACGAGTGTTTCTGGGTGCGGTCCAAAATTCAAGATGGCTGCCAGTGGCCATTTTGTACCGAAATTAGGTCCAATCAGTTTTTGTACACAACTTCTATACGGCTCAGGCTAGAGGCCGTATTTACGAACCGATCTTTACAAAACTTCTTGGGTACCTTTGTTATCACTGTGGGACGAGAACAAAAATTCAAGATGGCCGACAGCAGCCGTTTTGTACCAAAATTAGTGCAATCAGTTTTTTGTACAGAACTTCTGTATGAAAGTTCTGATTTGAATAAATTTTTGTAGGAATGTTTAGTAACATGGAATACATCACATATAATACAGGTTTTTTTCTCCTGTAGAAATTATGCAAATTAGATGAACTTTGATTTGTTCAGTGCTACTTATACACAGTAAGTGCACATGTCAATATGGCTCGGGCTAGAGTCTGTATTTATGAACTGATCTTCATGAAACTTCTTGGGGTACCTTTGTTATCACCTTGTGACAGGAACGAGTGTTTTTGGGTGCCTTTGTTATCACTGTGCTATGAGAACAAATATTTTGGGGTTCAGTCAGACCCACTCTGGGACTCAGAGATTTCTTTTCTAGTTTAGCATCTAACTGTCACCCCACTTTTACAATACTTTACCTATATATTTGTTACAGGCCACGTTCAGCATTTATGTACAGACCGTTACAATACTTTACATGTACCTTTGTTATCAGGTCATTACCTAGATGTTTGTCATTGCTGTGTCACACACTATACATGTACATGTCTTAAACAAGTTGAGCTACAGTGTCATTGACCCTTTCATTTAAAACCTTCATCTCATGAACCATTGGGTACAGTGACTTGGCATTTTGTACTCAGCTTCCTTTTGAGGTGTGGAATGAAGTTTGTTCAAATGAAGTTCGCGGAGAAATATATGCTTTTGTAATGGGAGGGGCAAGATTTTCGGCTCTGCTCAAAATTTTTATTTTCTGAACCAATGAGCCGTTTGAACCAAATTTGGTATGTGGTATTATTGATTATAAGCAGGAACCAGCCGTGAGGGTGACTAGGGCGATTATGTCTCCCTTCTAACTTCTAAGCCCAAAGTCGCCTAGAAAAATAGCCGGGCCGATTACAAGTCGCCCTCTAACAATTGGCCAAAATGAGGAAAGGCTGAACTGAGTGATCCAAGGTTTACATAAAGACGATTATTTTCAAGAATAGAATGTGCTTGGGTGTGATAAATGGGCATTTTCATTCGTCAAATAAGCAACCATTTATTTGAAATCACAGAAGAATCAATTGTCCATTGTCACTTTTTTGTGAATTTTTTATTTCTGTTTTGTTCCGTTTCAGTCGGAGCTTCAAGTGTCGAAACGAAAATAGGTGACTTACACGACTCAACAAAATAACCCAGTTTGAAAGTAGTTATGTCACTTAGGATACCAAAAATTCTCTGCTGAAATTGTTTTCACAACGGACATATTTTCTAATACTGTATTTTTATTTCGTTTTGCTGGCTACTGTTAACTGTTGGACTGCCTATTCCCCAAAAACATGAATGGAATTGAAACACATGAAAAAAAGCTTTAGTGATGACAAGAAAAGCTTTGTACAGGGCTCAAGTGTGCATATGAAGGATCTTGAAAATGTACTTGTACCTTCCAAGCAACCTTCTTACAGTTACAGTTACATCTAGTCCTGCTCACACTTTCAGACTTAGGAAATTATTAGTTTAGTAGACTTTGGTGAAATGCAACCACAGGAGGGTGCTGCAGGGCTCGCCTTGAGTAAAATGGTCGGGGCCTAAAAAAAGTCCCCCACATATTGAGGTCGGGGCCTTTTCGGGGCTGATTTTCCATTTTGTCCATTATTGTTAGTGCTTTTTTGTGGAAAATGTCGGGGCTTGAAAAAAAGCCCCCAGCAAGTGCTCCTCGGGGCTGATCTCGGGGCCTGGGCTGATCAGCCCCAACTCAAGGCAAGCCCTGGTGCTGCTGGGGGAGGGGGGCACAAAGACAATGGGAGGGGCCATGAAGAGAGGGCAGCAGTGGGTGTTTTCAAATCAATAATTACTTTGTGATTTTTTAACCTGGCATAGATGCATCATCGACGACTGGACCTGGATTAACAGGGCGTTAATGGAGGACCACAAGCTGAAAATATGAAGGTGCGGCAGGGGGTGGTACATAAATGTTCTTAATTTTCCCCACTTGCCTATGAAGTCTCCCTACTTGACTCTGCAGTCTTCCTATATTTTTATACTGTACCAATGACCCAGAGTTAGCTGGTGCTAAACTCCTTAATTCAGGGCCAAACACTAATTTTGCCCCCTCAATCCCCAAAATTTGTATCAAAAACCAAAAAATACATGTCCTATAGGGTCCTCCATACATTTACTCCTCTGCGCATGCGCAGTGTCAAGGAGGTCCCGAAATTGGCGCAAATTATCATTCTTTGTTTGGCCCTCAAAAGAGTTACACTTCACTGTTATTTGTGCTTCCAAATCTCAGTTCTCATGATGCCAGACACATTTTGATGAGAGAAATGGTGAAAATAAAGAGGAAATATAAGGGGGAGAGGAAAAAATAGTGCAAGAAAATGTTCAGGGCTGTAACTTATAATTATTTTAAGAAATTATTTCAAGTTGCCTTTTTTCAAGGCATAGCCCTGATGTTGTCATTCCTGCTATGAAGTACCATTGTTTGATCAGTGTTTCCTCTCTACCTTCCTTATTCCCCCTAGCTATTCTCCCATGTTTTGGCTTATTTTTTGTAATGTTCGTTACTAAAATTTCTTGGGAGTTTTGGCTTTGTAACAGATTTATTTCTGTTTTTTTTCCCATGTTTACGTCCTCACCCTAGGGGTGTTTAGGCATTTTGGTCTGCATCTACCATCTAATGTTCTACAGTTTCTTCTCTGGAAGCCTCTGTTTTGCATCAGATAGTGTTTTAAGTTGGTAACTGATTTTGGGCCAGGTTTGTTCAGTGCCTGGAGTCATGTTTCTGGTTTGTTGACACTTTTGCTTTGGTTGACAACAGTTACTGCTGATAGTGATTATTTGTCTTCTGCATCTCTTATTCATAGCAAGATACATTAAAATTGTCCGTAAGTGTCTCATTAATTTTTTCAATGAATTTAAATTTTTGTCCACACTTAGGCTTTTTGGGAATCCATTGGGCTCAGGGTTCCCATTGGGAACTTGGGCTCTTCTGAACAAATATTTTTTTTTTTTTTTAAATTTTTTCTTTTCGAATCATTTTTTCTTAATGATTATAATGGATTGTTGTATGATGTATCTTTATTTTCAAGGATTAGTGCGAGTACATTGATTGTTTACCTTTCACAATGAATGATTATTGTTCAAATTGTAATAGGAGGAAATCTTCCTATGATTCTTATGATCTCTGTATTAATTGTACTCTCTGTACTCGCACTGATCTTTGTTCTGTGTGTTTCAAATGGGATGACAAACGTTAGAAACGTATGTCACAGTATGTTGTTACTGGAGAGAGGGCCATGCCGGTTCTCTCTCCACAAAGTCACTCTAATCTTTCACTCTCTTTTTCAGAGGAACAAGAACAGGGTGATATTTCCATGATGTCGTCCAGAAGTGTGCCTCCGTCATCACATACAAGCGAAGAGCTAGCAGCAAAAGTGCTCATGGAGATCCGTCAATTACCCGAAAGGAACTTGAAGGGGTTGACATCCACTAGCTCGCCCGGTGTTGCATCCATTCACCGAATGGGGCAGCACCCGGGTTCATCCGTTGCGGTCCAGCAGAGAGAGTCGGGTGTTACGAGCACTATAAAACATCCACGGAAAGCAGGATGGATCGGAGGAAGCCTGATAGTCCGGTGTTTAGCTTGTCCAGCTCGGCATGAGCTGCAAGCGAGAGAGGTCCCTCTCTCATACAGCAGCATCTGGGACCAGATGTTGTAGTACATGGCGTTACGCAGTCAGAGCGTATGTCTGCCGCTCGGGACGCTACCTAGGCTACCTATAAAGCTTCCTTATCCTCACAGCAGCACACTCGACCGCACCTTGGCTACGTGACCAGTGATGTTCAGTCAGCTTTGCCGACCAGGGATTCCACGGCGACCAGGTCACGCCATCCGGTAGCCAGGGATACGAGGCCCTCTACATCCGGACGTTCGCATAAAAGATGTATGCAGGATGCAATGTCCAGGGAGCTTCCGGCGGCTAAATCCAGTAAGACCGCGGCTCCTTAGGCCTCCGTAACGGATGTGCTATCACAGATAGCACAGTTAATCGCAGCATTCCAGCAACCGGCAGAGCCTCTGTGAGAACATGAAGTGTCAGTCGAAGCTGGGTCGGTAGATTCCGCTGCTGGATCGGGTGCGGACGACCGAGATTTGCAAGAGGTCCGGCAGGATGGCAAAAGGGATTCCGATGAGTTGGATATTTCCCTTTTGGAACAACATAAAGTAGCTGTAGAATTCATCTGGCATTACCTTCTAGAAGTTGTTCCGCCGGACCAGAATGCTGCGCAGCCGAATAGGAGTGTGATAGCGCCTCTGGACACCGATTTTTTTGATCGGTTTAGGGACACTGTCCCGGAATTTCCGTCACAATCCAAGAATGTATCTCGGATTTTTGAATTATTGAATGATGCTATTGATAAACTTGCCAACAAGACGGGCAGGTCAGCCTTCCTACCCACATCTGCTCTACAGCTGCCATTTATCAATAAAAGGAATAAGTTTGATATGGCAGGTCAGGGCATCCAGAGACTTCCTCTGCATTTAGACGACCAGGCTGAAGACCTTGATATATCCATGCCGTCGTCTATGTCACTTCCGTCGTCAACGATGGAAATGACGATATCGTCTAACAGAGCTAGTTTAGATGCTGTTTCCTACGCAGATCACCTTACTAGAGCATTGTCATTACGCTTTGAAGGACCAGAATTTCAAGACGTACAGACGTCATTAAGAGTTCTGTCCAGGGCCATAGCTTTTTTCACGTATAACTCCGCCCTTTCAGTGGCAAATCTGGAGTTAGCTAGACGTGACGCGGCCCTAGCTACTTCCACAGGTGTGGACAGTAAGGTGAAAAACTCTCTTAGAGTCGCTCCGGTCTCTGGAGAGTTTCTCTTCAGTGGCAAGCTTTACGGAAATATATGATAAATTAACAAAGAAAGCTTCGGACTCTCTGCTATTTAAGTCTGCTTCCAAGAAGTCGGAAGCAGCAGACAGGAGTAGGCCAGGCACTTCCGGGACGAGTTTGTCCAGGGGTAGTTCCTATAGAGGTTCCTATGCATCCTCTAGGTCTTACTCTAGAGACCGGCAGAGTAGTGACTCAAGTAGGGGCCGTTACGCTGGCCAAAATAACCGGTCAGACGCCCCTAGGCCGACGGGGCGAGGTGCGGGTCACGGAGGACATAGTTTCTCCTCCCGCAAGCCTCATGGATCCAGGAGGTGATGGTTTAGACCTCTGTCGCATTCCGGTGGGCGGAAGACTGTCGAGTTTCTCAAGCAATTGGGAATCAATTACGGAGGATCCTGTTAGAGCAATACGTATTTACAAACATAGATCTGAGTTCATCAGAAAGGGACGTAAGTGTTTCTTTCTGTCCTTGATACCTAATAGAAAGGATATTATGGTTCATTCTATTGCTAGATGGATTCATTTAACTATTCGTACTGCTTATGAAAAATTATCTTCTCAGCAGTCGGCACTCAAGATCTGAGCTCATGAAGTAAGAGCTCTTTCTACTTCTTGGGCCTATGCTAATTGTATTGCTATTACTGATCTAATGAAGGCTGCATATTGGTCTCAACCTTCCACATTCACTAATTTTTATCTCAGAAATATTGAGTCCATTTCTGGAGACCTCCATTGTTTAGGCCCATTATCAGTTGCTCAGAATATCGTCCACTAAACAGTTGCAACTATAGTTATGTAGGCTTTCTGTTCCGGCAGTGACTCTGTCCTGCTGCCCTCTTCGCTCTGGGGTATTTGACCCAAGGCAAAGGGAAGGCGGGGGGGGGGGAGTGGGGGGGTGTTCCCTTAGGTCACCTGCTTTATAGTGAAAAGCAAGGGAATACCTCCCCTAGAGTCAGTAATTCCAAGTCGGTACCGGGATGGTTTTAAAGTGTAAAGCTAATGTTTACTCATCCATGTAATATTTTTAAAGTGTAGCTCGGTGTGAAGCATTTGTATATGTCATGTGTCAAACGAGCGTTAATATACAATCCTCGGACACTTTTAATGAATATAAAGAGTCTCATTTCTCTGGACTTCCTTTATTTATTGGCTTACCTTTAAAAATATTAGTATAAAGGGTTATACTGGATGTTAATAGAGATCTTTGGTTATTATTATGCTCAGTTACTGATCGGTATTGTGTCTTTCTTCTTTAATATAAATAAGAAAGATACATATAAAGCCTATCTCTTCTTTTCTCCTGCAGAGGATATTCTATTATAGATAATTGAGCTTATTGGATTTTCCTTTATGTCCTAGGCCCTACAGCCTATTAACTATTCAGCTCAGTCTGGGTCATTGGTACAGTATAAAAATGTTAAAAAATTTATAGTAAATTTATATATTTTTTATACTTACCAATGACCCAGACGGGGATGGCCCTCCCAGGAGTTGGGAACTCATACCTCCCCGCTGAGTACATAACGCTTACCAGGCACTGGTTGTAAGAATGATAATTGGTGCCAATTTCGGGACCTCCTTGACACTGCGCATGCGCAGAGGAGTAAATGTATGGAGGACCATATAGGACATGTATTTTTCGGGTTTTGATGCAAATTTGGGGGATTGGGGGGGCAAAATTTGTGTTTGACCCCGAATTAAGGAGTATAGCACCAGCTAAGTCTGGGTCATTGGTAAGTATAAAAAATATATAAATTACTATAAATTTTTTTAACTTTTTCTGGTGGGAGACATGAAATCTACCTAAAATTCCCTCTTAGGCTGGTCCCTGGTTATAAGTACTTGATTTATGCAAAAAAAAAACAATTCTTGTATCCCTGTGGGAACCCCAGTAGCTAAAAATAGAAATATTTTCAAACACTCATATATTTTTATACTGTAACCAATGACCCAGACTTAGCTGGTGCTAACTCAAAAATATCTAGGGCCAAACACAAATTTTGCCCCCCAATCCCCAAAATTTGCATGCAAAACCGAAAATTAGAAGTCCTATCCCTCCATACATTTTACCCTCCGCGCATGCGTAGACGCAAGGAAGTCACTGAATCTGGCGCCAATAAATCATTCTTTGTTTGGCCCTTGTCAGATAACAACAAACTGACATTTGTGTTTTTAAATCTCAATTAATAATGATGCCAGACACAAATCAATGGTTAAATTGGTGGATCCAAGGACAGAACTTGATGAAGGAAGGAAGAAACGGTGGTTTGAAATGTTCAGGGCTGTAATTTTATAATATCTATTAAAATTAGTTCATGTTCCCTAATTTCGGGACATGAGCCTGACGTTATCACTGATTGATTAAGATCTATCCACTGTTTATTTAGTATTCCTTCCCTGCCTTCCCTTGATCCCCCCCAGTTAAGCTCCCAAGCTTTTTGGCTTGTTTTAATAAAAAAAATTTATAAAATTTATTGGGAGTTTAACGTATTATACAGAAGATTATTCTGTACATCCCCAGGGTTACGTCCTCATCCTTAGGGTGTTTGGGCATTTTGGTCATGCATCATACATCCAATGTATCGTTTTTTCTTCTGAGGAAGATCTTGCTTTACATCGGATAGTCTTGTTTCTGCTACTGACTTTGGGCCGTGTTGCCTGGGGTCTTGATTCCGGTGTTTTGCTTACATTACATTACTCTAGGTAGTTTCCTATTTTTGTTTAGGAACAACAGTTGTAAGTAACATTAAATATTCTGATAGTGTGGTAGTTAATTTACACAGATTTTATAATTTTGTCCACACTTAGGCTTTTTTGGGCTCATCGTTCCCTTTGGGAACTTGGGCTCTTATATTAGAAAAAAAAATTAAAAAATTTTTTATTTTATTTTTGAAAGAGTTTTTCTTTTGAATCTATTTATTTCATTGATTATATTTTAATGTTATCTTATATTATATGTAGATTTGGTGGTGGAACAATGACATATATTAGTATTTAGGTAATTATATTTATTTAATAGTATGGCAAATAGAGGAAGCCTTTCCTTTATTTACTTGGTCGTTGTAATGAGTTTAGTTGATGTACTAACACTAATTCTACTCCATGTGTCAGATTTGATATGCATGACGGGCATCATAGTTTGTGTTAGGCGAGTGGACAGTATCGGTTCTATCGTGGCAAGGGGACTTGGCTGGTCCTCTCGTCAAAATGTCACTATAGTTTTTTAGTTTCTATTTACAGAGGAACAAGAACATGGTGTGGTTTCATGACGCCGTCAGGGAGTGTGCTTCCGTCGTCGCATTATAATATAGAGCTAGCTGGAAAGTGCTCAATGATATTAGACAAGGGCTAGGCTACAAAAGCAAGTTTACATCCCTTGTCTACAGCTAGCTCAACCAGCAGATCTCACTCGTATGTGGGTGATGTGATGCCAGGTATGTCCGTAGCAGTCAAGAAGAGGAATAAGGGTGTAGCGAGCACTATAAAGATACGAACATGCTCACCCTGCGACGATGGAAAGGAGGAAGCACGGGAAGGAGGAAGTAGACAAGTTCTGAGGTATGCTCGTCCAGGTCTCCCCGGACCGCGAGCAAGAGGGAGACCCTTTTCTCTCTTTCAACAACATCTGGAGCCGGGTGTTGTTGGTAGGAACTTGCACCAGTCAGAGCTTACGTACATAGCTATTGTCCGGTACGCTTAGGTCAATTCTTAGCCGGGGACGGTTACAGTTTTGCTTCTTTAGCATCTACCAAGCACTCCAGACCGCACCTTGGCTAAGCCAGCCTGCATCGACAAAAGGTCCATCTTTTGTGAAGAAAGTCGCACCATCTAGTAGCCAAGGAGATTAGGCTTCATTCATCGGGTCGTCCGCATAATAACAATATTGGACACCCTGTCCTAGGAGCAGCCGGCGAACAGGCTATTCATGACCATGACCACAGCTCCTCAGGCCTCTGTAACGGACTTGCTGTCGCAGTTGCGCAGCCAATCGCAGTATTCCTGCTAAGGCAGAAGCACTCATTGTCAGTCTCAAAACTTGAGCTGTTGCATGGTGCTTATTTGGTCCAGTCACCTGTCTGTTCAGATGCTGCTGACTGTGGTTCTAACTGATTTAAACGAATGATGGAAAGGATAACTTTCCCTTCCGGAACAACTCTTGGATGATATAGATACCATACATTATCGTTTCCTTGAACTTGTTCCAGTGAATCAAAATGCTGCGGGCAATTATGAGAAACCGTTAGCATAATTGGACGCTGACTTCATCTGGATAAAGAGCAGGGTAATAAGATCTCTTTCCAGTTAAGTCTACACGGGTGTCACAGGTCTTTGATTGTGTAGACGACACCATATTTAACTTCCTACTGGAAAAAGTAATTCGGTTTCTTATCTTCTTCCTCTGTATTTTTAATCGTTTGTGATTGTTCACATACTTTTAAAAACAACACGGGAAGATGTGGAAAGTTCCTCTGCGTTGATTGAGCAGGCTAAGATCATAGTTGTAGCCATACCTTCATCATTTAGTTGTTTGCTCGGACACAATGAGAAGATAATTTCTTTGTCAGAGCGAATTTAGTCTCATGTACTTCAATTTTAAGTACTGTGATGCATCGTCTGTATGGAAAGGAAATTTGTGGTCGTTTGTACTTTTTAAAATTCTTTCCAGACCTATTATATATATCTCAGTCTTAACTAATGTTAAGTGGGAGTTATTCTGATGTGACGAAGCCTTGTGTCTTCATCTTTGCATTTGACTAGGTGGAAAACTTGCTATAGGTCGCTTTAGTCTTCCAAACTCTAGTCTTTTATGGTAAGAAGCATCAATTCTCAACTCTTTAAGTTGGGGTCTAATGGACCAACACCAGCAGAAAGAGTACGAGAGGTTGTCATAGACTCAGATCGTCTATAAGGACTCATAGCGAAGGTATAGGTATACCTAAGTCTTTGATGGTAAGCTTTCATTATTGTAGGATTAACCTACAAGAAAGCATCACTATTCGACTCTTTAATCGACCACACCAACAGAAAGAGTACGAGAGGTTGTCCTAGACTCAGTTCGCCTATAAGGGCTCATAGCAAAGGTATAGGTATCTCTCCTATATATATTTCTTTAGGATTGTCTATACAGCCAATTGGATAGAGGTTTTTCGTCTGTCTGAGTTACTAATCAGACTCCCCTGAGCCGGTGGCTCAAGGCTCTTATAGAGCTCGGTCCGACCGATTTTGACTGGAAGTGGATAATTAGGTTATTTATGATTATCTTTCAGTCAGTAAGCGAACGTTCGGCAATTGTAGCGAGTATAGTTCTTTAGATCACTTTAGATCACTTGTTTCGTGAACTAGATAATGTCTCATGGAATTTATAATAGGATACACGTATCCCACTATTATTTCACTGGTTCATCTGTTGTTTTTTAGAGCGAATTAGCCAGCTGTTTGGCTCGCTTTTATCTGTTATCTGACGCATTAACAGTGAAAGTTTTATGTGCCGGATGGAGTTGTGCGGAGCAGCTTTGAATGTTATTTCGATGGGTTGCTCACACACGTCTACTCCAGATATTAACTGGAATGGTAGACTTTTTTCCCTCTAGACCTGTTTTGTTTTAGAGAATCTTTTAACATAAGGTCAAGTTTGGGCATATATTAACGGTTTTCTCAATTGTTTCGGACCTGAGTTCATATATTGCGTTACAATCCTGAGTCTGAGGGTCTCTCTATACAGGGATCTTGGGACCCTCGGTTATTGGAAATCACATATTCAATGATGTCTCATTGATTACGTTACATCATTTAATTTTTTCCGTTTATGTATTTAAAGACGCAGATCAGAGTTTTTCAGAAGAGAAGTAATGCTTCTTTTGTCATTATTTTTTAATAGAAGGGACGTTTATGTTCATTCTATTGTTAAATAAGTCAGTTAGCTTTTCGTACTACTTTGGTTATTTTATCTTCCAATTAGCAGTCAGTGCATAAGATTTCAGCGCATAAGTAAGCGCTGGTTACGTCTTGCGCTTATTCTAACTGTATGGCTATTACATGATCTTATGTGGGATCACTTCAGGATAGTTAAGTTTACGGGGAGCGCGGTGGCTCAGTAGGTAGAGGTGCAGGCTGCAAGCCAAGAGGTCCTCTGTTCGAATCCCACCTGCGGCAACCACGTGGTGTTCTTGGGCAAGACACTTCATCTCCATTGCCCTTGTGGGAGCACGGTGGCGTTGTGTACTAAGGCGTACTGCACGTCGATGGTGCACTTGTCTTCAGCCATTGCTAACCCTGCTTGTGTGTAGTTTGTATGTTGGGGAGCTGACAGTTGCTCGCCGTTGCTCATTAAGTTTACAGCTCATGGGAATAATAGTTTCTATTAATTGTGTCGCCAGTATAAGGCATTTGAGCGCATACATTTGACGCTCAGATATTTTTATGGGAATGAATGATAGGATATGTGTATCCTTCAATTCATTTGTTTCTATTGATTTCATTCAGGTTATGGGGCCTGTTATTGTGCATTCTCCAGAAGCTTCCCCATGAGAGGGTTTTCTTCTTTAAGGGAAGTTTTATTCTTCACGTCATTCTCCGCTCTCAGTGGCATTACGGAGTATGTCAGACGTGAAAGTGCTTTGTTGTCACTATTTTATTGCTGTCTGCACCAGCAATGATTTAGTAATGTGGGTGAGGAAGTTTCGACATATATTCAAATCCCCCCCACCTCCCCCCCCCCCCACCCCCATACACTCACACTGTCGCATATATATATTTTAATACATACATACTTTGCGTCTGGATCGTGTTGGATGGCGCCCTCACAGGCATATATGCAGTTCTGTTGCATTTGTTTCCGGTATTTATTTTCTGATTTCTAATATACAGACACTTATTTTATCATCATAATGGCCGCTATTTGAGCTCATGGGTTATGGCATAGCCATTTAGTGGTTTTTAGATGATTAATAGGCTTGATTTTTACGCACTCGTGCAATGTGTGATTACGCTATCTCTTTGGTGGACCTTGAAATTATTATATATTTCGAGGGCATTCTGTGTTGGAGCCAGTTAATCATACCTACCTCCATTTCTAGATCCTGGTCTCTATTTTCTCGGTTCTCAAATCGCATATTCTCACGTGTTTATAGTTGTAGATACCAAATAGTACACGTTGGAGAGTGTTTTTACCGGATTTAATTTACAGAGCCCTCCTGTGAATGATCTTGAAGCATGTTTTCTCTGCAGAGATTGTTCATCTTATCCCGGTTTTGTATATATATGTTCTATTTGATTTCTCACTGATTTCGTTGTACCTGTATACGGCATCTGCAGTGCATATTTTGTAGCGGATAATGTTATTTACCAAAATCATCGCTATAGCCTTGGCTTGTGAAGTGAATTAATTTTTATTTATTATTCATGAATTAATTTTTTGAGTGCCTGATCTATATTTATATCGTTTCCGGGTTCTGCTTATTGATTCCACAGCTCTCCCCTCTTTCTTTTGAAGATATGTTTGTCCACTTCTCTGCCTTAGGGGGTATGTAACTATTAAGGAAGGTGTCTTGTCTGTACTATGTTTGGCGATCAGCTGCAGTATTATTGTGTGGCATAGGTTTATGTGCAATTTTCTCTCATTCTTAGTATGCCATAATAATTTTTAGGGCCTAGTCCAGACTAGTCTGAAAAATTATTTGTTACATCCTAATTAACATGATTTTATGCTTAGATTTAGCATTTACATAATTGGGATCCATATTAGGATATGTCTCTTCTATTATGGTATTAAGAGACTTACATGTAAATTCTAATTTCTTCATCATGGATTGAAGGATTTGATCTATGTTGATCTACTATTTCAGAAGTTCTAGTCCCTCTGCCTTTTTACAATTCAGCTAAGTCTGGGTCATTGGTTACAGTACAAAAATATGAAAAAATTTATAGTAATTTATATATTTTTTATACTTACCAATGACCCAGACGGGAATGGCCCTCCCATGAGTGGGCAGTACTGGGCACTCATACCTCCCCGCTGAATTATTATTATCTTTTTTTTTTTACAAAGAATGATTTATTGGCACCAGATTCGGTGACTTCCTGGCATCTGCGCATGCATGGAGGGTAAAATGTATGGAGGGCTAGATAGGACTTCTAATTTTCAGTTTTGCATGCAAATTTTGGGGATTGGGGGCAAAATTTGTGTTTGGCCCTAGATATTTTTGAGTTAGCACCAGCTAAGTCTGGATCATTGGTAAGTATAAAAAATATATAAATTACTATAAATTTTTTCATTTTCCAAACCACACAGAACAGAGTTCTGTTATTTAATGTGAAGCACCTTTAGAACCAGTAGAATGGAATGGTAAAAAATTACCATCAATTTTGTCATAGTGAACTGTAGAGGAAATCGAAAAAATGTGGAGTCAGCACGTTTGTAGAAATTTTTAAAATCTTCTCCAGGGTCACAGATCAGAATCTTTTGGTATTTGGTATACAACATCCATTGTATAATGTTCTGTTGTTTGGCCTTTTATTTTTTAACTGATGTCGGGAATATTTTTCAATACCAAAATTGCAGTATTTTGATACTCCCTTGGTGCAATAAATCAGTATTGGCTTGATATGATTTCAAACTATATTTACAGCATATCACCAATCCCTATGTAATGCACTGATGGAGAGGGCTCTCTGGGCCTTTTCCAACAAAGTATCAAATCACAGCATATTATCAGATTACTGACGAAATAAAATGCAGTTTTCTAGAATATTCACACCAGACTTGGCACTTACTCTGGTATACATATATGTTAAGTGCACATTGTGCATGTACAGAATCTTTTATCATGATGAGACTAATTTTGGGGGACATATAGTTACGAATCATGCTTGCACGTCGAGTAGCTATACTTCCCCAAAAACTAGTCAAAAAAGATTGTATACAAGCACATTGAGCACATAACACATTTTTCTACCATTCGGGAGCGCGGTGGCTCAATGGAAAACTGTTGGACTTCTATGCTAGAGGTCCCGAGTTTGATCCCTGTCCGGGACGACCAACATTGTGTCCTTGGGCAAGGCACTTTATCCTGGTTGTCTACATGGGGGCACGATGATGCCATGTACTAAGGTGTACTGCACGTCAATGGTGCACATGTCTTCAACCGCTGTAACCCTGCTTGAGCGGAGCTTGAACAGAGTTAGAATGTTGAGGAGCTGACAGTTGCTCGTTGATGCTCGGTGGTTCTCTCCGGGTACTCTGTCTTCCTCCACCCGTAAAACTGCCACAGTCACGATTAGTCATTGTGCATAAGTATGTGACCTTAAAACACCAATAAATAAATAAATAAATCTACCATTCAGTCAACAAAACCCATAACCATGACTTCAGTCAACAAAACCCATAACCATCACTTCTCGAAATAATCACTGACAAGCAAAATGCCACATTCAACTGCTCCAAACAATCTGACACCATTTTCAATTCTCTCAACCCAACGGCATATGTGGCACTTATTCAACATTAATGAAATTTTACATGATGATAAAAAATAATCACACATAGCCCAAGTATGATTTTTCCGTCGGGCTACGATATTTCGAAACAAATTTATTTCAATTCATAAAGTCATCCAAAGGATGGGTGGGAGGTTTGAGAAAACAACCAGGGAATTATTTTTTAGCTCACCTGACTGAAAGTCAGGGTGAGCTTTTCTGATCACTTTTTGTCCGTCGTATGTCGTGAAGGTGGTGTTTGGGTCATTTTCTCCCAAGCCACTGGCTGCAGTTCAATGAAAATTCACATGAGTAGCAGTTATATAGGGGCATTTGGGTTTTTCTTCAAAGTGGGTTTCTGCTCATATTGAGGAGGGGGGGGGGGGGGGGCCAAAATGCACAAAATTTTTAAAACTCTTCTTCTCATGAACCAGCCATAAAAGAGACTTGATATTTGGTATGCAGCTTCCATTTGAGGTGTTGACTGAAGTTTGTTCAAGTGAAGTTTGATGGGCAATATTTGCCTTTGTTCTGGAAGGGGCAAGAATTTTTGCCAAGCCCAAAATTTCTATTTTCCAAACCGAGAGGCAGACTTGAACCAAATTTGATATGAGGGCTTATTGGGTCATACAGTTAAAACTAGAAGTCCTGTCCCGTATTCTGCACTAATTTGAAATAATAGCGCATTAGGTTAGCGCAGCAAATCATCAGAGAATCACATCTGATGCACGGTAGTGTATCGCGATTTCTGCAGAATTGTAACGCGCGACAGCTGATTGATATTTAGTTCTTGAAACAGGCAATCAACAGTAATTAAGTCGCACCTCCTACTGACATAAGGTGGCAATTAAATATTGGAATGCTGATACTCAGAGGACGAGATGATGTTCATCACCCCCACCCCACCCCTTCTCAGTAATATCACTTCATTTCGCGACAATACAAGAAGTATTTAAAACCGCGCATTGCGTGATTTTTGTTTTCGAAGAATGAGAAAATCATGCAGGTTGATTCAAAACTGCTAAACCTTGAGAATGCAGAAGTAATGATGTTTTCATTTCGAGAATTTTTAGTCTACTATGAACCGCAGCCTTTCTGGAGGAAATATGAGAACACAAGTGTGGTTGGAAACAAAGAACGCTCTCCACAGAGTACCGAACTGACAGTGTTGGCCTATTGAAAGTGTTGTAAGCGAATTAAGAAATCGGACTTCTCAGCTATTTATAAAGAAAGTTTCAATATCAAGAGATAGTTGGCGATCTGTAGAAAAATATGCATTTGGGTGAAAGCTGAAAAAGAAATTAATTATTCACTGAGAATTTTGAAAATCAGATCAACAAAAAGAAAAAAAGATGCCCCCCCCCCCCCCCCCCCACACACACACACTCCCTTTCCTCAGCCGAATCCTCATGTACCCATATCCCTACATAGAGGGAAGCATGGGTAGCAAACTGCCAATTCCCCTCACACCACAACACTTCTTCTCCACGCTTGCTTCGATTTTTTTTTCAAGTAAACGAAAAAAAAAATTCTAAAATTTTGCCGGTGGCTAACGCCACGTGCACCTTTGATAATTGAAGGTAAAACCGGGTTAACATTTGGAGTTATAAAGGAAAGTTGTATTAAAAATGTCAATTTGTAATTATTTTGTGTGATGGGGGGGGGGGGGGAGGGTGGTAAAATATTATATCTGGGAACCCCCCCCCCAACCCCACCCACCCACCCCCCACCACCCCCCTGCCAACACAAGTTTTCGCCACTGCATGGTTTGGTGGATATGCTGTGTACAGTTTATGATTGATAAGAGAGGGCCTCCCTTTCCCAACACTTTTTCTGGAACCTACATCCCTACTCTTCCCCATGTGGTCAGTTAAATTTGGCCTATAATTCACATTACGGCATTTTTAAATTTCTTGCAAATACTGGCAATAGCTATGGAATATTAAACCCTTGGGCTTGACATGCATATATTTTATTTTTATTTTAGAAAGATATTCATGAAACATTTCAAACAATTGTCAATGTTTAATGGAGTGTTGAAAAAGCTGGGGCAACTGAAAATTGTCCACATGCTCATGCTAGAAGTCAATTAAAATCAGTTTTTTATTTTCTGTCCGCGGGCGGCTTTTTTGGGGTGAATTGATATTCTGATGCACTTCACTTGATAGGTTAATATGTCGTGAGGGAGCATTTCCAAATGACTGAGAACAATCAAACGCATGTAACAACTATTTATTTGTGACAAATATCTGAAAGAACGTTTTAGAAAGCTCAGTGAGCATTAACATTGTGGACAATTTTCTCGTCCACATCTTGACACGTGGTTTGAGACGTTGCTACTTTCTCTCTCAGTTTCGTACCACAGGTGACTCGACCCATCGTTCTTGTGAATTTAACTTTCTCGTACACCGTAAACGACTGTACTTCTGATTGTGGATATCCTGTAACGTGTCTGAAACCCATCCACGGTACATGGTGGATGCTTTTGTACAGAAACACCAACAAAGTGGAATTTCCATGTATTCTGGATTGTGTTATGTGAAAGAAACATTCTCAACTTCAAGTGAGCTTCGAAACAATATAAAAAGCCCAATCCACAGAACCATGCTGTGAGTTCCTTGTGTTTGCTTTGTCACAGAAACTGAGTATATCATTTGGGTGGGTATTCCACTCCTGGAGTGATTTGCAGATACCCCAATTATAAGGAGTTATTTGAAGAATAACTCGGATCATCTGGCGAGTAGATGAGTACAAGTGCCAAGTGGTGTTTCCTCAAGTTGAAATTTGCAGGACTTCAGTCCGATATTCCAAACAGTGGGTGGGGGAGGGGAATTGTATAGACCCAGGTTCCGGACATTTTCCCCTAGGACATTTTCCCCTAAAAAAGTGTCAACTAGGACATTTTCCCCTAATTTCAAATGAGAGGGTGGACATTTTCCCCTAGTTAGGAAGAAAAGAGAAGACATTTCCCCAAACTAAAAAAAATTTAATTTCAAGATTTTGTTACAAGAAAAAGAAAGAATTTATTCCATTTAATGTCACACTATTTTCAAAGTACTAAATAAAAATAAAATAGGTTGAATTACTGTATAAACAGTAAGCTAGTCAATCTGTCACACACAGTGGTCTGTATGGCATAACAATATCAAGTTGTTTTGCTGTATGAACCACCACAAAAACGTGTGAGACATGAAACCAAGAAACTCCAACTTTGGTTGTCTTCACTTTGTGAGAAACTCGATAATGGGTCTCTGTCATTGACAGAAACGCTTCTTTCAATTGGACACTCTATCAGATTGAAATAGAATCTTTATCAACTAATACTCACTGAACAATTCTTGCAACTTATAATATAATTTTATGGGTTTGTACTTCTTCATGCATGGAGGCTGTACAAATCCATAAAATTATATTTCGGACTTGCACCAAGGGTGTTCTCATCTAAGTCGTCTTGTAAATTTATTCTTAGCTGTATTATCGTTGTTTGATTGATCATAGTTTTATTTGTGCTACTTGCTACATGTATATTAATATCTTGTGCTAGCTATTTTAAAAAAGAATAAACTATTACATTAAACCTCAATTACATTTTTATTTTTATTCTTCCAATTTTTTTTCTATTTTATTCCATGAGAAATTAAAAAAAAATCTATGAGAACATGTCCTGGGTGAAAAATCGAGGAGTAATCAGTCTAGGGGAAAAAGTCCGGGGGATGAATAATTAGGGGAAAATGTCCTAGGGGATAATGTCCTAGTGGGAAATGTCCTAGGGGAAAATGTCCTGGACCCATAGACCCATTCCACATAAGACCCTATCATATCTCTAATATAGGCGTTGTACGGAATAGGCGTACAGTTCGTTTAGAATGAACTGCCATTAAATCATGTGCACGGTGAAGTTTTTACTCTGCATACTTGAAAGTTGTTAGTTTTAATTTTCATAAATTGTCACCAGTCCTTTTGAATATTCAACTTTCTTGCTCCTCATTTATGGAACAAATATGATTATTATTTATTGGTGATGAAGGCTACATCAGAGGATTGCGCTATATTGTGGCCTGAACGGGGAGGATTTTTCTCCTTTTACGGCAGTTTTTCAGGTAGCAATCAGTAATGTTGGCAATTACCATCTGTGCGTTTTTTGAACAGCAGAAGGTGTCAATAAGCTTTGAAAACACTCTTGTCAATTTTCTAAGCTCCCGTTTTATGACTTCAATTTGGAAATGGGTTACTAAATAACAATTAGGTGTCAAATTTATATTTATGGTCTTTTATCATCAGTGATTAAAAAGATTAATGATGAAGAATGATTGAAAAGAACTGATCCGGAGAAAAATCCGTTTGGGATAAAAAATTAAAATAAAAAAGACTCATTTTGTCCGGCTGCTTTTTTTTGTTTAAAGGGATTGAAATTCATGCCCCAAATGCTGAAATTTCTACAAATAATTAATTAAATATTTCTAAATCAACAGATTCACCCTGTGTTCATATATTTAAGAAAAAAATCCCTAATTTTTACAAATTTATTTTGAAAATGGAATTTTTGCAAATTTCAATGAATTTTGTTGATTAGCATTTTCATCTACAGAAGCCTATTAGCATCACATAGTTTTTAGTTATTAAATTGTAGCTGCAATCTAATAAATTGTACCTACAATTTAGTCAAATTGTCTCATCCCTGTTGTTTACTGATAATTTTATAAGATACTGTGAGGACAAGACGGTTCGGAAAAGTTGAAGATGGGGGGGGGGGGGTGGGGGGGTGGCGTTAAAGTCGTGTAGGCCTATGGCCTATTTTTAACCCGTCTGCACAGGAAGGGAGGGGAGTTTTTCAATCAACATTGAAAAATTATTGTTTATTTAGTCCTTAGACTAATATGAACAAGCGTGCCATTTGCCAAAACAAGAAAAACTACCGCCTCAAAAACCCACCTTGTGACCACCCAGTCATTATTTCAAAATCTTATTGGAGGGGGGGTGTCGGTCAAAATATTCTGGGGATGGTTTGACTCTGGGAGGGCAGGGTGAAATCGTTCGCCAGCCTTACGGCCTTGCCACTGAAAATAGGTTTGTCAGTTTGGGTCAAATTGCGGAGACGGGGTTCGGATCAAAATGGTGCGGGTCGATTCAGCTAGGGGATGCTCTGGGCGATTCCCATCGCACTGAATAGCGAGTCGCGGCCTCACTGTGTTTGTTATTATTTGGTGCAGCAAGTGATATGAACAAGGCCTTATATAGGAATGAGAAGGTTTTAAATGATTATTTGTTGAAATTCAGTTGGGGACTGAGAGGTATTATCGGTATTTGGATTTTTTATGGTGATTTTACGAATAAATTTATCCATGTTTTCCAAGTCGAACGAAGTCATGGATATTAATTAATTGATAAAATGTTGTTGTCAAAACATTTTTATTAGGCTCTTTCAAAATGATCATGTGCTGGGCTGTTCGTACATACACTTCTCACACAAGTCTCGCCCCCCCCCCCCCCCCCCCCCCCCCCCTGTGCAACAATGGCACGGAGTAAATCATTTAAAAGACGCTTACATCCGATTTGGCAATGACTTTGATTTCACTGTCCGGGCTTCTTGTGAAAATTAAAACTGGTCATTGTGACATTTTTTTCTGCGTTTTTTCATTCATTGTCATGACTAATTTACCAGGCGAACCTGATTCGAAATATCGACTGATGTCCGAGTCCAGTTACCACACATTCTTTTCCTAATGATATGTGTCAGAGATCGATGTTAATGACCTCGGAAATAGTGCACTACGTTCTGCGTTACATAGTGCAGAAGTTATCGCATGTTTAACGAGGTTTACTTGACTGTCCTGCACTAGATAGTGCATTAGCTAACGAGCGTTTTCTGCACTAGACATGACAGGACTTCTAGGTTTTGACTGTAAGTATTTAATTTATGTCCAAATTTTTTTCCCGTCACTCCATGGGAACCGCAGGAGATAAAAATAGAAAAAAATTAAAGCGCCCATATCTCCAAAACTACGCGGCACCTGAGAATTCTTATTTGGTGTGAAGCTTCCTTAGAACCAACAGAATGGAATGGTAAAAAAAATGCTATCAGTTTTATCATGGGGTACTTTTTGGGGACTTTGAAAAAGTGCTGAGTCAGCATTTTTTAACACTGTGGGTAATGGGAAAAACATTTAACACTACTTTTCTCCCAAACCACTGCTCCAAAAGCTTTCAAATTTCACATATAACATTTTTGGAAGATTCACATGTTTATTGAATTCAATTCCCTGGGTCCATATTTGGGTTCTCTATGGGAGCCCAAATGTTTAAATTAGTGCAGTAAGAGGAATATTCTTTAAAAATCTTCTTCTTCAGATCTACCAATAGGAATCTTTTGATATTTGGTATGCAGCATGCACATTCTCTGACATTGATAAGGATTCAATATATGCCTGATGGTGAACACCATGACAAATGGCTTGTATTGTGTCTTTATTGACCACTGAAGTATTCTCTGTTTGAGACTGTTGATGTGGTAAATCAGGGTGTTTTGAAAGCGCATCAGCATCCTTGTTTGTCCTGCCAGGTTGATACACAATTTCAAAGTTGAATGTTGAAAGGGCAGCAAACCATTGGTGTCCAGCTGCATGCAATTTTGCTGTACTTAAAGCATAAGTAAGTGGATTGTTATCTGTGAGAACAGTAAACTTTTGACCATACAAATAATCATGGAATTGATCACAGACAGCCCACTTGAGTGCCAAAGATTCTAGCTTATGGGCAGGATAATTGCTTTCCACCTTGTTAAGTTCTTGACTTGCATAAGATATTACTCTCTTAATGTGCCAAGCCCTTCTGGCTGGCATCGGTGTGTAAGTCAAATGTCTTGTCATAATCAAGGTATGCCAAGACTGGTGGCAGTGATAACATTCCCTTTAAATTAAGAAATGCTTGATCTTGATCTGGTCCCCATTTCCAAGTTGTTGGTTTTGAAGATTTTCTTTTGCCACTAAATTTTTTCTCTAGTCAAGGGATAAGCTCTGTCAATGGTTTAGTAATTTTGAAGAAATCCTTGCAAAATCGATAATAATAGCCAGTGAAGCCAAGAAACTGCTGGCTTCTAGTGTTGTAGGTTTCCTCCAATTTTTAATTTTCTCTACCTTCTTTGGATCGGTGCCTATTCAATTAGCCGATAATACTTTGCCTATAAAATTTACCTTCTCTTGGAAAAATGAACACTTTTTCAGTGATAACTTCAAACCACACACTCGAAGACGAAGTAAAGATTTTCTCTAATCTTGCCATGTGTTGTTCTATACTATCTGAAAACATTATTAAATCATTAAGATATACTGAGTCAAAACAGAAAGTATAATAAACTTTGAGGATCAATTTTTTTAGTATTAATGACTTTAATCACAAACAAATTATTGTAAATTCATATTTCGAGTCTAGCTGTATGAATTTGCTTAATTTCATGTTCTTACTGTTGCCAGTGTCACCCAGGACATCACAATTCAGACATGGGGTGAAATGAAAAGTTCACACATGCAGTCAATAGCATGTATGTCCATCGTTTGCCTCTAGGATGGCAAGACATCGCCGGCACATGGACCTGATAAGTCTTTGGATGTCACCCTGTGATATTGTGTTCCACTCCTGCCTTAGAACATTACGTAAATCGCCTAACATCTGAAGATCATGAAGTTATACCCACAGTCCAATTGATCCCAAAGATGCTTGATTGGCAACAAATCTGGCGAAGGTGGGGGCCAGGGAAGAAGATCGATGCTCTGCTCCTCAAGAAAGTCATGACTGATGCTCTCCACATGACATCAGGCATTGTCTTGCTGTAATAACTGCAATCGAACGTTAGCGTTGAACAAATGGGACAAAACAGTGTTAAGAATTTCGTCCCTATATCACTGTCCATTCAGATTACCATCGATGAAGATCAACTGCGTTCGATGGTGCAAGGAAATTCCTGCCCATCCATTACACTACTCCCACCGAAATGGTTGCATTTCCGCATGCAAGCATCAGAAAACCATTCTCCTTGTTGGCGATGCACTCTTGCCCTACCACCAGTGCACTGTAGACAAAATCGTGATTCATCACTAAAAAGAACTGTGCTCCAACACTGCTGAGTCCAGTGAGCATGCTGACATACCCATTCCATTCTGACGGTACAATGACATTGGGTAAGGATTGGTCTGTGGTATGGATGCCTACTTCAGATGCCCTGTTCAGCGAGTCTGTTGTGGACAATTTGTGTACTGATTCTATTGTTAGTTCTACTAGGAGTAATTGCTGCAGTCCTCATCGTGAGAAGGAAGCGATCCCGCAAGTGAGATGTCATGATGTGTCGGTCTTGTGCAGAGGTCATAACTCTTGGTCGACCTGAATGCAGTCAGTCAGCAGTAGATCCAGTGATTCTATACCTTCCAATGAGACAGTAAATAGTGGCCACAGTGATTCAGAACTCAGCTGCGAGCTCATCTGGAGGTATCCCAGCCTCATGCGTACCAATGGCATGCAACCACTGATTTTTGGTTAACCTTGGCATTTTTTAAAATGTCTGAAGACAAAAACTAGCATGTTTTCTCAGTAACCCTGGTTCTCTAGCACAACATAACATAAAGAAAATC
This sequence comes from Pictodentalium vernedei, assembly GCA_031216915.1. Classification (NCBI taxonomy): domain Eukaryota; kingdom Metazoa; phylum Mollusca; class Scaphopoda; order Dentaliida; family Dentaliidae; genus Pictodentalium; species Pictodentalium vernedei. Next base: position 276,918,993 of record CM062296.1, on the reverse strand, counting down.
GTTGGTCACCCATTCAATTTGACATTCTCGGGTAGCGCGTGCTATTTTGAAATCCGTAGCAAAATTGTATACGATTGGGTGGACAACAAAAACATGTCATTAAACTCTTTGCATGACTACTTGTCCAAAAACATGCAGCATTAGAACTAATATATTTCATCCTTTATGCTATTTTTTCACATTTGTTTCTATTATACTTTCTTTTTTGACTCGGTATATATAAAACAAATTTTCAGGTATAGTTCACCGAAACATTGCTCCATGACATGCTGGTATGTCGCAGGCACATTGGCAAAACCAAATGGGAGGCGATTGTATATCAATCTGGTAGTAGCCAGACTTCATATCTACAACACTAAAATATTTTGCACTTGCCAAGGAATCTAATTCTTCATCTATGTGAGAGAGTTCTAAACTGTCTTTGACTGTCTTGTTATTTAAAACTCAATAGTCATTACAAATTCTCAGTCTACCGTCTTTTCATCGTGCTAAGGCAACAGGTAATGCATAGGGAGAGTATGATGTTCTGATCACACCACAGGATATCAGTTGTTGCAGATGTTCTCATACTTCTTCATGCACAGATGGAGGTATTCTTCTATATCTCTGCTTGAATGGTGTTTCATCTGTTAGCTCTATCCTGTGTTTTACTTTTCCATAGTGACCAATATCTCATTCATTTTGGGAAAAAACATCTTCATATTTCAGTAACAAATTATGGAATGTTGACACTAGTCAGTAGATAATGAAGAAGTTGAAATCACCAAACCATCAATAAAAGTCTTGAGCTGATCACACTCTGGATTTCGTAGAACCTCTCCATGTTCAATCATAACTGGCTGAACTTCACATAATATTGCATTTGGAGGGACTGTAACAGTTTTTGTTGGGTAACTGGAAATGGGTACACCAACAAAACGTTTCCCTTTACCATTATAAGTAAAGATAGATGGACTTAAATCCAAATCTTTCATAAATGCTGCATTGACTGTTGACTGCAAGATTGCATATGTTGAAGTGTAGTCCATAGTCTTGAGTCATACATCCAGGTAATGTTGCAGTAGTGTTTGGTAGAATAGCTTTTGCTCTCACAGTATTTTACTATACCCAAAATATTCTTGTGTTTCAGACTCTTCTCCCGCTGTAGAATACATTTAAAACTGATGGACCAGGGAGTAGATAAAGTTTTTGTTTGCATCAATCTGGAGCCATATGTATCTGTACAGAACTGTAATACAGGTTTTAAAATATTTGTTCCAACAAGTAATGGAACCCAAGATTTATAGTTACTTGGATGAACCACAAGAGCTATACAACTGATTGACAGGTTTTGGTAACCCTGAAAAACAAACATCCAGCTCCAAATATCCTTCATAATGTACAGTTTTCCTATCTGCACACTCAATGTTCAGAATACAGTAAAGTGATTTCATTGGGATATGTGATAAGTGTGTATCATAAAATGTTCTTGAGATTGTCGAGATAGTTGAACTGGTATCCACCAGAGCACAACTATCAACACCATTTATTGACACTTCTGTCTCAGTACTGATATTTTTAGTATCTGGCCTAACATCGATGTTGTTTTGACCTATGAACAGCCCATCTTCATAGGTCTTCAGTAGTTTAAATGAGGCCTTGAACTTTTTTCTCTGGTGGTCAAGTTGAACCCTACAGCCAAGCTGTACATGTCCCATCTTACCACACCTGTAGCATTGGACCTCATTTCTTGGTTGTCTGTAATTGTCATCTTGGGCTCCTGAACTGTAATGCTGTCTTGGTTGACTATCTGTATAATGTGGTCTGGCTCAATTTCCATATCTCCAATTATGATTGGGTTCAATTTGTGTCAAACTACCAGTAGATTGGTAATCAGGTCTGAATCTCTGCTGTCACTTTTCATTGGAATCTATCTTTTCCATTTTAAATTTGAGTTCTTGACTTCTGAGCAGTGTCGATTTACGTCCCCTTTTAGAGACTTTATTGGATCCTCTGATATTACAGCTGATTTTGTGCACGGTTATGAATCCCATTGATTCAAGTCGCCTCAGCTCTACCCTAAGTCGATTGAAGCTAGTAACTTCATTGAATTTGAAGGCAGAAACAGATTTCAGCTGTTCATTCCACCCAGCATAAAGTGCAGCACAAAGCATATAATTTGTTTCTGACGATTTAACAATAGCAACATTAACAAATTTAGCAACAAGATCTTCCAGTCTGTTGGTAAAAGCTGAAACGTCTTCCCCTTTATTTTGTTTGGCATAAAATGCTGCCTGTAATGACTGTCAGATATTAACAGAACCAAATGCAGAATCGAACTTATTAATAATCTGTTCAACAGCAACATTCTGTCCCAAGTGCATCAAAACTCTTGCAGCATTACCCTTAACTGATCTTCTAATGGCTAATAGTATGTTGCTATCTGAGTATGCATGCTCATTCATTAATGATGTGACTTCATAATGCTCCAAGTGAAGGTCACAATCCTTTGATGCTTTATCTCCAGAAAAGAAAGATATTTTTAACGGTCCATAATGGTAAGGTACATGATAAGGTGTAGTCAATTTAGGCTTAACATCAGGTCCCAATTGACCTTCCATTTTGCTAAGTCCTCAGGACTATCTACCTTAGGCTTCTCACCTAGATTTTCAAATGCTGTCATGAGCTTTTCAAGCTCCGACCCAGTTAATTTTTCAGCCATCATTACAAAAATGGTAATAAAAATAAATAATTCCACTCTAAATATTGTTGATACCATCTATTTATTCACACCATAATGTGAAATAGTTAACATATTATACAATATGTCTCAATAAACCAGTATTCACATTGTTGGACACAATTGTTGTAAATGTTCATCATTTGAGTTTTTTCGAAGATGTAACAAAGTAAAATGTGAACCTGAAACTTTTTGTTGAATAACTTCAAGTTGGAAGAAGCATCAAATTATATTACCAATAACTACTAACTTAAAGGTAACTAAATACTGATCAGCTGAAAAAAGAAAAAGAAATTTCATTCAAAATTCTAAGGTTCACTAAACCTGAAATTGATAAATAAATTGTTTCGACCTGTACAAAAAAACATTTTAGTGTATATTCAGTGGTTAGTGAAATCAAAATGTTTGTTGATTTGTGGTGCATAATTTTATATTAGTTCAACTTTTGAATTGTTCAGCTGAAAACCCCTACAAAAATTCAATGTACACTAAATCCTAATAAAACAATTGTACTGGTACAAACTATTAGTGTTCAATCAGAAAAAAGAATTGAGCACAATCAAAACTGAAATGATCATTTTGCACATAAAAAACAATTGAGTCATTTTGAATTGCAATTTGGTATACCAACACATTCTGATAAATTCTAATAAAACGAATTCAATGAACAGTTGCTACATCTTGGGTTGATAACACAAAAAAATTCCAAAATTAGTGAAGTCGAGCACTCAAAAAAAAAAGAAAGAAAAAGAAGTCTAAAGACAGTTAAACTAATGTTTTTCTATCAAACATCACTAAGATGTTGCAGTCTACTAAAGTAGGTAACAATAAGTGTTTTGTTAATCTACTAAGTCTCACTACCAAGAAAACACAGACATGAGCACATGATGATAAATTGTTAACAAGTTCCACTCCATCGTTGACACAGGAAGTTTTTGAAGCTGTAGACAATCACGTGTTGGGCACCATTTGTAACCAGTTATTGTGTTGGGCTCAGAAAACAAAAAGTTGGTAGATAAGTTTAACGTGGGCTCAGTTTATTGTCATCAAATTGTATCATCAACCAATCATCAAAAACACTGAACTCTACAAGTAAAAATAATGTAAACTTCTCAATATATACTACAACTCAAAGTTTGCTAAGCAACAAGTATATCCAACTACCTGTTTTACATTTTACTTCAAATATTGTAATGAAAAGTGTATATATTTTTATGTAGTTATATCTTTAATGATTTAAGTACAGAAATTAAGATTTTATTTGTGCTTCACATTATTTTTTAGCTTTTGAATACGATAACCATGGAATATGGATATTATCTGTAAAAGCGGAAATTTTTCAATTTGCCAAAAAGTTGACTGAGCGAACTGGTATGGGTTCAATATCGATTATGAAACCCATTACTGTTAATTACAGTTTGACAACGCCTTCTCATGCTCCCAATCAGGTTCCTGGTGGTCCTTTGTGGGATGTTGTTCCATTCTTGGACCAGCATGGCACCAAGCTCCTGGACACTTCTTGGCTGGACTGGACGGGACGGGCTGAAATTGCAAGCTGCAACTCATTCCAGACACGTTCGATTGGATTGAGGTCAGGGGATCTTGCTGGCCAGTCCATATGTTCAATCTCCTCCCTCTGTCGGTACTCCCTGACAGCATGGGCAACATGAGGTCGGGCATTATCGTCCATCAGAATGAATCTATCACCCACTGCACCTGCATACAATCTGACGTGGAACCTCCAGGATGTCATCAATATACCGCTGTGCAGTCAATGTACCACGTTCAAGGACACAGAGCTCTGTGCGTCCATCCCTGCTGATGCCGCCCCAGACCATGACTGACCCTCTACCATAGCGGTCATGCTCAGCAATGTTGGTTGCATGGAATTGCTCTCCTGGTCTTCTCCATATCCTAGACCACCTATCTGTGTGGTCTAGGCAGTTCTTTGACTCGTCTGTAAAAAGGACAGGTCGCCAATCTTCACTGGTCCATCCAACGTGGTCCATGGCCCATTCTTATCGTGCCTAGCGGTGGTTCTGGGACAGTGAAATGCGAATACACTGTCTCCTCGATTGGAGACCACCTTTGTGCAACCTTGCCCGGATAGTCTGCATCGAAACATTTACCCCGGATGCATTCTGAAGGTCACTGCAAAGCTGGGTTGCTGTGGCAAAGCTGTTCCTACGAGCCTGAATGATCAAAAACCAGTCTTCAGCTGCAGATGTTGCCCTGTCTCTGTCACCACCATGCCGTCTCACTGTTGTGACATACTGCTGAAATCTTGCCCAGGCTCTGGTGATCACCGTGTGGTGCACACCAAGGGCTTCACCAGCCTGACGATGGGTAGCCCCTTGCTCCACCATCCCTACAGCCCGCCTCATTTCTGCTTCAGACAAATGTCTTCTTACATTTGCATTTGCCATATTCAATCATTAAATCACAAGGGTTTGTGTTCAAGTGAAGATTGAATACCCTACACATGTCATGTACATGTAGACAGTACACGAAAACATCATGAAAATCAAGGGGTACATGCTTTCCATGACTGTCACGAAAAGTCTGCCTGTCAAGAGGGCTAGTGTAAACACTGGGGACCATCTCAATACATTCCTCAATCATATCCACCAAAAATATCGCAAATATGTCAAAAGCAAATTTCACAATGATGTGTCAAATATTTGATGCTTAGCAAACTTTGAGTAGTATATATACATCCTGGACATTCACGATGGACTTCGCGAAGGAACCTTTCTGATTGTTGTTCCATCGTCTCCTGTTCTTTGTCCAACCATTGCACAAGTCTCTTGGACGATTCCACAGCTGTTTCCGCTCTAGCAACTGAGGCCCTGGCGGAGGCATCCATCTAAGATTCCTGATTGGCATCCAATGTGCGAATGCAAAACTACAATATCTGCCCCTGCTAATGTGTGTACTTTAAAATCTCCACCTCTATTCATAGACAATATGTATTCATTATTAAAGACTAAAAAACTCACGTATCAATGAATTTATTGCCATAAAATAATTGTAAGAAATAATTTTTTTGGATGTCAACTGCTCTGAACAGACACAAATGTTCATATTGCATTATCACCAATAAAATAGTTATATAATAACACGAAGTAGAGTACTAGTACTCCCCCCCCCCCCCCCCCCCACCCAACCCGGGACGCGAAGAGGACTGCAGATAAACAAATCTCTGCGAATACAGCAGTAATACACACCGCTCTTGGCTGGTCGATCACCAGGCTGCTTGCTCTTTATAAACTTCAGTAACACACTTGGGTGTGACTGGTCGTCGCTACGCTGCTAATAACTCTATGCCATCTATAACTCCTTCCTGTCCCCAGGAGATCAGTAGTCAATACTTTGGGGAGGGGCTATGGGTGTGTGGGGGCATGACTCTCCTCCCTTTTATCTGTTTTTAGACGACTCGACTGACACACAGAAAAACAACAGACACCGAGGACGCCGACGCAAGACAGAAAGGGCAGACCATACTGGATCTAAGACATGACTAGACAGCGAAGGAACAGCAGTAACTACGACCAACACAACCTAATCCACAGAATAGACAAACAGAAGAATCTGGGGCAGACTTTCATTTTCCATTCGAACATAGGACGCCACGGTGTGAAGACAGGCAAGTTGGCAGGCTCCGGTTATTTGAATATGGAGTTTCCTTTAAAAATATAGAGAGCCCAGTCAACACAGAACGTTTTTCACCCTTTTACTTGGAATCTCCAAATAAAAGACGAGAGCGTTCAATTGACAGTGGAATTTGTGACGATAGAGAATTAGTAACCACCTTCTTCGGAGTGAGGTAGCTTTGGTGAGAAGACCTCCTCTCACCCTGATACTCACCTGAAGGAGATGTAGGCCAATTGACAAGTTTCCTTTAAAAATATAGAGAGCCCAGTCAACACAGAACGTTTTTCACCCTTTTACTTGGAATCTCCAAATAAAAGACGAGAGCGTTCAATTGACAGTGGAATTTGTGACGATAGAGAATTAGTAACCACCTTCTTCGGAGTGAGGTAGCTTTGGTGAGAAGACCTCCTCTCACCCTGATACTCACCTGAAGGAGATGTAGGCCAATTGACAAGAAAAATAAGCAGAGTCCATCGACCAAGCGCTGAGATGCCCGACGATTGGAAGATTTCCTGAAAAGGAAGAAGGAAGAGAAGGCGGGGAAGACTGGGAAGGCCACTACCATCTCCCCACCTCCAACTCCTGTAACTTCCACCCACACCCCAGTTGTCTCCCCTCTAGGAGATAAACTGAAGGGCAGAGATGTTATCAGTGCGATGGAGGCGGAGATGGAAACTGGCTTTTCAAAGTCTCTTGCTCCAACCCCTCCCCCCACACACCCCCGGTTCAGGAATCTCTGACGGATGCCTCCGTCAAAACCTCAATTGCTAGAGCGGAAGCTACTGCGGAATCCTCCAAGAGACTCACAGAAAGGCAATGAAGAAACTCGAGCCCCAGTTCCAACTTAGCTTCACATACTTTTTCGTCACAGTCTGTCTGCAACTACACTTCCTTCCAATCTGGCTATTTCACCCCCTACAGTATAGTATTTACTAAACTTGTAAAATATATGTATTTGTAACCATTATTTATGTGTACTGTGAATAAATTATCTGAGTCTGAAAGGCCGGATAAAGAACAGGAGAGGATGGAACAACAATCAGAAAAGTTCCTTTGCGAAGTCGTACTGAATCCCAGAAAGCCTCTGGAATGTCAACAATCATCAGCCCATCGAAGCCAAGAAGAAACAACGCAACACAAAGAAAGCATCCAAACGCCCTAAGAACAAGACCCCGTCTTCAAAGCTTCACTGCCTTTGCCTCCTCGGGTGCCTTTGTCAACATGGCTGCGTCAGACACAGACACACAGAACACCGCCAAAAGGTCGAAAGGGGTTACATTACCCCATCACAACGTCCCTGCGCACCTTCAGCACACTGAAACCATTCTTTCATTTTCAAGGTATGAAAATCAACAGGTGGCAGACCTCGTTGGTATGAAAATTATTAAATTAACAAGGGGCAATTTATAAATTAGTAGGTAGTGGGCAGACATCCTAATTGGAAAAATTCATTGAGGGTGGGTGGTGTAACGCAGAAACATTTTTAAATGCAAACATTTTGTGCTATTAACTGGTTCAGATATCTGGGGGCAGATATCCAGTGGATCAGATGAAAGGGATTCCCGTGGAACACCAGGAGTTCAACGCAGAAACATTTTTAAATGCAAACATTTTGTGTCATTAACTGGTCCAATTTATATATACAGTTATTTGTTATTTGAGGTTTCTTATCTTTTGATTAGTTTGGGTTTGTTATTGGACATCTCTTGACTAAAAAAAAAATGCTACTTGCCTTGTAGTGACCGTGGGAGTAATGCCCAAATTGTCCAAAAAATCTCTTTCTTGTGAACTGCTCCTAATAAATTCCTTTGCTAAATAGGATGCTAGTTCATTTGATGGTGAAGTCAGGTAAGCGCCCCATGCCCCTTGGGGCCTCTTGTTTTGTGTACCTTTCACTTTTAACGTCATTTTGAGTAAATTGTTTTCGAATTTTCAGAAAATTCAAGTGTATTCTAGAGCTAAAGAAAAATAGAACACACATATTTTTGTTTTTCGATTTCTCGCATTTTTCATGTTTTTACGTAAGTTGAAGTTTTCAATCCCTTTTCGCACATGAAACCTCAAAAAATTCCAAAACTGTGACTTGCATAATTTCCTCATTACTTCACCTACACGTCTTATGCACGCCATTTTTGGATTTCCAAATTTCAAATTATCCGAAACAACGTCAAGTTACATCTTTTTCTTGAACTTTCTACATCATCTTGTCTTCTGAAATGATGTTTCACTTAATTTTGTGAATATATTCTCCTTCCAAAGCTACGTCTATAATGTGTTGCAAACCTGGTAAATTATTGATGGGTGAGGCCGAAGTTTTAGTGATGTAATCGTGTCAACGTGTTTTGGATTTCCATGAAATGTCAGTATTTTTTTTTTACAGAACTCACAAAAATAGAAGACATCTGTTTTTTTTCACTTTTCCAATTTATCGCCATTTTTTGTCGTTCTTACATCACTTAAAATTCTTCGTCATTTCCTACAATTCTTCATGAAGGATGAATAAATGTTCATTATATATTCTCCAACCTTGAACGTTAATGAACACAGTTGACTGAGCCGCCAAAAAAGCATTGACTATACTTTGTTGAATGATTGAATTACGTATCGTGACCAGCTATTTCTATCTTTTTATCCCTTTCTTATTTACGGCCACAATTTTAAACGTATGTTCGCGAAAATTAGCATATTTATAAAGGCTTATAAACAGTATAGCTAGATCCGGCAGGTTGTACACCCACTGCATATATAGTATGCTATGATAAGAATAGTGATATATGTACACTCAGGGCTCTGGGTATAAAGTATGGATATATGCTGGAATATTGACGGGGAAGTTGGATTTTCTTGAATGTTTTTCCCGCGAAACTATTGACGTTGGTGCGCCATGGTGCGCACGCAACATCAGGGAACATTGACCGCTTTTGGTGTCCACTGTACAATTAAACATTACATTATTTGGGTCAGGATGTGTCAGGCTTCTCGTACTGGACTGACACGGTAGTATAGCATGAATGTTATATTCCCCTGTAGGTCCCCTGTTAGCCCTTGGTACTTCTAACCCACCTTATGTTTAATACTATCCCATGGCTGTTATAGGCAGTGTGTAATGATAGACCAAGCTGAATTGTGGGTGGGGTACTGCCAGGTAGTTTAGAATGGTAGTATAGTATGGACGGTAAATACCTCTGTAGGTCCCATCTTAACCCTTCATACTATTAACCTACCGAATGTTTTGTATTTTCCTATGACTGTTATAGGTAGCACATTATTCTAGATCAAGCAGTATTGTGACGTGGGGTGGGGGTAAAGTATGGTTGTTTAGCACTGTAGTATAGGGAGTATGGTATTTACCCCTGTAGGGTCCCTTTAGCCTTTGGTATTACTAATCTACGTAATGTTTTATATTATCCTATGACTGATATAGGTAGTATGTAATGCTACGTCAAGTGGTATTGTGAGGGACGGGTAATGCATGGTTGTCTAGTGCAGTAGTATATGACGTGTGGTCTGTACCCCTGTTGGTTCAATGTTAGCTCTTGGTACGGACCATTTATTGACACTCCCTCTCGAAATTTTGGATATATATTTTCCGATAAAAACCGTATTAAAAAATGTAATCACTTTTCATCTGACGAAAAATTCGTCTGGGCTGCCATTGCAGTTATGTTACGGTGTTAAGATAAACGTTCATCAAATTTCCAAGAAATTTTAGTATGTTGCAGAGCTCGAGAAATAAAAAAAAAGATATGTGTTTTGAGATTTTTTAATTTAATGTTATTTTCCACGTTTTCACCTCAGGTTCTTTTACCCACCCACCCCCCCCCCCCCCCGCCCCAGTTTTGTGAAGTCCCTACCTTAAAATAGACAGATAAAAGGAAGGGATTCTGCACTGCGCGACTGTTCAATACCCAGATGTGTGTTATAAGACTTCATCGATGGATTTCCTCATGGCCGTCATGGTTACATAAGCTGAAAGAACGAAATGATTTCACGCGTTGGAACGGTGTGGGGCAGGACCCTTTGAACCACCTTAGCTGTATAATTTTATGTTTTGAATGATGTCTGAGCGAGGCAAGGGAGCAAAGAGGTTCAGAGCCAGGTTACCGGTGTCTGCATTATTCTTTTTCTTTTTAGGTGGAGGGGGTTGTGATAGTGAGACTACCTTGGTATTAGTTGCAGGCAGAGGACTGAGTTGGCTGGTACCGTCTGGTCCTTACAACAGCCGTATGGGTCTTGTTCTCTGCAGGTGTCATTACTTCTAGCCAAGCTTCGCTGACTATCTGTGCACATAGCTTGATGCGGTCCTCTTCATATCCAGCATTGATGAAGGGTTGTATTCATTTCCGCGGGAACTCCGGATGGTTTCGTCCCTGACCTACTCAACCAGGAGAGCTTCCATGGTGAACACTTCCTGTTCAGGGTTCCGATTGAGCAAAAGCTGAAGAAGTAAGAGCAGGAGGGGTGGAAGGTGCAGTCTCCGACACAACGTCCTGCTCCAAAGACAGACCTCCCCACCATGTCCTTTTCCTTCGAAGAGTGTGATGAGCTGGAGATCGAACTGTCTCCTGGCGAACCGGATTCCCCCGGAACCCTCTGGGACATCTGAGTGGGGTTGCCGTGCTGGACGTGGAATGGTCAATGGTACCAGGTGTTGAGCTTTCAAAGCCCTTACTAATCTACTCTTCCGTTTCCCTCTTTTTCTTGTCCATGAACTCCCGAGAGTCTGCGGGCATCGTGTCGTTCGGTGGAAGGTCCATTCTTCCTCTTCTTTTTATGTGGGTCCTCTCTACGGCTTCGGTAGCTTGATAAATCGTCGACTTGCAAGTGTGGGTCGCAAGGAGGGTGACCAGTGTGAGAGGAAATCTCCCACACCACAAATGGTGCTACACCTCTCAAAGGACGGCGGGTCTGGGGTTCTATCAAAATCCACTGCTAGGTGAATTTTGCCTTTGCGCACATGGATAGTCGAAGTGGTAGCTTGGGCAGCCTTCAACCATAGCAGTGTCTTCTGGGTCTGCAATGGGAGCTCCATTTGTACAATATTTAAACCTCAGAGACCAAAGTGAGAAAGAGCTGGAAGAGAATCAAATGGTTGCGCGCGCGCGCTAAAGACACACAGGGACGTTATGGGGGCAAGCCCCTTTCAATCCTTATTTACAGTATATTGTATATTTTCAAAACATTGAAATGTCATCATTAGCATCATGTTTGGTCTGTGAAAAGGTGGTGAAGAGTGTGGGAGAAGGGTTCTTGTTCTGGTGTGTTGACAGTCTTCAGGCAAGTATAATCAGCCACTTGATAACATTTTTGGTAGGGGCCTCCATCGGCAAAAGTATAGTCTGCCTCGGGCTCGTTGTCGATGTAGTTAACCCAGAAAATAACGATCCTTGACAAGGTACCACCAACCCGAACTTCCCTGATTCGGAGACAGGCCTGCTATATTCCCATTTGGCCGGGACCTGAATGTGCTCTACGAGAGTTTACAAAAAGGGAAAAAAGGGGGACGCATGACCAACGCTCGCCTCCCTGGAGGTGGTTGACCACCTCTGTTGATGGAGTGAAGGGTGAACAGAATCCATAGCGGTTACCAAATATCCATAGCAGTAGTAGGAGAGCGATGAAACGGGCCTTATTGCGCAGACCCCAGCCCGGACCACGGAAGTGACGTCATGTCACGTGACCTGGTGGCGCCATGTTTGGTGGTTATGGTAACTCGCGTGAGCGGCCATCTTGTGATGTCATCCCCATAGTGATACGTGGTGTGAGTGCGCATGTGCAGTGCGTGTTGTTTGGGTGATATGTGTTTCTGTCGTCCATTTTGTATACTGGAGGCCGCCATCTTGTTTTCTATGGTAGCACGTGGTTGCTATGTTATCCAGTGGCCTACAACAAGACAGGGGTATGTTCAGCGGGTATGTTCGATTGAATCGGAGTATCACAAATTACCCAAATAAACCCGACAATCCCTCCAAATCACCAAAAACGACTTTATTTACTACGGATTCCCCATTTTATCGGCTTAGCACGTAGTGCTATAGTACCGAGGGGCCCCGGGGTGAGTTCTATTGAACTAGAGTAATTTTCTGGTTTGGATTTTCCCCCAAATCCTCGTTTAATTCGTAGAATTACCACAATCAACCCGATATGTTGTATTATTTCGAATTCTTTCAGAATTCTCTGCTTCTATCTTTATATGCAATAGGTTTTCGTCTACCTGACCATGTTTCTTTGTTCTGGAGTATACTCCAGTAGCATAGAAGAGCCTATCAACTGGAACGGCTTTGCTTATTGTTACTATATTTAGCTTTTCTGGTGTATTCTTGTTAGTTCTGACCCTATTCCGAGTACTCTTGTTGTTTCATTTATCTAGATCACCCAAGCAGTTCACTTTACTGGCGCTAACTAACCAACCAGATTGCTTGATTTCCCATAATCTGTATGCAGAGTTATCTCCCTTGTGTATATCAAAAGCCTAAATCATTCTCAAAGCCAATAAGCTATCGACCAGTTACTGATAAGTCATTGCACGAACGACTCGAAGCCCATCGAGCAAATGAGCTATAGACCAATTGCTCATTCGAGTGACTCGCACATACTGCTCTTAGCCTCACATCTGTATTTGAGGATACCTATGGCCTGGTATTGTATTAGTATTTGAGGATACTTTTTATAGGATACTTATCTGAAGATAATATTACTTGTTTGACCCAGCCTTCTAGGCCACCCCAGGACATACCTATACCAAATTCTCCCAATAAGCTCTTGAACAGTTGCTGAAAAGTCATTGCTCGAACGACTCGAAGCCCATCGAGCAAATGAGCTTTAGAGCAACTGCTCGATCTAGTGACTCCACCTACTGCTCTACGACCCATCTGGGTATTTTAGGATACCTATGATCCAGCTCCTATACAGCTTCGATCTCCTATATGGCTCCTATACAGGTAGTTTTACCGATGGCTTCCATCTTATCTCCAAAGCTCCAGGGCCACTACTTATCTATGATCTCTCTATCCTATCATTAGCTTCTACACCAGCCTTGTGCCATTGCGGCCTTGTACCAGTACTATTGGCTATACTATCACCCATTAATATTGACTTGTAACACTGCTGCCTAGCTATACCTTCGCTCGGGCCTTCAAAATGTTCAATCTGATTGCTTCATTTCCCCTGTATACATATAGACAGGCTATATAAGGGATTCCATAAGTGGGGTTCTTAACCGATTCCGCAAAGCTGGGTTCCGTGTTTTTACATATACACTCGAGGGTATTCCCCTTCCCTATTGGAAGAATTGCATTCAAATTGGTGTTATACCTTTATTATGGTTATAGTTCAAATATAGAGTTCCTTCGGTTTAAGGGTTTTACAGTTAATATTAAGTTATACAGAGTTTATTCAAATAGTCGAAGGGTGTTAATTATATATATATTATATAGAGTTCATTCAAAACTTTGTTCATTTGACTTCGATCTTGGTTGAGTTCAATCAGATCAGTTCGATTTTCGTTCACTTTGTTCTGTTCACTTCAATCTTGATTGTGTTCGATCAGATCAGTTCGATCTTCATTCACTTTGTTATGTTATGTTCACTTCGATCTTGGTTGTGTTGGATCTTCGTTCCCTGTGAATTCAACAGTTCAATCGCAGTTGTGTTGGATCTGTTCATAATTCAGTTCTTTCCAACCAGTTCATCTTCGTTCATGTTTCGTCTGTTCAGTTGGGTTCTTGCATGTTATATTCTCATTAGGATTACAGTGCATTCAGGTGAAAATTATATTGTATTTATTGGGCGTTAAGATAAAGTCAAAGTTCGTTATGTTTGTTATGTTCTCTTCGATCTTGGTAGTGTTGTATCTTCGTTCACTTTTGAACATTCCTCGTTTTGTACTGGTTGGTTGCATGTTTTATCTGTTCAGGTTCTTGCAATAATAATTGGGTATTATCAGTCCCTTTCCATACCATCGAGTGTGTATGTAAAAACACGGAATCCCTTATATAGCCTGTCTATATGTATACAGGGGAAATGAAGCAATCAGATTGAACATTTTGAAGGCCCGACCGAAGGTATAGCTAGGCAGTAGTGTTACAAGTCAATATTAATGGATGATAGTATAGCCAATAGTACTGGTACAAAGCCGCAATGGCACAAGACTGGTGTAGAAGCTGATGATAGGACAGATAGACCATAGACAAGTAGTGACCTTGGAGCTTTGGAGATAAGATGGAAGCCATTGGTAAGACTACATGTATAGGAGCCATATAGGAGATAGGAGCTGTATAGGAGCTGGATCAAAGGTATCCTAAAATACCCAGATGAGTCAGAGAGCAGTAGGTGGAGTCACTCGATCGAGCAATTGCTCTAAAGCTCATTTGCTCGATGAGCTTCGAGTCGTTCGAGCAATGACTTTTCAGTAACTGTTCAGTAACTTATTGGGAGAATTTGGGGTAGGTATGTCCTGGGGTGGCCTAGAAGGCTGGGCCAAACAAGTAATAGTATCCTTAGATAAGGATCCCATAAAAAGCATCCTCAAATACTAATACAATACCAGGCCATATGTATTCTCAAATACCGAAATGAGTCGACGAGCAGTATGTCAAGTCACTCGATCGAGCAATTGCTTGATAGCTCATTTGCTCGGTAGACTTTGAGTCGTTCGAGCAACAGGTCGAGTCACTCGATCGAGCAATTACTCTAAAGCTCAATTGCTCGATCGGCTTCCAGTCGTTCAAGCAATGACTTATCAGTATCTGTTCAATAGCTTATTGGGAGAATTTGGGATAGGTATGTCCTGGGATGGCCTAGAAGGCTGGGCCAAACAAGTAATAGTATCCTTAGATAAATATCCTATAAAAAGTATCCTCAAATACTAACACAATACCAGGCCATAGGTATCCTCAAATACCGAAATGAGGCTAAGAGCAGTATGTGCGAGCCACTCGAATGAGCAATTGCTCTATAGCTCATTTGCTCGATGGGCTTCGAGTCGTTTGAGCAATAGGTTCGAGTCACTTGATCGAGCAATTGTTCTAAAGCTCATTTGCTCGATGGGCTTCGAGTCGTTCGAGCAATGACTTATCAGTAACTGCTCGACAGCTTATTGGCTTTGGGCATGATATAGGCTTTTAATATGCACAAGGGAGATAACTCTGCATACAGATTATGGGATTATGGTTGTTAGTTAGCGCCAATAAAGTGAAATGCTTGGGTGACCTAGATAAATGAAACAACAAAAGTACTCAGAATAGGGTCAGAACTAAAAAGAACAGACCAGAAACGCTATAGTAACAATAAGCAATGCTGTTCCAGTTGATAGGCTCTTCTACACTACTGGAGTATACCCCAGGACAAAGAAACATGGCCAGGTAGACGTAAAACTATTGCATATATAGATAGAAGCAGAGAATTCTGAAAGAATTCGAAATAGTACAACTTGTCGGGTTGTTTCTGGTAATTCTTCGAATTAAACGAGGGTTTGGGGAAAATCCAAGCCAGAAAATTACTCTAGTTCAATCGAACTCACCTCTGGGCCCTTCGGTACTATAGCACTACGTGCTAAGCCGATAAAATGGGGAATCCGTAGTAAATAAAGTCGTTTTCGGTGATTTGGAGGGATTGTCGGGTTTATTTGGGTAATTCGTAATACTCCGATTCAATCGAACATACACTCCGAACATACCCCTGTCCTGTTTTAGGCCATTGTGAAACATAGCAACCACGTGCTACCATAGAAACCAAGATGGCGGCCTCCAGTATACAAAATGGTCGACGGAAACACGTATCACCCTATCAATACGCACTGCGCATGCTCACTCACACCACGTATCACTATAAGGATGACGTCACAAGATGGCCGCTCACGCGGTTTACCATGACAACAAAACGTGGCGCCATCAGGTCACGTGGCATGACGTCACTTCCGGGATCCGGCCAATAAAGCCCGTTTCATCGCTCTCCTATTACTCATAGCAGTTATTCTGATTCCATAACGGTCATTTGGGGGGAGGGGATAAGGGTCTTAGCTGTCTATCTTGGTGGTTTTGTCGCGTCTTCAGGCAAGTATAGTCTGCCACTTTATCTGCCATTTGTGTGTGGTATCCTCGGAAAGTGTAGACTGCCTCGAGCTCTTCTGGTGATGTATTCTGTTAGTGGAACGTAGATTGTTGGTGTTGTTGTTCCGTAGTTCCGTCTGTAAGTCGGCCTGTCCGTCTGTATGTCAGTCGGTCAGTCGCTGTCTGCCGTTCCTATCTATCCACAGTCGGTTCAAGTATCTTCGGTGTGTCTGAAAGTGGAAATGCATGTGTTAGTGAGGCCCCACCCCCACCCGTCCACCCTTTGGTCCTTCGTTGGCGAGCTACACCCGAAGGTGTATTGCTGCTTCCGCGGAGAGGTAGTTTATTAGATCGGATAGGGGCGAAGGGGAAAACAGCCTGCCACAATGATGAGCCTACATCCGGAGGCGTACTGCTGCTTCTGTGGTGGAATGGGCTTTGCTCCTGTGTACCGAAAGATTGTTGAACACGATCGATGGAGGCAGCCTGGGGACGATACCCAGTCTTACCGGAGTGAATCACTGCCTGGAGTGCGCTGAGATGTATGCGAGTTCTGTTCTGTTGCTGGAAGAAGCAGCCTGCCACGATGACGAGCCTATATCCGGCGGTTTATTACTGCTTCCACGGCGGAATGGTCTTTGCTCATGTGTACACAGAGATTGCTGAACACGATCGGTGGAGGAAGCCTAGGAGCGGCGTACAGTCTCGCCGAAGTGAAACCAAGTGTCACCATAGACACCAAGATGGTGGCCTCCAGCAAACAAAATGGTTGACGGAAATACGTGGCAGACTAACCACACACGCGCTGCATGCGCATTTGCATTGACACTACGTATCAGCATGGGTATAACGTCACAATGTGACCGATGACGTGCGCTACCATGACAACCCGACGTGACTTAACTGGGTCACATACTTATGACGTCACTTCCGAGCCCCCCCCCCCCCCCCCCTCTCCAATGACACCCATTCAACTTTTACTAATTGCACTGTCCTTACTACTGTCTGCAGTTTGGATAGGGTTAATTTGTTACAGGTCTTATGCGAGTTCTCGATAGTTCATCCTGGATTGTTTTTTTCCTGAGAAATTCTATCGTTCTATTTTCTGAATTCTTGCTTTGATTTGGTTGTTATTCTTTGGAGGTTGTACGTGTTTGTGATATTGTGGGGGCGTTTAATGTATAATTGTGAAGGAGGTTTAAGTAATGAAGATATGGATCTTAACTGATGACAGGAGTACCAGTTTTGTGATACATTCAGCTATTGTGAAAATTGTAAATACTCTTCGCCTATGAAAGTAGTTTCTCAGATTTAATATCGGGAGGACATTACAGCTCGAGTACAGTAACCCACCACTCTGCTTTGAGATCAATGTTAAAGCACAGTACAGCAAAATACTCTTAATCTCGGGGTCGTAGGTTCGAGCCCCACGTTGGGCGTCATTATCGCCAAAAACTAAAAGCGAGGCCTCGCAATCGAGAACTCACACAAGACCTTTAACAAAATTAATCTCAATCAAACAGCAGACGCAAGTAACCACGATGTAATTAATACAACTTGTGGAGTAAATAAGCTGGCACTGAATATGTCAGGAGCTGGAATAAATATAATTTGTCTGAATGGCCTGTAATAAAGAAGCAAATACAAAATGAATAAGTGGCATAATTTGAAAACTAACACAGTAGGTAGCACTTATATCTCAGGGACTGTATTGCCTGTCGACACGGAACAATACCAAATACGCCAAAACGTATTGGAGGTTACAATATGGGTCAGTCGACAAGGTTTGGTCACTAAGGGGTAATTGAGTGTATCTTCCAAAAATTGTGGACATCAGACTTTTAAACGACCCAGTGCATTCCTTAATATCTTTTTATGGATTTTAGTGCTAAGAAGTGTCTAGAGCAAAAATGTTAATATATTGTTTAGAAGTAGTTCACGCTTATATCTCCGGCATGGTATGACATTTGGAGTTTGGAGAACATGGTAAAAAGTCAATGGAGTTCCAAATTATGGGACAAGGCCACTAGGTTACCCAGAAGTCAATGAGTTCATTTTCAACAAATTCTGAAAAAATCATCGTTTCGCCTAATGGTTTTTCTGGTATGAAGTGTGAAATCGAACACTTCAAATGAAGATCAGATTGTGCCTCAAGCACGGTATGACCCAGGCTGACAAATAACACGCGAACGATCGCTTAGGTTACGTGGGGGAGGGGGAGGGGTACGTCAACTGTAATGTAATACGCGGATGAACACTGAATTGAGGACTCGGACTCAAAACACATACTGAATCGAGGACTCGGACTCGGACTCAAGTTTAGTGTTCAGAATTTTTTTTGAATTAGGCAGTGATTTACCACACGTAACAGCCATCTTGTCGTTGTGATGATCAGCAAAAATCGTTTAACTGTTAAACTGTCGTAACATATTCCCAATAGCCATCGTACTTTGTAGAATGCCCCTATATTTTTATATAAAGACTATCATTCATTTATTTAGTTGGGATAAGCTGACTTTTTGTGAACTATCGATCGACTCCCTTCCATCTCCATGGCTTCATTTAACCATTTATCTGCGACTAACTACCAAACTCGACCACGTCAATGCTCAAAATATCCGTTCAATGCTTTTTCAAACTTGGAACCAAAGGCCGTAATATTATTTTGGTGTGGAATATCCTGTGGGCCCAATACATGCCACATGGATTTAGTGTTGAAAATGCGTTTCCAGTTTAAAACGTGTATATCCTGGTGTATTCGGTACGGTATTCCGTGATCAACGGGCGGCACATTTTTATCTTCGATGACAGTTAATGCTTTACATCTACGAAAATGTGAGAGTTGAGAACTAGATGTATACCTCTTTTTATCATCGGGATATGATGTACTGTTCTGGTGACGAAACGTATGAAGTGGCAACACATTTTCAACACAAAATCAATATGGTGTACGTTAGAAGCAGTGGGGTTTGTCACGCAGAAAGAGAAGATATTACGATCTTTGGGTCCAAGCATTGGCGGCGCTTCATGGGCGGGGATGGGGGGAGGGGGTGATGACATTTTACCCCATAAGCATAAACTTTGCCTCCTCCCTGTCACAAACTCGCCCATCCATTCAGCCAGGTACACCCGAAACGTGAACCAATTTCCTCCTCAATTACAAGGTTGGAAAGGCAGCTGGCGTGTGGGACTCTATATAGATTGGTCCTAAAATTTTTCAAACTTTCCCCACCAGTGCGGGGGGGGGGGGGGCTCACATTCTCCCACACCCACCGCGACATTACGTGCCTCGATGATGCCCGCGGAATCACTTTTCGAGCAAAATCTTTCAGCCCCCCCCCCCCCCCCGCCCCCAAAAATGCCTCCCTACACCCTTGAATACTCCCTACCCGGAAAATTCTCTAGTTGAAGTTCGGTCATTACCTCTATTTGTAATAAAAAATTGCCCCCTACGCCTATGTCACCAGAAGACTTTATTTGGAAGCACAATTCATTTCATCCCCTCAGAGGGAAGCCCCCCCCCCCCCCCCCCACCTCTCCCCCTCCCCCCAACAAAAATTGAATCCCCCTACACTGAAAAAAAAACCTCCAGCAAACCTTCTAGAAAACAAAAATACAGGGACGTTTAATTGTCTGCTCCAATCGATGGTGAATATAAGTCCGCTTCTTGCCCGAAAATAGATTTTTGTATTGTCAGTTTGTGTTGGAAAAATGGAACAACCACAATCATCGAAATCTAACAGACCATGATCAGTAATAAATCAACTACTCAGTAGAAACGAATAGAACTATTTATTTTGGAGGCAACATGAAAACAGCACAGTACAAATACAACAAGGGAAGCAGCACTATGTAATAAAAAACACGATTTAAAAAAAACTCTGAAATCAAGAAAGCAGTCATATTTATATAGCCACTATCAGTGTTTTACGCCATTATCAACATCTGGGCTATATCATGATACGACATAAGTTGAAAGTCAAGCTCAGTCAATCGTTTATTTTCAAGTTGCCCACTTACGGAGGTCTGGGCGGCTGGCACCCAGAGGCGTTGGTTTGCAGGGCCTATTTACCAAGGAGGGGGGAATCTTGTACAACAAAAACATTTCAGTTTTGTGTCAATCATTGTGCCATCATTGGAGCTGAACCGGCTCGTCCAATGAGTGGTCATAGGCTTTGTTTTGGGGACAAAAATTGAAAGTCGGGGTGGGGATAGTCTCTATACAAAACGAGCTTGTGTCAACGGGGGGTCAGGGCGGGTGTGGGAGGGCGCAGCTTAAAGGGTGTCCTCTTTTGCTAAGCATGACTTAAAACCCTCAATGTCGACTTGGTTTACAGTGCTGTCCTTTGGATGGTTCCAATCAATGATAGTTCTTGGGAAGAAGGACTCTCTGTATTGTTCCGATTGCGGGTGTGTTATGTTCAATGCTCTTGTGTTATTGATTTTTCTACGATGTTTGTACAGACAAAGCCAGTGAATTTTGGGGTTTTGATACCTCGCTTTGGGTGGGTTTTGTTGAGGTATTTGTCAGGCGGGACAGCCGGTATCGACCCTTCTACCACTTTATAGAAAATTCTCAGTCGTTGGTGTTTTCTACGGACCTCCAGTGGCATTAGGTCTAGTTTTCTGAGCATGTCAGTTACAGAGCCTTCTTCTTTGGATTTATAATTTTTGATCATGAATCTGGCTGCCTTCCTTTGTATTTCTTCAAGTTTCGTGATGTCGGTTTTACTGTGTGGGTCCCAAACCGATGCGCTATATTCGAGGAGTGGGCGCACCAGTGTTGTATATGCGGTTTCGCGACACTCTTCGGGGCTATGAACTACGTTTCTGCGTATAAAGCCTAGCTGAATTGTCTTTTTTTGGCAATGTGATTGATGTGGATTCTCCATTTCTTCAAGTTTCGTGATGTCGGTTTTACTGTGTGGGTCCCAAACCGATGCGCTATATTCGAGGAGTGGGCGCACCAGTGTTGTATATGCGGTTTCGCGACACTCTTCGGGGCTATGAACTACGTTTCTGCGTATAAAGCCTAGCTGAATTGTCTTTTTTTGGCAATGTGATTGATGTGGATTCTCCATTTCAGATCGTTGGATATTTGAACTCCTAGGTATGTGTTGGAGTCTACTTCTAGGATGTGATCGTTTAGAGTGTAGAAATTTGGACTTTTCTTTCTTATTCTCATGATGTAGCACTTTTTAGCAATAAATCTCATGCCCCATTTGGCACCCATATTTCTAGGTTTCCAAGGTCTTTTTGTAGTTTAGCGTGGTCTTCAAAGTTGTTTAGTTCCCGGTAGAGTAGACGGTCGTCGGCAAATAGTCTTACTTATGATTTAACTGAGTCTAGCAAGTCACAGATGTGGAACATGAACAGGAACAGTAGCGGACCGTGCACTGTGCCCTGTGGTACTCCGGGATCTACCTTAACTTCCCTTGAGAACTGCCCGTCGAGCGCTACTTTCATTTTCCTTTTAGTTAGAAAGTTGTTCTGCCATAAGTGGATTGGCCCTCTAATTCCATATTGGTGGATCCTGTGCAGTAATCTATTATGAGGGACAGTGTCGCGAAAGCTTTAGAAAAATCTAATATTGCCATACCAACCTGTTTGTTGTTTTCATAAAATTTCATGGGGTCATTTATTGTGATGGTTAATTGCGTTTCGCATGAGTACCCTGCTCAGAATTCATGATTCAGGGATGTTAGTACGTCGTTTTGCTCTAGATGGTTCAGGGTGTGTCGACCTATTATATGTTCTAATAGTTTGCAGGGAACAGACGTGAGTGATACTGGTCTGTAATTTTCTGCACAGTGTCTGTCTCCTTTTTTTGAATATGCAGGTTATATTTGCATTTCTCCAATCTTCAGGTAGTTGACCCGTGTCGATTGATGTTTGGAAGATGTCGGTAAGTGTTGGTGCTATCTCTTCCTCTGTGCATTCTTTGAGCAGTCTTAATTATGTGGATGCCATCTGGGCCTGTCGTCTTGGATGGGTTCAGCTTATTCAGTAATTTTGTTACACCTGGGATCTGTATGTTAATTTGGCCGATGGTCTCGCTGACATATTTGTTGGTTTCTGGTAGGTCACCCGATGTGTCTATTGTGAATACCGATTTAAACTGATTTATTAGTATTTCGGCTTTGCCCTTGGTGTCATCGATTAATTGGCCTTTATCTGTCAGAGGTGATATGCCAATGCTATCAGATATTTTGGAATCGATAGTAGTATGTCATGTACCCGGACAGGTCTAGGTTGCATGACCTCGGTGTAGGACCTCGGAAGTGACGTCATGTCACGTGACTCAGTGGCGCCATGTTGTGTAGTCATGGTAACCCGCGTGTGCGACCATGTTGTGGTGCCATTCCCATAGTGATACACGGTGTTAGTGCGCATGCGCAGCGCGTGTTAGGTCGATACGTGTTTCCGTCGTCCATTTTGTATGCTGGAGGCCGCCATCTTGGTTTCTATGGTAGCACATGGTTGCTATGTGACATAAAACCTTCTTATAGGATAAGGGTATGTTCGGACGGTATGTTCGATTGAATTGAATAGGAGTATTTTCCTGATTCGTAATATTACAACAAATAACCCGACAACTTGTACTATTTCGAATTCTTTCAGAATTCTCTGCTTATAACTATGCAATAACTTTCGTCTACCTGGCCATGTTCCTTCGTTCTGGAGTATACTCCAGTAGAGTAGAAGGGCCCATCAGCTGGAACAGCTTTGCTTATTATTACTATATTTAGCTGTTCTGGTCTATTCTTGTTCTAATCCTATTCTGAGTACACTTGTTGTTTCATTTATCTAGATCGCCCAATCAGATGAATGAATGAAAGGTTTTAGCGCGCCGAAGGCGCGCAGGGACGATGTGGGATTTACAAATCCCTTGCGACCCGGTTATCCTTATTTTATTTCACTTGGATCTTGGATCACACAGGCCTAGCTTTCCTATTGCCTCAAATGGGGGGGGGGGGGGGGGGGTCTGAAGGGGTATGCACGCGGTTAGAATTCCTGGCAGTTTGCATTGGAGTGATAGATTGTCAAAGACCAAACCCTCAACGCCATTAAGACTATTGGAGAGTGGGCTCTATTCGGTTCCAGCTTGGCGATGGTAGAGGTTTGAGTCCCACCATGGTGGCGAGCCAGAATATAATGTTGTGCGATGGCAATTTTAAGGGAAAAGGGAAAAGGAAAAAAGAAAACCAAACAGCAACGCCGGTTTGGTAGCGGCCCCGGTATATGACCATAGCGGTTACAAAAAAGGAATGGAGAAAGCTCCAACAGTTTAGTTTGAAAAAAACCGGGAGTCATCCATCAAGCCTTCTGGGAGATAGGATGCCGTATGTGATTTTGAGGTATCTGGTTATCCTTCGGGAATTCCAAATGACCTCCACCCCCCCCCCCCCCCCCCCAAAAAAAAAAAAAAAAAAAAAAGCCCTTAAAAGGGCTGTTTGCTGGCAAGATTGTTTCAATCCTTGCCTTGGTCTTGTTAGGTTTTCTGCACATCTTTGCTTGAGGATTGTTTCAATCCCTCATAGTATGTCATTCAGTTTGGTCGTGTGTCTGCTGAGATAGAGGAGGGAGAAAAGATAGAGAGCTGGAAATTAGAGCAATTCGGTTTTCAATTTACACCTTTTCCGTCCTTTTGGATGGGGAAGCCAGCATTTTTTCCCCGAGATTTATATCTCAAGGAGGGGAGACCCGGCAGCAGGTGGAGATTTTCCTCGCTGTTTGCAACTCCCACTGGTAACAGTGCCCAATCAGATGAATGAAAGGTTTTAGCGTGCCGAAGGCGCGCAGGGACGATGTGGGATTTACAAATCCCTTGCGACCCGGTTAACCTTATTTTTCCCTTGGATCACACAGGCCTAGCTTTCCTATTGCCCAAAATGGAGTCTGAGGGGGTTATGCACGCGGTTAGAATACCCGGCAGTTTACGTTGTAGTGTTAGATGGTCAATACTCAATCCCTCAACGCCTTTAAAACTATTAGAGGGCGAGTTCTATTCGGTTCCATGCCCAATCAGTATTCTGGGAGCATCTTTATGTACCTTAGCTAAAACTACTCTTGTTTATTTAGGATATAAGTATAGTTCATCAGTTAAGAACACATAAGCCGCTCGCTGGTTTTGATCTACAGGTTGAAAGTGTGAAACCGATTAGGTACCAGTTGTTGTTTTTATTCACCAATGAATGAACCATACAATTCGAAAATCAAAATGATGATTAAACTAATTAAATCAAGAGTACATGTAGTCCGTGATTAGATACTCAGTAGGTATTTCCTTAGACCCATTGAACTCATTGACATGCAATTGATATGTCAGTGCCGATGTTTGTTTTAAATGATTTTTTTTAATAAACATCATGGACAATTTGACTTTTATAAAAAAGGACAGCTTCCCTTCCAAAGTGGGTTGAGATCACCCCCTGGCCATTACCGCAGTTCTGGACGGGGAAAATAGTGGGTCGAGATCACTAAAAGTGGGTCGAAGTCACTCCATGGGTCGAGATCACCAAAAGTGGGTCGAAGTCACCAAATCGGGTCGAGGTCACTTTGGGACGAGATCGTCACTGGACACCCTATCGAGCAATTACTCGTTCGAGTGACTCGCACATACGACTCTTAGCCTCATTTCAGTATTTGAGGATACCTATGGTCTAGTATTGTATTATTTGAGAATACGGCTTTCGAGGATACCTTTTACAGGATACTTATCTAAGGATACTATTACCTATTTGAGCATAAATGGAGGTAATAATCCACCCCAAGTGAGGCATAAATCTCAAGGGAAACGGGGCTTATACGGGTACGGAGGCACCAGATTGCCGGTAAATCAAAAGTTCAATAATGGGAGCTACATAGGTGAATGGGGAGGGGGAAACCCCTGGAGGAGGTGGGGTTTCAGATGTAGCATATAAGGGAATGGGTCCGTTATATTACCTGATCGGGCAGGCGTTGCCCTCGTGCCGTGGGGCATCTCTTCCGTATCAGTGTATGGAACAGAATTCAACCGGAATTCGGGGGTCACTCATAGGGGAGGTACTAGGGGGAACGGTAATTCTGTGTATTCCCCGGGTGGGGTTCGTACACAAACAAATAGAAGGGAGTGTGCATACATGGAAGAAAATGACCATTTGAGTGGTTGGTCAACCAGCAAATAAGGCATTGTGCTTGGAGAAGAGACCCTTTTGGAAATTATGGGTCGCTCTGAAAAGGGTTGTCGATAAGACTTAGTCGTTCGAGCCTTAGTTCTTGCATGTATCCGGGTTGGATTCGTTCCAACAGGGTTTCAGCTACCATGTCGCATCTGGGTACAGGCAATGCGTGGTGGAGACATCAGCTTCAGGTGGGGTTTTATTTCATGGTACTGGGTATTGATCTGGATACCCTCAACTCCTTGGGGAGGTTGCTCCTGGGTAGGAGGGGTGGGGTTATTTTAGGCGTGCTGAGACCAGGGTGTCACCCAAATTGGCTGGGCGTTGGAACGCAAGGATCGGTGGATGTGGGAAGAGTTCGCGGAGATGGGTGGAACTCTCAATCAAACTCCAATATTTTAAAAGAGCTCGTTTAATGTGCTGAATATGTGGGTTGAATTGTGTGGTAAAAACGAGTGGAGGCTGGGTGTTTTTCTTCCGGGAATTACTTCGGTTTGTTTTGGCTAGCATGTCATTTCGGTTACGGAAGTCTACGCTGGAGAGCAGGGAGTCCAGGAGGTTACGGGGGTAACCACGAGCTACTAGATTTTGGACAAAACGTAGCTTATGATGCTCAAACAGGGTAGGGTCGGAATTGTTCCGTATGAACCGTATGGGTTCGCCCTTTATGAAGCCTCTAAATGTGGCAGGTGGGTGTGCCGATGTATAGTGGAGGAACTGGAAGGTTTCAGTCGGCTTGACATGCAGGCAGATATCCAGTATGCCAGTCGCATTGAACCGTGGTCCTTTGTAGATCTCAGTGTCCAAGAAGGTAACTTGGGTGGGGGACACATCGTATACAAACCGGAAGGTAGGGTGAGATTGGTTGGCTCTTTCCATAAAGGTATGGAGGTCAGGCTCGGGACCGGACCAAATTATAAATGTGTCATCACGATACCGTAACCATTTGTGGATATGGGGGCCCCCCATTTGGAGGAGGGACAGTTCCCATTGGTGGGCTGTAATGTCAGAGATCTCAGGGCTGCATTTGGAACCCATAGCGGCCCCAAGCGTCTGGAGGTAAGTCTGACCATTGAAGCTGAAGCAGTTGTTTTTTAAGATAATGCGTAAAAGGGTCATAAGTGAGTCTGTCGACGGTCTACGTATGGGGTACGTAAGGTTTTATGGGTTTCAAGGGCATTATGAACTGCTGTAAGGGCCTCATCATGGGGTATATTGGTATACATATTGGCAATGTCTGCGGAAATGAGCAGGGCATTCTGAGGAATGGGTTCTTCTTCAATGAGCTGGATAAAGTGTGATGTGTCACGGATGTACGTGGGTTGTTTCTGGACAATGGGTACCAGAAAGAAGTCAAGGAGGGCGGATATAGTGGTGGTAGGACTATTACACCCGGCAATAATTGGTCTTCCCCTCGTGGGGGGTGTCTTATGGATTTTTGGGAGCAGGTAAAGAGTAGCCTGTTTAGTCATAGAGGGGTCCGGTTTCAATGACTGGAGCATACGGTAGTCAATTTCATGACGGTCATGCATGGATTGGAGTATGCTTGTGACCTGCCGTACCGTATCGGGGGTGAGGTCCGTATCAATAGGACTGTAGTGGGCAGCAGAGGTTAACTGGCGTATCCCCTCAGTTATATACGTCTCTCGGTCGAGAAGAACGGTGGTACGCCCTTTGTCCGCCTTTTTGATTATGATATTGGGGTTATGTTTCAAATTCCGGAGTGCTTGTCGCTCAGGGATACTCATGTTAGGCTTGCATGAGAGAAGGTTCTTAGGTTCAATGCAGCGAAGTAATTCCGTTTTTGTTTTGGATAAATATGTTTCGACCAGTACATTGTGACATGACGTCGGGGATGTATGCATTTTCTTATAGAATGGGTTGATAAAGGTGTCTTTGGCTTTATCACTATGGATAACTTTCAAATTTATGCGATCGCATAGCAGTTGAATGTCCCTTTGGAAGTGGAAACGAGTGGGTCTCGTCGGGGTCGGAATGAATTTCAGTCCTTTACCTAGTACAATCTTTTCATGGTTATTAAGTGGGTACTTGGATAAGTTGGTGATGTACTTATTGGCAGAGTCTGCCAGTTGGGTTAGGGTAGAGCTGCGTAAGTGCTGTTTGTTAGCTATACGGCGTCTGCGCCTACTCCTCTGATGGGTATTCCTTGCACAGCGCTGTCTATTTGGGTTCGTGCTAGATCTAGTTCGGGCGTGGGTTGTTTTGACACTAGGAGTCGGTACAGTGGGTCCTAGTCACGTGGGTGGTTTGAGCTTCCTAATCAAGGCTAGGAGAGCTGATTGTTGACTCGGGTTGAGGTAGGATTGGGATGTTGATACAGGAATTTCACAGGGTACAATTCCAGTTTGGGTTTTATTACCATCTGTAGCCGGGTGGCTAGGGAACAGATGGCGGTTAACCTTTTTCGGGCGCTGTGGTAGCGGTTGGTCCTGTTGGGTGGCATGGTTGCAGGTTTGGACCATGGTTATATTTGTTGGGTGGTTCCGGGGGGGGGGGGGGGTTATTTTGCGGAGGGGAAACAGGAATGTACTCGGACGAGTTGGAGAAATGTATTGACGGTTGTGAGTTGTCGGACGACTGGTCAGTGATGTCGTGCGTAGTATGTGATTGGGTGGGGAAGATGTTACTCTCATTGATTGGATGTGGGTTGCTATCACCATATGGCTCAGGAGGGGGTGATTTCTGGTGCGTGGTCTCGGGTGGGAGTGTGGTTTGGGTGGCGAGGCTGAGGTTTTCCAGGTAGGAATGGGCTCCAGCCGGTAAGGACATAGGTGACCACTCAATATTGTAGGACGGGGTGTCCGGTTTCACAGTCGGATGGTGAGTTAACTTGGAAAGTAGGGGGTCACAAGTTCTAGGGCCTCTCATGTGATCGGGAGAGAGTACGAGATCTCGGAGGATCAAATCGTTATTTGGAATGCCTTGTTGTAACTGGTGAAGGGAGGCAATAGCCGACGTATAGGGGGCGTCATCTTGTATACGGATAACGGGACCTGGGGTCAGCACGGGATTGATATCATCACTATTGGAGTGAGCAGGCTTTTCAATACTTGTTGGGTTCAGGGCAGATACAATGTTAGTCATGCCCATCCTGCGGCGTTTGGGATTCGCCGGAGGGGGGGATTCCGCTGGCCTTTTAGGATCAGGGGTATGGAGATCCTTTTGGGTTTGTAATTGTGAGAAGGGTTCCTGAGGGTCAGGAGATTGTTGTGTATCAACCATAAAATCAATGTTTTTCTTGGTATCAGCTGCCTTGTACTGGGCAAGGTCTTTCTTAATAAACCGGGAAAGGGTTGCCTCGGACACCTGGAGAAATGTGTGCTTCTCACATTGGCTCAGGTTCTCGGTGTCTGGATTGGTTCTCTTGGTATCAGCTGCCTTGTACTGGGCAAGGTCTTTCTTAATAAACCGGGAAAGGGTTGCCTCGGACACCTGGAGAAATGTGTGCTTCTCACATGGGCTCAGGTTCTCGGTGTCTGGATTGGTTCTCTTGGTATCAGCTGCCTTGTATTGGGCAAGGTCTTTCTTAATAAACCGGGAAAGGGTTGCCTCGGACACCTGGAGAAATGTGTGCTTCTCACATGGGCTCAGGTTCTCGGTGTCTGGATTGGTTCTCTTGGTATCAGCTGCCTTGTACTGGGCAAGGTCTTTCTTAATAAACCGGGAAAGGGTTGCCTCGGACACCTGGAGAAATGTGTGCTTCTCACATGGGCTCAGGTTCTCGGTGTCTGGATTGGTTCTCTTGGTATCAGCTGCCTTGTACTGGGCAAGGTCTTTCTTAATAAACCGGGAAAGGGTTGCCTCGGACACCTGGAGAAATGTGTGCTTCTCACATGGGCTCAGGTTCTCGGTGTCTGGATTGGTTCTCTTGGTATCAGCTGCCTTGTACTGGGCAAGGTCTTTCTTAATAAACCGGGAAAGGGTTGCCTCGGACACCTGGAGAAATGTGTGCTTCTCACATGGGCTCAGGTTCTCGGTGTCTGGATTGGTTCTCTTGGTATCAGCTGCCTTGTACTGGGCAAGGTCTTTCTTAATAAACCGGGAAAGGGTTGCCTCGGACACCTGGAGAAATGTGTGCTTCTCACATGGGCTCAGGTTCTCGGTGTCTGGATTGGTTCTCTTGGTATCAGCTGCCTTGTACTGGGCAAGGTCTTTCTTAATAAACCGGGAAAGGGTTGCCTCGGACACCTGGAGAAATGTGTGCTTCTCACATGGGCTCAGGTTCTCGGTGTCTGGATTGGTTCTCTTGGTATCAGCTGCCTTGTACTGGGCAAGGTCTTTCTTAATAAACCGGGAAAGGGTTGCCTCGGACACCTGGAGAAATGTGTGCTTCTCACATGGGCTCAGGTTCTCGGTGTCTGGATTGGTTCTCTTGGTATCAGCTGCCTTGTACTGGGCAAGGTCTTTCTTAATAAACCGGGAAAGGGTTGCCTCGGACACCTGGAGAAATGTGTGCTTCTCACATGGGCTCAGGTTCTCGGTGTCTGGATTGGTTCTCTTGGTATCAGCTGCCTTGTACTGGGCAAGGTCTTTCTTAATAAACCGGGAAAGGGTTGCCTCGGACACCTGGAGAAATGTGTGCTTCTCACATGGGCTCAGGTTCTCGGTGTCTGGATTGGTTCTCTTGGTATCAGCCGCCTTGTACTGGGCAAGGTCTTTCTTAAAAAACCGGGAAAGGGTTGCCTCGGACACCTGGAGAAATGTGTGCTTCTCACATGGGCTCAGGTTCTCGGTGTCTGGATTGGTTCTCTTGGTATCAGCTGCCTTGTACTGGGCAAGGTCTTTCTTAATAAACCGGGAAAGGGTTGCCTCGGACACCTGGAGAAATGTGTGCTTCTCACATGGGCTCAGGTTCTCGGTGTCTGAGCATAAATGGGGGTAATAATCCACCCCAAGTGAGGCATAAATCTCAAGGGAAACGGGGCTTATACGGGTACGGAGGCACCAGATTGCCGGTAAATCAAAAGTTCAATAATGGGAGCTACATAGGTGAATGGGGAGGGGGAAACCCCTGGAGGAGGTGGGGTTTCAGATGTAGCATATAAGGGAATGGGTCCGTTATATTACCTGATCGGGCAGGCGTTGCCCTCGTGCCGTGGGGCATCTCTTCCGTATCAGTGTATGGAACAGAATTCAACCGGAATTCGGGGGTCACTCATAGGGGAGGTACTAGGGGGAACGGTAATTCTGTGTATTCCCCGGGTGGGGTTCGTACACAAACAAATAGAAGGGAGTGTGCATACATGGAAGAAAATGACCATTTGAGTGGTTGGTCAACCAGCAAATAAGGCATTGTGCTTGGAGAAGAGACCCTTTTGGAAATTATGGGTCGCTCTGAAAAGGGTTGTCGATAAGACTTAGTCGTTCGAGCCTTAGTTCTTGCATGTATCCGGGTTGGATTCGTTCCAACAGGGTTTCAGCTACCATGTCGCATCTGGGTACAGGCAATGCGTGGTGGAGACATCAGCTTCAGGTGGGGTTTTATTTCATGGTACTGGGTATTGATCTGGATACCCTCAACTCCTTGGGGAGGTTGCTCCTGGGTAGGAGGGGTGGGGTTATTTTAGGCGTGCTGAGACCAGGGTGTCACCCAAATTGGCTGGGCGTTGGAACGCAAGGATCGGTGGATGTGGGAAGAGTTCGCGGAGATGGGTGGAACTCTCAATCAAACTCCAATATTTTAAAAGAGCTCGTTTAATGTGCTGAATATGTGGGTTGAATTGTGTGGTAAAAACAAGTGGAGGCTGGGTGTTTTTCTTCCGGGAATTACTTCGGTTTGTTTTGGCTAGCATGTCATTTCGGTTACGGAAGTCTACGCTGAAGAGCAGGGAGTCCAGGAGGTTACGGGGGTAACCACGAGCTACTAGATTTTGGACAAAACGTAGCTTATGATGCTCAAACAGGGTAGGGTCGGAATTGTTCCGTATGAACCGTATGAGTTCGCCCTTTATGAAGCCTCTAAATGTGGCAGGTGGGTGTGCCGATGTATAGTGGAGGAACTGGAAGGTTTCAGTCGGCTTGACATGTAGGCAGATATCCAGTATGCCAGTCGCATTGAACCGTGGTCCTTTGTAGATCTCAGTGTCCAAGAAGGTAACTTGGGTGGGGGACACATCGTATACAAACCGGAAGGTAGGGTGAGATTGGTTGGCTCTTTCCATAAAGGTATGGAGGTCAGGCTCGGGACCGGACCAAATTATAAATGTGTCATCACGATACCGTAACCATTTGTGGATATGGGGGCCCCCCATTTGGAGGAGGGACAGTTCCCATTGGTGGGCTGTAATGTCAGAGATCTCAGGGCTGCATTTGGAACCCATAGCGGCCCCAAGCGTCTGGAGGTAAGTCTGACCATTGAAGCTGAAGCAGTTGTTTTTTAAGATAATGCGTAAAAGGGTCATAAGTGAGTCTGTCGACGGTCTACGTATGGGGTACGTAAGGTTTTTATGGGTTTCAAGGGCATTATGAACTGCTGTAAGGGCCTCATCATGGGGTATATTGGTATACATATTGGCAATGTCTGCGGAAATGAGCAGGGCATTCTGAGGAATGGGTTCTTCTTCAATGAGCTGGATAAAGTGTGATGTGTCACGGATGTACGTGGGTTGTTTCTGGACAATGGGTACCAGAAAGAAGTCAAGGAGGGCGGATATAGTGGTGGTAGGACTATTACACCCGGCAATAATTGGTCTTCCCCTCGTGGGGGTGTCTTATGGATTTTTGGGAGGAGGTAAAGAGTAGCCTGTTTAGTCATAGAGGGGTCCGGTTTCAATGACTGGAGCACACGGTAGTCAATTTCATGACGGTCATGCATGGATTGGAGTATGCTTGTGACCTGCCGTACCGTATCGGGGGTGAGGTCCGTATCAATAGGACTGTAGTGGGCAGCAGAGGTTAACTGGCGTATCCCCTCAGTTATATACGTCTATCGGTCGAGAAGAACGGTGGTACGCCCTTTGTCCGCCTTTTTGATTATGATATTGGGGTTATGTTTCAAATTCCGGAGTGCTTGTCGCTCAGGGATACTCATGTTAGGCTTGCATGAGAGAAGGTTCTTAGGTTCAATGCAGCGAAGTAATTCCGTTTTTGTTTTGGATAAATATGTTTCGACCAGTACATTGTGACATGACGTCGGGGATGTATGCATTTTCTTATAGAATGGGTTGATAAAGGTGTCTTTGGCTTTATCACTATGGATAACTTTCAAACGTATGCGGTCGCATAGCAGTTGAATGTCCCTTTGGAAGTGGAAACGAGTGGGTCTCGTCGGGGTCGGAATGAATTTCAGTCCTTTACCTAGTACAATCTTTTCATGGTTATTAAGTGGGTACTTGGATAAGTTGGTGATGTACTTATTGGCAGAGTCTGCCAGTTGGGTTAGGGTAGAGCTGCGTAAGTGCTGTTTGTTAGCTATACGGCGTCTGCGCCTACTCCTCTGATGGGTATCCCTTGCACAGCGCTGTCTATTTGGGTTCGTGCTAGATCTAGTTCGGGTGTGGGTTGTTTTGACACTAGGAGTCGGTACAGTGGGTCCTAGTCACGTGGGTGGTTTGAGCTTCCTAATCAAGGCTAGGAGAGCTGATTGTTGACTCGGGTTGAGGTAGGATTGGGATGTTGATACAGGAATTTCACAGGGTACAATTCCAGTTTGGGTTTTATTACCATCTGTAGCCGGGTGGCTAGGGAACAGATGGCGGTTAACCTTTTTCGGGCGCTGTGGTAGCGGTTGGTCCTGTTGGGTGGCATGGTTGCAGGTTTGGACCATGGTTATATTTGTTGGGTGGTTCCGGGGGGGGGGGTTATTTTGCGGAGGGGAAACAGGAATGTACTCGGACGAGTTGGAGAAATGTATTGACGGTTGTGAGTTGTCGGACGACTGGTCAGTGATGTCGTGCGTAGTATGTGATTGGGTGGGGAAGATGTTACTCTCATTGATTGGATGTGGGTTGCTATCACCATATGGCTCAGGAGGGGGTGATTTCTGGTGCGTGGTCTCGGGTGGGAGTGTGGTTTGGGTGGCGAGGCTGAGGTTTTCCAGGTAGGAATGGGCTCCAGCCGGTAAGGACATAGGTGACCACTCAATATTGTAGGACGGGGTGTCCGGTTTCACAGTCGGATGGTGAGTTGACTTGGAAAGTAGGGGGTCACAAGTTCTAGGGCCTCTCATGTGATCGGGAGAGAGTACGAGATCTCGGAGGATCAAATCGTTATTTGGAATGCCTTGTTGTAACTGGTGAAGGGAGGCAATAGCCTCTCTTCTCCATAGGTACCAACAATATAACCTAACCCATGTCGTCCCGACACATATTTACCGTTCAACCCTGAACCACTTGCAGACTCTAGCTGACAATACCCTTAAATTCCAGCATAACCTTTCTGAGGCCATAGAAAGCCTGGCGTTCCATACTAGCCAACGCTTAACAGAATTGCTAGAACAACAATTACAAGTACACCTCACCCAAGTACAAAACTCAATTATTGAGCTTAGAACCAATCCAGACACCGAGAACCTGAGCCCATGTGAGAAGCACACATTTCTCCAGGTGTGCGAGGCAACCCTTTCCCGGTTTATTAAGAAAGACCTTGCCCAGTACAAGGCAGCTGATACCAAGAAAAACATTGATTTCATGGCTGATACACAACAATCTCCTGTCCCTCAGGAACCCTTCTCACAATTACAAACCCAAAAGGATCTCCATACCCCTGATCCTAAAAGGCCAGCGGAATCCCCCCCTCCGGCGAATCCCAAACGCCGCAGGATGGGCATGACTAACATTGTGTCTGCCCTGAACCCAACAAGTATTGAAAAGCCTGCTCACTCCAATAGTGATGATATCAATCCCGTGCTGACCCCAGGTCCCGTTATCCGTATACAAGATGACGCCCCCTATACGTCGGCTATTGCCTCCCTTCACCAGTTACAACAAGGCATTCCAAATAACGATTTGATCCTCCGAGATCTCGTACTCTCTCCCGATCACATGAGAGGCCCTAGAACTTGTGACCCCCTACTTTCCAAGTCAACTCACCATCCGACTGTGAAACCGGACACCCCGTCCTACAATATTGAGTGGTCACCTATGTCCTTACCGGCTGGAGCCCATTCCTACCTGGAAAACCTCAGCCTCGCCACCCAAACCACACTCCCACCCGAGACCACGCACCAGAAATCACCCCCTCCTGAGCCATATGGTGATAGCAACCCACATCCAATCAATGAGAGTAACATCTTCCCCACCCAATCACATACTACGCACGACATCACTGACCAGTCGTCCGACAACTCACAACCGTCAATACATTTCTCCAACTCGTCCGAGTACATTCCTGTTTCCCCTCCGCAAAATAACCCCCCCCCCCGGAACCACCCAACAAATATAACCATGGTCCAAACCTGCAACCATGCCACCCAACAGGACCAACCGCTACCACAGCGCCCGAAAAAGGTTAACCGCCATCTGTTCCCTAGCCACCCGGCTACAGATGGTAATAAAACCCAAACTGGAATTGTACCCTGTGAAATTCCTGTATCAACATCCCAATCCTACCTCAACCCGAGTCAACAATCAGCTCTCCTAGCCTTGATTAGGAAGCTCAAACCACCCACGTGACTAGGACCCACTGTACCGACTCCTAGTGTCAAAACAACCCACACCCGAACTAGATCTAGCACGAACCCAAATAGACAGCGCTGTGCAAGGAATACCCATCAGAGGAGTAGGCGCAGACGCCGTATAGCTAACAAACAGCACTTACGCAGCTCTACCCTAACCCAACTGGCAGACTCTGCCAATAAGTACATCACCAACTTATCCAAGTACCCACTTAATAACCATGAAAAGATTGTACTAGGTAAAGGACTGAAATTCATTCCGACCCCGACGAGACCCACTCGTTTCCACTTCCAAAGGGACATTCAACTGCTATGCGACCGCATACGTTTGAAAGTTATCCATAGTGATAAAGCCAAAGACACCTTTATCAACCCATTCTATAAGAAAATGCATACATCCCCGACGTCATGTCACAATGTACTGGTCGAAACATATTTATCCAAAACAAAAACGGAATTACTTCGCTGCATTGAACCTAAGAACCTTCTCTCATGCAAGCCTAACATGAGTATCCCTGAGCGACAAGCACTCCGGAATTTGAAACATAACCCCAATATCATAATCAAAAAGGCGGACAAAGGGCGTACCACCGTTCTTCTCGACCGAGAGACGTATATAACTGAGGGGATACGCCAGTTAACCTCTGCTGCCCACTACAGTCCTATTGATACGGACCTCACCCCCGATACGGTACGGCAGGTCACAAGCATACTCCAATCCATGCATGACCGTCATGAAATTGACTACCGTATGCTCCAGTCATTGAAACCGGACCCCTCTATGACTAAACAGGCTACTCTTTACCTCCTCCCAAAAATCCATAAGACACCCCCCACGAGGGGAAGACCAATTATTGCCGGGTGTAATAGTCCTACCACCACTATATCCGCCCTCCTTGACTTCTTTCTGGTACCCATTGTCCAGAAACAACCCACGTACATCCGTGACACATCACACTTTATCCAGCTCATTGAAGAAGAACCCATTCCTCAGAATGCCCTGCTCATTTCCGCAGACATTGCCAATATGTATACCAATATACCCCATGATGAAGCCCTTACAGCAGTTCATAATGCCCTTGAAACCCATAAAAACCTTACGTACCCCATACGTAGACCGTCGACAGACTCACTTATGACCCTTTTACGCATTATCTTAAAAAACAACTGCTTCAGCTTCAATGGTCAGACTTACCTCCAGACGCTTGGGGCCGCTATGGGTTCCAAATGCAGCCCTGAGATCTCTGACATTACAGCCCACCAATGGGAACTGTCCCTCCTCCAAATGGGGGGCCCCCATATCCACAAATGGTTACGGTATCGTGATGACACATTTATAATTTGGTCCGGTCCCGAGCCTGACCTCCATACCTTTATGGAAAGAGCCAACCAATCTCACCCTACCTTCCGGTTTGTATACGATGTGTCCCCCACCCAAGTTACCTTCTTGGACACTGAGATCTACAAAGGACCACGGTTCAATGCGACTGGCATACTGGATATCTGCCTACATGTCAAGCCGACTGAAACCTTCCAGTTCCTCCACTATACATCGGCACACCCACCTGCCACATTTAGAGGCTTCATAAAGGGCGAACTCATACGGTTCATACGGAACAATTCCGACCCTACCCTGTTTGAGCATCATAAGCTACGTTTTGTCCAAAATCTAGTAGCTCGTGGTTACCCCCGTAACCTCCTGGACTCCCTGCTCTCCAGCGTAGACTTCCGTAACCGAAATGACATGCTAGCCAAAACAAACCGAAGTAATTCCCGGAAGAAAAACACCCAGCCTCCACTCGTTTTTACCACACAATTCAACCCACATATTCAGCACATTAAACGAGCTCTTTTAAAATATTGGAGTTTGATTGAGAGTTCCACCCATCTCCGCGAACTCTTCCCACATCCACCGATCCTTGCGTTCCAACGCCCAGCCAATTTGGGTGACACCCTGGTCTCAGCACGCCTAAAATAACCCCACCCCTCCTACCCAGGAGCAACCTCCCCAAGGAGTTGAGGGTATCCAGATCAATACCCAGTACCATGAAATAAAACCCCACCTGAAGCTGATGTCTCCACCACGCATTGCCTGTACCCAGATGCGACATGGTAGCTGAAACCCTGTTGGAACGAATCCAACCCGGATACATGCAAGAACTAAGGCTCGAACGACTAAGTCTTATCGACAACCCTTTTCAGAGCGACCCATAATTTCCAAAAGGGTCTCTTCTCCAAGCACAATGCCTTATTTGCTGGTTGACCAACCACTCAAATGGTCATTTTCTTCCATGTATGCACACTCCCTTCTATTTGTTTGTGTACGAACCCCACCCGGGGAATACACAGAATTACCGTTCCCCCAGTACCTCCCCTATGAGTGACCCCCGAATTCCGGTTGAATTCTGTTCCATACACTGATACGGAAGAGATGCCCCACGGCACGAGGGCAACGCCTGCCCGATCAGGTAATATAACGGACCCATTCCCTTATATGCTACATCTGAAACCCCACCTCCTCCAGGGGTTTCCCCCTCCCCATTCACCTATGTAGCTCCCATTATTGAACTTTTGATTTACCGGCAATCTGGTGCCTCCGTACCCGTATAAGCCCCGTTTCCCTTGAGATTTATGCCTCACTTGGGGTGGATTATTACCTCCACTGATTTATGCTCGTCTCCATATGTCCATTAGTTTTGTTTATACCATTCTACGCTTTTATTTTTCCATGACCCACTGTTTTTTCAGTATTTTCACACGATTGTCTACGTTCGACCTCATGCGTGTTTTAGTATGACCGCTTTCGAGATGGGGGGGGGGGGGGGGGGGGGGGGGGGCTTCCCCCTTTTACTTTAGATGATAATTACCAAAATAAATAGAAATGTATAGAAAGTGTTGGCGAAAGCAGTTTGGTATCTCCATGACTTTGCTGTAATATCAGGTAATGTTGACTCCAAACGGTAAACGCATCACATCCTAAAGAAGAATTATTATCAACTCAGAAAAGTCACAATCACAGCGAAAAATAGAATGGTTTTGATTATTATTTTTAGCCATCAAGTCTGCCTTTATAAGTTGATGATTTAAAATTCTGTCATGGATATTTTTAGACACTGACCCAAACTCAGTACTTCCTGATCAGGAAGTATTTCCCAACACCTTCAGCGACACGACGAATGAACGTTGCAGCACTATCATTGATATTTAACCAAACATACGCATACATCTAAAATTCAAACGACAGGTAGGTGCAGTCCAAGTATTAGTAGCAATTATATACTAATTTATTGTCACCCAATTTCGATATATCAAAATCCAGAAATATGTTTCAGCTTAATATTGTCATTGAGGCATGAGAAAACTATGTCTCATTATTACCACTCAATCTATAAGTTACTAGTCGATTAACATGATTTTGGAGGGCTGTTAAAACTCCATAATTTCAGTGACGTCATTCGACGGAGCCGGGCCGCAGGCGATAATGCCATTTAATGGTATAAATTATTAAATAGTCATTAGCCGCCCGCGGCCCGGCTATTTTTACATTCCATGGTCTAATGAATTACTCCCATTCGGATGACATCCCTTTGTATTTCTAAACTGAAGTCGAACGCACGATCGAAACAGAAATATCGAACCGACTTTAGTGATTATTTCTCCCAGCAATTCCCTTGTGCGGTTAGCTGTAACAGGGAGTGGTAATAATAGTAATAACATGATTGTTGTCAGGCATCATGATTCATTAGCGGCCCTGCAGCAATGATGAACAGCCCTTGGGCTTATTAACGGCCCTCGACTTTGTCTCGGGCCTTTAATAAACCCTTGGGCTGTTCATCATTGCTGCAAGGCCGCTAATGAACCATATTGCCCTCCAAAATCATGTTATTGTTATATTATCTGAACAAAAATGAAAATGCTGTTTGGATTTGCCTCGATGCCACCTTTGGGCCAAATGAAAGACCTAAATTGGCAGCTTCCGTTTTACAATGGGAACAAGACGATTCACCCCCGTGGACGATTTGCCCCCCTGGACGATTCGCTCCGATGGATGGTTCACCCCCGTTTTTTTTACGCTTCGCAAGGAATTGTGCCTGAATGTCTACAAGTTCAGCCCCATGGCGTAACACTTTCACAAACTGGTAAAATGGTAAGTGGTGTCTCCTAATTTTACTATTTAAATGACAGTGCCACCCTTCACAGTTATTATTTGTATGCACACTACGGTTAAATACTGACCAAGACGATGATGGCCACACACTACTATGTATCCAAGTGTTGTGGATATACATGTAGTCAAGAATACTCCTCAGGAGAGGATCCATTGGAGATGAAGGCGTATCCATACCAATGATTGATGTAAAAATAGGCACAATCTGTTCTGCAGGAAGAAAGGGCAAACACATTACCCGTCTGATAAACTTTTGAATCTGGGCATTTTCCATATACATCACAGAAAGACCCAACTCTTGGACCTTCCTCCAGACAGCTTGTGTCTAATGAAAATGGCAGCCCTTTCGATTTACATGTGGAAAAACATCACTGAATGCTTTCCAAACAGCTGCCTCAAAATCCATGATTACATTTGTTAAATTTTCAAAATCATTGTTTGACTTTAAATATTCAAGAACCAGGGCTTGCCTTGAGTCCGGGCTGATCAGCCCAGGCCCCGAGATCAGCCCCGAGGAGCACTTGCTGGGGCTTTTTTTCAAGCCCCGACATTTTCCACAAAAAAGCACTAACAATAATGGACAAAATGGAAAATCAGCCCCGAAAAGGCCCCGACCTCAATATGTGGGGCACTTATTTTAGGCCCCGACCATTTTACTCAAGGCGAGCCCTGAAGAACAGCACTGTAATCCTGAGCGGATTTACCAGACATTAACACAAATACAACTGGTACTTGCTTAACTGTATCACCGTTCTTTAAAAAAACATGAATGGACCACAACTGAGTAAAAGGGCCACCTACTGATTTAAATGTCCCATCTACATACCACTCTCGAGCAGAATTTAAATGTTGTGACAAAGTATTAGTATAGAACACAATATGTCTTTTTTGTTGAACTTTTATGCCACAGCGGAGAAAGCCATCAGGTATGGCTGACTCTTGAATTTCAAAGTTTAGTGATTCGGGTTCTGGGGTCGGTCGCCTTGTCGCTGACGGTTACACTCTGATAAGCGATGAAGGCTGCGGAAGTGATTCCAAGTAGCGGGGGAGGAATTCGTCACATACAGGTGAATTGTGCACTTGGTGATACCTTCTTGAAATTTGGCACACTGTTAGTGTAGGCTATGAGGTTCTCAAAAACGATCGGCTACAAGTTGACACCGACCGGTGGCGACCAGTAGCGGCACAATCCAAAATGGCCGCCAGCGGCTGAAGGGAACCTCCTTTTCGACGGTCTACCGACTATACATCCGATTGTAAGGGCGCGAAAGTGAACTCTGATCCACGCACGTGTTGGAAACAGACGTGGGAGATGATGTAGAATAAAACGAGATTCTCTATACGGACGCATCAATTTCTTGGAACTTGAAAAGAGCGTTGTTTCTCCGGGATCAGCGTCATTCAGGCAAACCTGAATGACGCTGATCCCGGAGAAACAACGCTCTTTATGAAGCAGTCTCTTTGCCATACAATCTCTTGTTTGGCGTAATTCCGCAAGCAATTCTGATTTGTCTGTCGAAATTAATTCGAGAACGCGATTGTTCACAAAAATCATTCACAGAATGAGTGAGAATCCTCTTCGTGTACGGACTAGTACTGACTGGGAACGTTGTTGCTTTTGCCAGCAAGACAGTTCCAAGAAATTGATGCGTCCGTATAGAGAATCTCATTTTCATGACGCCTATAAAGCTATTGAGGAAGACATAACGCGCTTCCTAGATAATGGCGTTGAGCTTCCATATAATTTGACCATTGATTGTTTGATGAGAGAGAGTGATGAGTGTATGTCGATGTCACTGTTGACGAATAAGGCAATATATCATAAGACATGCCGTGACAGTATTCGGACTCACATCGTACAGCGCGTGCTACACAAGCGAGAGCGAAATGAGGCAGTGGCATCCTGCTCCACGCTGAGTCCTAAAAGAACACGGACAAGTTTTGAATCTGGCTGTGACAGGAAACTGCCCCAGTGTGTTTATTGTCACAAACGCGAAGGTGACAGCAGTGAGCCTATTTGCAGATCAATGTCTGATAACAATAAACTCAAAATTATGGCAAAGGAAGCCGAGAACTGGGTTGTTTTTTCTCGGGTCAATGCAGCATTTGATTCCGCTGCTAGTGATCTTTACTATCACAAAACCTGTTATTGTAAGCTTGCCAATGAAGCACGAGCGGCTAAATCTAAAAAGTCGAAGAACGCCGAACATTCCGCGTCAGGCCTGCCCTATGACCCTCTCGTTATGGCAGAGCTCATAACATTTGTTGAACACAACGATTCCGCGATGAAGCTTGTCGATCTCAAGAATCTGTACAGTCGGAGGTTGAAGCAAGTCGGTTCTGATTGGCTTAGTGAAGAAATACATTCCACTCGATTCAAAGAACATTTGTTGCAGAAATTGGGCGATGGCTGGGACGCCTTCACACAGGGTAGAGATGTGTTTATTTCAAGTAGGTTTCGAGTTGGCTCCTTGTTGTCCGAATCTTTAACTCGTATAGTGTCTGAGGAAGAGGCAAAAAAGATAGTTGATGTGGGTCTTCTTCTGCGTAAACACATACTCATATCTCAAGCTCCTTTCACGGGATCATTTTCATCTTATTGCTTGAGCGAGCCTGTACCCAACTCACTCCTGACTCTTCTTAGAGTTCTACTTGAGGGCACATGTAGTATACAGAACTTAGGCGATGATGAGACTGTTAATGCCAAGACTCGAGTGGCTTGTACTATTTCACAGATGTTGATCAGCAATTCAGCGAAACGCTCCGAACATGCACAAAATGTTCACCAGAGACGTGACAGAGAAACTCCAATGCCTCTTTATGTGGGTTTGAAGTTGCATGCCCATGATCGTATGAAAAATCTTATCAGAGATTTTCATCAAATGGGACTCTCTGTCTCTTATGATCGCGTAATGGATGTTCGCAGGAGTTTCGCGAGAGCTGTTTCACTGCGGTTCAAGAACGAAGGTGTTGTAGTCCCAGCTAACTGCAAACGTAATGTTTTCTCGATAGGAACCACTGATAACATTGATGTATCTGGTAGATCTGATATGCATGGTACGTCCATCACACTCATTGGTCAACTGAGCAGGGACAATGTGGGTACTGATCCCCCACCACTGAGTTTAGATGTTCCAGAAGACACACAAATTGAACTCCCAGACGACTATGCATTTGTTCCTTTCGTTGAAGACTTTGGTGGGGACATCAGGCTTGAATCTCCAGATGAATGTAATGTACGGCCCAATGAATATGCAGATTTGAACGTGGGAGAGAATGACTGGTTGTCTCATGTGTCACAGATCAGCAATAAAGGGAAGGTTGATGGCAGCTGGCAGCTTGATGAAGTCCCTGTGACCTTTTCAGGCTTCTTTTCAAAACATGAAGATCAAGACAATGTCAAACCTCGTGCAGTTATTGGGGTATTCCCTGTTTTCAGTGAGCAGAAAGCGGACTCACTCAGTATGCAGAAGCATGCTATGTATGTGGTCAGGGAAGCTACTGCTTTCGTAAACCCCGGCCAGATACCTGTCATTGAAGGTGACTGTCCGTTGTATGCCAGGCAGAAAAAATGTCAATGGCTGTTCCCAGAGGAGATAGGTGAGGATCGAATGGTGTGTATGATTGGATTCCTGCATCTTGAAATGTGCACCCAAGAAGCTGGTGGTAAGCTTATGGGTGGTTCTGGTTGGGAGCGAATGTTTCACCTCGCAAAGATATTCACACCCGGTGTAGCATCATCCCTACTTGGTGGGAAACATGTCA
Organism: Pictodentalium vernedei; assembly: GCA_031216915.1. Lineage (NCBI taxonomy): Eukaryota > Metazoa > Mollusca > Scaphopoda > Dentaliida > Dentaliidae > Pictodentalium > Pictodentalium vernedei. Next base: position 276,875,843 of record CM062296.1, on the reverse strand, counting down.
AGAGGACGCGACAGGCATATCTTCTCACTCTAGCTTGGCTTGAGATCCTCAGAAAGAATGCTTATGAGATTTACTGTCAGCAGACTGGGCCCCATGAGTCATTTGAAATGTGGGAACAGAGGATTCTTTCACAATCTCCAACTGCGCGCTATTGGGGTGAAATCGTTCGGAACTTTCTCTTGACAAGCTGTCAATTCGTTCGGAACCAACGAATCGGTAACTGGCCTGGTACACTGTGTTCTATCGATGAGTTGTGCAGTTACTTTTTTGCCCTAGGACATACAAATTATTGTCGGTGGGTCCCCGTATTTCTGAGAGACATGTCTCAGCTACCCAGGCGGCATCCTTCAATCCACAACAAATTCATGGAAGGCCATTTTGTGGTCCAGCGTAGTGAGAGGAAGTTCAGTATGATGGGTTTAGATCAGAGCCAAGAACATAGTATCCAACTACTCAAAGAAGACAGTGGTCCAAAAGGTCTCTATGGCCAGGCTGAAGAGAAAGTCGTTATTGAGCTTTCAAGGTCAGAAGTTCTGCGTGTTATAGATGAGTATGAATATGCAAGTTTCCACACAACATCATCAGATAACACGGAACACCCGGAAAGTTCGGTATCAGAGCAGAAAAAATTTCTGAATCAATTGAAATCTCTCCTCGATCTGGTGAATCAGGGACTCATTATCAACCCTTATGATGAAACTAGTGGTCAGCTGGTGACATTAGATACTGGTGAATATATGGACCCCGAAGTTAGTAAGAGTTTACGGTCATTACCCGAAAGGGGCAAGCATTTATATTCCACTTTCTTGAAGGAAAGGCTTGTGGAATGCACCGTACCCCTGAATGATGTTATTCCCAAGGCAAATATATATACCTTCCTTAACCCACCCCCAGCCAACCTGGACAAAGGCCGAGACAAACTCATGTCAAGTAAAGCAACTGCCGCAATAGTTACCCAGATGTTCGTTTCACTGCAAGCCCGGCCTGATTCAAACATGGATGAGTTTTTCATGCACGAGAATGCACGTGATCCGCCAGCATTATCCGATAGAGGTAAGCTACGGAGTGGGACAAAATCTCAAATTCTCAATTGTTTACCAGCTATTCCTGCACAAGGGAAGAATTCAGCAGCTAGACAAGCTTCAGTTGTCATCTTGGATATGCCTGCTGTAGTCCATGTAATCAAACCACAGAAAGCGGATCTGTTTGGAGAATATGCTCGATTGCAATTATTGCCATACATCGAATCTCTGATTAACACGAACACCACAAGGGTTGATGCGATCTATGACTGTTACCCCGAAGGCAGTTTGAAGAATCAGACGCGAGCAAAACGCCTCGGTGAGACAGCAGTTAGGTTGATACGGGTGTCCGAGAACGTCCCTTTACCTAAAGGGAAGAATTGGCAGGCATTCTTGAAAGTTAGTGAGAATAAAGACGAATTTTTCAAGTTCCTGTCTGCTGAACTGCTGAAATTAACATCAACATCCGAGTACCAGTTGTTAACGACATCAGGAGAATATGTACTATGCAATAAGGATGTTAGCTTATGTGACATATCTCCATCGAACCACGAGGAAGCAGACACGCGCATGATGCTTCATCTCAACCATGCAGTCTCACAAGGTCACAAAATAGCTTTTCTTCGCACGGTTGATTCTGATGTCGTCATTCTGTCTTTGCACCATTTCGCAACATTCCGTGACCTTGGACTCAGTGAGCTGTGGATTGGGTTTGGAATTGGAAAGGCATATAAAGATATGCCAATTCATGAGATAGCTTCACAACTTGGACCTGATTACTGTAAGGCCCTGACTTTCTTCCACGCCTTCACAGGTTGTGATGTAACATCCAGCATGCTCGGCATTGGGAAGAAGACAGGATGGAATGCATGGATGAATTTTCCCGCATCAACTGAAATGATGATAGAATTGACTGAGAATCCGCAAGTCTTTTCAGAGGATTTCCCTCATATGCAGCATATCGAAAAACTCACCATACAGATGTACAGTAACAGTTGTGTCAGTACACGTGTCAATGATGCGAGACGGCATATGTTCACACATGGCCTTAAGTCTATGGAAAACATCCCGCCCACCAAAGCAGCTCTGTATCAACATGTAAAAAGGGTAATTCTTGTGTCATCTTTCATTTGGCATCGTGCTCTGCAGAAACACTTATGTGTGCCAGACCCATCACAGTACGGATGGGAGTGGAATCCACGTCTCAATATTCTGGTCCCATTTTGGACTCACCTAGGAGACGCAAGTGCTGCATGTGCACTGATGCTCCACTGTAGTTGTGCCAAGGCCTGCAAGGGCAATTGCAAATGCTTGAAAGCTGGATTAAGGTGCACACCTTTGTGTAAGTGTGAAGGTGGCTGTTGTAACAATATTGAGTAGTATACTGTCATGTTAGGACCAGTCATCTCCTATTCTGGTATTTTTTTTTCCATTTTCGGCCAGTTAACACATGTCATGTTTCTAGTTGAGTTGATTTTGCTAACAAATGTTCATCCCATGTGGCTTGCTACATTGTCCGGGGTATAGGAATACAGTTTTAGATTTCGGAAAATAGTCTGTTATTTACTGCACAAGACGGTGTTAATTCATGCATAGCATGATACAATATCCCCAACTATTTTGCCTCTGTACAACAGTTGATACCTTCGTTCACCCGTGTGTTCATCTATGGTATCCTTGTCTTTCTCTGGCCATAGGCCACATGTGACTAGTCAGTTCCTACTCCATAGCAAATCAACTTGGAAATCCTTCATCTTGTAGCGCACTCATGTCTCAATGAATCCATACCTGAGTTGATCTAATAAATCTAACGTAAGGTATCAAATTGCCATACCGGATCATATTTCGATAAGTTATTCGCTAAAACATTTCGACCACTCATCGACATCAAAGGTCATGTTTTGGCTCCCAGTGGTGGCTATATCTCTATATCCCTGGTAAAGTAGCATACCATGAGGGATGGGCATTAAGTGTCGGCAACATTAATCCTGACTTGGAACACACCACATCTTAACTGGCCGAAAATGAAGAATACTACTTGTAGTCAAAAAATATTCCTGTACCTCGAATGACTGCAAACATACACTCACCCCTTCTAGTCCCATTTTGCCAATGTTCTATACTGGCAAGATAACATTGTATAATTAACAACGGGAACTAATGCATCCCGAGTTCATTCCAGCACTGCCCTTGCTGGCAGACGTGTCGCTATGGTGTTGAGATTGAACCAGAACTCCTCTAGAAATTTGATAGTTTTATTTTCTTAGAAAATAAATCTATCGAAAATGCCGGAAGTTGAGAATAGACTGTCACTTTAATTGGATTATCAAATGTCCAAGTATCCCCACTGCTGCATACTATCGAGTACCCTTGTTCATGTGTTGACAGGAATCTCTCATACCATGTTCATTTGACCATTGCATTCCCGAGAAACATTCAACACTAATTTATCTACGGACGGACGATCATACTGACAGTCAGACACACAGACGCACACATCGACGGAAATTCTGATCCCATTATCCATTAATCTTCCCCCCAACTTGTTCCAAGGGCTTCACTCCATCATTCACATCAATTACAGCACATGTATGGTGTTAGGTTTGGAGCTTCAGTTGTGCGATCGGCGAAAATAGCTTTTTTTCGATCCGCTTGGCGGCCATTTTGGATTTCGCTGCTAGTGGTGGCTAGAGGATGGTGCCAACTTGTAGCCGATCGATTTTGAAATCTCTGATGCCTACCCTTACATCATGCCAAATTTCAGGAAGGTATCACCAAGTGCACAATTCTAGCGAATTCCTCCCCCGCTAAAGGGAGTATTACCATCCATATTCTGGTGAAGTGCCTCTTCAACAATAGTAGAAACAGATGTCACTGTGTCAGACTTAGATATAATGTTTATATTAGCACATACTTTAGCACCAAGCAAGGCAGATGCTTTGGGGACACAAGAGGGTGGAGTAGGCCCTTCAACAAACTCATGATTTAGTTCTTTAACGGTAGCAGTACAATACACATTATTGTTTCAGACACAACATTGCCAAACAGTGTGCCCAGATTTCAGCTTTTTCTGGAAATTGTATGAATAATTGTCTTGAGGACACCAATCGTGGCTTAGATCTTTTTGAGGCACCTGGGACTACAGTGAAAGTTAAAGGGGGAGTCTCACCAGCTTCTACAACAGAAGGTACATTCTCAAAAATGTCATTTTCGACCACAGCCTCAGGTACGACAAAACTTCAGCGAGCTGTTTCTGCTGGCAGACTTATTTCAGAAACAGATGGTGAAAAAGGCCGTACAGGCAGTGAAGGAGATCTAGGAGATCTTGCAGGTGAAGTAGGTCTCACAGGAGCAAGAAGTGAATCAGGTCTTGGATGTGGCGATGGAGACCTGGGAGGTTGTGATGGAGAAACAGGCCTTATACGTCTTTGTCTCTTATTAGAATTGGCTGCAACCACTTCGGCTGCTGCTGCTGTTGGCTGATCATTCGGCGTATCAATGTTTCTGCATGGATTGCAGGTCCATGGAAAGACGGAGTCGTCAGAGTTATAGGCGTCATATTCTTCCCTAGATTTACCCGTCCCACATCGTATGTGGCACCATTTACTACAACTGTCGCATTCAATAGCTAAACTATTTCCCCGAACCGCCCTGGAACAAACGATACAGGGATGTTTCGGAGGCATTTTGATAACTGACTCAATTACAAATTCTGTGCTTATTTATACAAATGAGGAGATGGGGTGTTGTGTTCGGTAAAAAAAGGTTCAAACAAATAAAAGAAGCTTGCCAAATTATTTAATGTTTTTGAACTAAACTTTTGACCAAGCTAACACAAAAATGTTGTTTTGGAATAGTGTTGTAAGCCATAAAACAAGATTTCAAAGGAATGAGATATCAATCAACTAACCTTGGTTGTTGCGTAAACAATTAGACTGGCTTAAAAGATACATCTGTTGTAAAAACAAGGCCACCTGTCCCCTATCTGGTAATTTCAATCCAAAATGCAAAGTGTTGTGTAAATATTTCCTCATAATTCTGAGGTTTCTTTACACCACCGTTCATTCAACCAGTGTGAATTATTATTCACTGCACACATGTCCAATATTATTTGTATCAACAACAATTTGCTCTGTAATTGACTTAGTCGAAGTAAGTAAGTACCTTTCCATTTGACATTTTGACAGTTCATTTTTAATTTTATTTATTCTTTTCCAAAAAAATTCAAAACATATATTTAAACATGTTTATATATATTTTATTTACACATAATTATAAAAAAAAATCTGGGGCGAATAGTTCATGAAGGCAAATCGTCCAGGGGCGAATCGTCCACAAAAACTAGGGGCGAATCGTCCATGGGGACGAATCGTCTAGTAACCTTTACAATGATGTTGAAAATTGGATATTTCGGATGCTGGTCAAAACGTACCCCGAACGAAACGTACCCAGACCGGCACATACCCAGTGAGTCAAAATGTACCCAGATCAAAACATACCCTAACCATGAGTCAAAGCATACCAACCATAAAATAATGCGCAGCCAACTGATGCTTCAATAATGAAAAATATATGTGACCATTATCATTATGCTTTTCGGTGGTGTTTTTTATACGGTAATCCAAGTGTCGGGCACGGTGAAAAATAATAACCTGTATGGTTGTTTGTTAGAGAAAACACAACAATATCTGATAGTCTGATAGTAAACTATAATTTTTATTTTAAAAAAACCCTGAAATATATCCAGCATTTACAAATCAAGACTTAAGGGGCTATATAAGTAATGGAATTTTGTTTATTTGGAAATTCTCACCTCTGATATTCCTTAAATTCAGATTAAATATACACAAATTATACATCAAAATGAAGGTTGGGATGTATAGAACACGAAACACATATGTAATCAACTCAGAGAGTTGACAGCAGGCACCACAGGTTCCTGGATGTCTACTATTGTATTCGTACCAGAACTGATAATAAAATAATATTTCGCAAGAACAACTCGTGGCCGAATGTGCTTCAGATATTCAATAACAAAGCTAGGCATTCAAAACACTTTCGAGTGCAGCGATAGGACTGCATTTTGGAAAAGGACAACACTGTCTACATTTTTTATTGAAGATGGTTACCTTGCTCGACAGACATGCGCAAATCACTCAATACCACAAATTTCCATCGAAAAACAAAATCGTAATTCTAAGAAATTTCAACAGGTATCATGATACCTTGCATTGAATATGGCAACTGTGCAGTCTCTAGCTAATAACAGTATACTGTATTAAGGCGATCTTTTTCGTTATTTGATTTTAGACGGTGTTGTATATAAATGTTTTTTTCCGTCCGATGACGTCGACCGGAAATCGAAAGTAAATATTTTGGAATTTACCCCCCTGCAGCTCTGTCTCTGTGTTTTGTAGAATTTTGATACCCTAGCTTTGTTCTTGGATATGTAAAGCACATTTGGCCACAGGTTGTTCTCGTGAAATATTATTAAATTATCAGTTCTGGTACGAATATGGTAGCAGACTTCCAGGAACCAGTGGTGCCTACGGTCGACTCTATGAGTTGATTACACATGTTTTGTGTTCTATAAATCTCCATCTTCATTTTGATGTACATTTTGTGTATATTTAATTTGAATTGAAGGAATATCAGAGGTGAGAATTTTCAAACTAAACAAAATTCCATTACTTATATAGATCCTTAAAAAATGTTTGCAGACATGACAACTTTGTATATAACAGTATTAACTATTACTAGCTGATAAAAATAACCACTATAAACTATGTTGACTGCTTTCGTTCTGTGACAACTCGGTCTCAGTACAACTCGGCTTGGGCCAATTTTCTGGGACAACTCGGCACTCGGACCCGTTTGGGGCCGAGTTGTCCCGATTTCGGGGGCCGACTTGTCCCGATATATTAAAACATTTTTATGATTTTTTTTTATTTCAAGAATTTCAAAATTAATTTAACTGTATTATTATTAATATGTTTGTGATATTTTTAGGACACGTTTCAAAAATATTTATTATAAATTTTAACAAAATATGAAGTACTTACATGTTTCTTTGAATTAAATTCCGTAGTGAAAAATATCCTTTACAATCATTTGTAATATTCAAAAATTATCCAGAATTATATCCACATAAGAAAATGTCCACCATTCACTACAATCTGATGAACTGACTGGAAAATACTGTGTTCAATTTTGGGATTGTTTTTTTTTATCTTCGTGCTTATTAAAAAACATATCTGTGTGTACTTGTTTGTTTTGTAATGATTGCATTGCAATGATCCTTGTTAACAATTATTTGAGTGTTTGTGTTAACTTTGATCTGACTTCACTAATTGTTTGTGCTTTTATAACTGAAATGACTACTGTTGATAATTAATGTTGTTTTTAAACCTGTCCGCTTGCAATTTTACCCAAATCACCCTCTAAGAAAGCTCATCTTTCAAATATTTTTCCTGACACAAATTTTTATCATATATTTGTGCACTAATTTTATGATTATTTATTGGCGACTTTCCTTTAATGTTTTTTTTGTAAATAATTTTGCAATTATTCGTGGTTAAGCACAGGTGGAGACTAGCTTTCAGTGAATACCTTATTTTTTATTGAACTTAAAATACCATAAATCTTGAAGTTGATGCTTTTTTTAATATAATTATACCCCAACTTTCGAAGAAAATGGGGGTATACTGGATTACATGCGTCCATCCGTCCGTCCCTCTGTGAGTCCGTGTGTGAGCCCATCCGAGAATATTCATAACTTAAGTAAATTATTATTTTTAGCTCATCTTGACAAAGTCAAGCTGAGCTAATCTCATCGCTCTCCGTCCGTTGTCCATCGTCCGGCGTCCGTCAACACCATGTTTTGGTCTTCTCCTCCAAAGCCACTGGGCCAATTCAAGTGAAAGTTTGTGTGAGTGATGGTCCCAAAGGGGCATTTCATTTTTGTTCAACTCAGTATGCCCAGCCCCATAGGGAGGGAGTGGGGGAAAATGCTCCAAAATATTTTTAAAATCTTCTTCCCAAGAACCAGTGTGTACAATGACTTGATATTTGCTATGGAGCTTCCATATGAGGTGTCGAATCAAGTGTGTTCAAACGAAGTTCGTGAAGTAATATTTGGCTTTGTAATAGGAGGGGTAAGATTTTTGGCCCCGCCCAAAATTTCTATTTTCTGAACTGATGGTCCGGTATGAACCAAATTTGGTTTGTGGTAGTATTGGGTCATAAGTACTTGACCCACGCAAAAAAAAAATTCCTGCATCCCCACGGGAACCCAGGGAGCTAAAAATAGAAATATATTCAAACGCCCATATTTCCCAAACCCCACGGAACAGAGAGCTTTTATTTGGTATGAAGTATCCTTATGACCAGTAGAATTGAATGGTAAAAAAAATTGCCATCGGTTATGTTTGGGTGTTCTGTAGTGGGCATCGAAAAAATGCTGAGTCAGCATTTTTCCAAAAATTTTAAAAAATCTTTTCTCCAGAACCAGTCACCAGAATCTTTTGATATTTGGTATACAGCATTCATAGAGGGGTCAGATAAAAGTTTGTTGAAATAAAGCTCATTGGTTCATATTTGGGCTCTCTACAGGAGCCCGAAGTTTTAACATAGGGTAATATGGGGAATATTCTTTAAAAATCTTCTTCTTCAGAACCACCTGTCAGAATCTTTTAATATTTGGTATACATCATTGTTATGAGGGTCAGATTCTAGATTGTTCAAACCAAGTCCCTAGGTTAATATTTGGGCTTCCTACAGAAGCCCAAATTTTATCTTTGTTCAATATGGGGGGTAATTTAAAAAAATCTTCTTCTTCAGATCCATCAGTCAGAATGCTTTGATATTTGGTGTGCAACATCTCTATGGGGGTCAGATTCAAGTTTGTTCAAATCAGATCCCTAGGTATATATTTGGGCTCACTATGGTAGCCCAAATTTTTACTAAGTGCAATATGAGGAAATTTCTTTAAAAATCTTCTTCTTCAGATCCACCAGTCGGAATGCTTTTATATTTGGTATACAACATCTCTAGGGGGGTCAGATTCCAGGTTGTTCAATTCGAGTGCCTAGGTTAATATTTGGGCTCCATATGGGAACATGAAATTTAACTTAGTACAATATGAGGGAATTTCTTCAAAAATCTTCTTCTTCAGATTCACTTGTCAGAATGCTTTCACATTTGGTATACAACATCTCTAGGGGGGTCAGATTCAAGTTTCTTCAAATCAGATCCATAGGTTAATATTTGGGCTCGCTATGGTAGCCCAAATTTGAACTTAGTGCAATTCTGGCACATGTATGTACCTTTTGAACACTCACACACAGGTTTATATGTTTATCTATTCAGTTTACTCAGGTGTTATCATGGTTGCCCAACACGGTAGCCATTCTTGAGTTACTTAATCCCTAACTCTAGTGCTTATCAAAGGTCACAGATCTAGCAAGTGATATTGTGTTGAATGTGTTCCAATACAGCTCCAGCAGGTATGTGGCTAGAGGATCATACACTACTGTGCAAGCGACTGTTACATGAATATCCAAGGTCCGAGGTGAGACAAAAGTATTAAACCCATCCGAGATTACGCGAACAATGAAAGCAGTAATTAAACTGGACAAGACATTTGGAGTGAAAGGGATTGACTCCAGAGAGCATAATTGCGGCATTAACCCTTCACCAAACGAATCGCCTGTATCCGTCTGCCTAATCTGCAGCTGAAAAAATATTATTTTTCGCAAAATTTTAACAAAACCATATCATGTGACCCCTCTTTGGAACGAGCTCGTTGAGCTTGTTCCAATGAGGGGGTCACATGATATGGTTTTGTTGAAATTTTTTGAAAAAAAAAAATTTAAATTAAAAAAATTTGATATCGTTTGCATTGGGTAAAGGGTTAATTGTGAAATAGATTAGACCAAATAAACTACTGCATGTTGATGTCACAGAATGTCAGAATGATAACCAGTCATCAATAATTTTCTGAATCAAATTTATGTACGTTTGTGTCGGAATGTTGCAATTTGTCAAAATTTTTAAAAAAATATTCTAACTGATTAAAAACTTAAATATTTTATGAGTGTTGGTAATGGTAAGGCCAACGTCATTTCGTCAAGTTGAGATTGTTGAGTTATAAATGTATTTTGACCACAAAATTGTGAGAGTCATGTAAAATATGAAACCTAGAAATTAATTACTGCTGTAATCTGTTTGACCGAGAATCACAGCGATTTTAATATCGTGTCGGACATTGACTCGTGAAACAATCGCCAATATTAGTCGGTGACTTCTCTTAGATCTTGAGTGAAAATAACGTGGACCTGGGATATTCATGTAATGGTCACTTGCACAGTGGTGTAATTGATGGTGTATCACCAAAATATACCTGGATATTAATATTATTCATTTTGTTCCATCCCATTTCCCCATATCTCTGTTGCCCCCTCCACCTCCCCCCCCCACACACTACAGGGTGTAGCCTCTTGAATGGGTCTTCCCCAGCCAGTCATAGGATGCTTATTTTTTATTCCATGCCGAACACCAGACATGGTTCACCTGATGGGCTTTATGATTACTTTCAGATGTCTGTTGGGTTGAGACTTGTGTTTTGATTTTTAACCCAATTCGATTTTTGCTCTATTAGGCCTACGTGGGTGGAAACTTCCCCTCATACTACCCTTCGTGTTTTGGAATCATAATCATCATTTTGCACGGTTTTTCATGTGTAGCCTAATGGTTTGTGATGGGCCAACAAAGAAGTCACCCATGGTGTGGAATACATGAATGTTCAGTTGAATTCGGCGAAGTGCGATATGTGCCAAACTGCTTCAGGGACAAAATTGCATCAGTAATGCAGTTTAACCTGTATGCTGACACAGGTTTAACTGTTTCAGAAAGTTATGAAAAATCAAGGTCTTCAGTGGACACCCAAATTTCCTGATTTTTGTCTTTCAAACTTGATTGATGAATAAATAAGCATACACTGTACTTGAAACACATGTTTAATTGTTTTTAGTCATTCAGCACAGTATAAAGGGAATCCGAAGAGAGAACGTCAATTTCAATTTTAATTTTTGCATGTCATTCTGTTGTGAATCTCCAGGCTCGAAAAGAAACTTGTCAGGAATATACATGTTACAGTCAATGTCTAAAATCAGTTAATCTGTAGAATGACAGCAGTTTTCAGTCAATCTGTAGATTCACTAATTCACTCAGTCAATCTACAGATTTCCAAAAAAAATCAGTCATTGTATAGATTTCCTGAAATATCAGCTCATTTATTCTATAGACTGACTGAAATGTCCCTTTCATTAAAATATTAATCATGAAGCTATGATAATGATTACATCTTTTATTTATCCTAAAAAACATCTTGAATGAACAACAAAAATATCAAATCACCTCTACCATGGTCTACTAATGGAATCAGAATTGTCACATTGTCTCCGGGAATGCCAGGCACATTTTCAATTCTACTTCGCTTGACCATTCATTCAGCTTGAATTAGCTGTCCTTCTGCAGCTCTTTTGTGATTGATTTGAATATTTTCGTGTTGCTCCTGAATCTGGTTTTCCTGAGTATCCTCAATTGTAATTGGTAGACTCTCAACGTCAGTTTGGTGAGATTCAGGTGGTTCACAGGCAGCTTTTGAGTCATCTTCAGTAATCAGACACTGGAGAATGTCAGTAGGAAGAGACGTTGACTGCAAACCAACTCCAAGGTTCACTTCCAAACAGCTCCTTAAATGGGGACTGTTTGATACCTGAATGATAACTGCCATTTTCTTTAAACTGCACAAAGTGGAGTCCGTTTGGCCAATCGGTTGTCTTATTGTCTCCTAACCTCACAATTAACATGTCCTTGACGAGGTTTTCTGTGTACCATGAGGAGATCTGCCCATAAGAGTTTCAACTCTGTGATAATAGATACAGCGAATTCACTGCCATTGTCACTTTGTAATATCTGTGGAGCACCAAACAACATGAAGATATCAATCAGCTGAACTGTCCCTCCAGCAGCTCTCTTGGATATTAGTGGACGTAACACACAGTATTTGGTGAAGTGGTCTTGACAAACCATAAGATCTGTAAGATCTGTCTTTTTTCAGATACAGAAGCATCTTTTAGCTCTTGCAATAGCATGAAATATTCTTCCTTTTTCATAAGAACACTTTTTGAATCAGACTGTTTTCTTTTCAAAAGCTCATTTCGAAAGTCACTTTCCATTGCGCCTCCCATATTGGTGAAAATGAGGAGTTATCTGAGATCCAGAGAATGTCATTGTTATGTCATTATTTCAAACGAGTATAAAACATTCAGATAACAAAATCCAGCTACATAAATAAACAAAGACATACAAAGTAAACATGGGTTCACTTAACTGGTAGAGTGCTGAATTATTTTTAGTCATCAGAATTTCTTCACAGCTCTTTGCCTTGTAACAATTCATGGAAGAGTGCCTGTAAGCACTCTCCCATAAATTCTTTCAAGGAAATTCCCTGCAGACTAAATAATGTATCTTCAAAGATAATATGAAGGACATCCACAGAGTTTGAAGCCTTTGAGTTGCAATACCTGCACTTGAGAGTAAAGCCCAAATATGGGCATCCAGCACTCAACCAGTTAAACAAACATCACATAGTTGGCCTCAAACAACTGAAAAAAAAACCAGTTGAAAGACATTTCAGTCAATATGTAGAATAAATGAGCTGATATTTTAGAAAAGCTATAAAATGATTGATATTTTTAGGAAATCTGTAAATTGACCAAGTGAATTAGTGAATCTGCAGATTGACTGAAAATTTCAGTCATTCTACAGATTGACTGATTTTAGACATTGACTGTAACCTATATACATGTCCGCTAGTCCGCTACACCAGATATATTGAGATTGGAGGGATACACTATTCAGGCCCCCACACCCGCCCACAACACACACACGTGTATACACTCACAATCGGGAAAAGTTATAAGTTGTTATCTGAGGTAGAGACTTCACAAAATGAAACTGAGCTATAAATTGATGAAAGGAAACTTTCATATCTTCAAGGCTTCATGCAGGTTGCGTTTCAATATTTGATGGCGAAATTATTTCAGTACACTGTGGGTACTATAGTTGGGGATTACACATTACTATTAGGGTCCCATTTTATTTGTCAATTTTATGACATATATTTTTAATTAAATACATGTATCTGTTTGCATAATGTGGATACCACAAGCGAATCAAACAATTGTCCAAGCAAGGTCTCTAGAGACTAATTCTCATCACTCATTGACGCGGCAAAGTATCCCGTATTGTTTATTCGCTAGTGTGTTTGCTACTGGTTAGTTAATACTTCCTTAATCCTCATGACTGGAAATCACAGTGATGGCAGATATGTGAGGTGTAATCACTGTGATCATTTAATCCTCTCCACTTGTGTGTTTTTCTTATAATATGCTCTCCATGTACTGTACAGTATTACAATGTATGTTAGTGGTTTCAATCCAACCTTACAAACAGTACTTTCTATTTACAGACAGAGAAAAGAATTTGTTTTCTTTTGGTCATATGTAGCTTGTTATGTAAACAAACATCCACCTATCACTGTGTTTGTGCATGAATTTAATTTAAATATTACATAATTTAAGTTTCAGATTTTGATCACTGAGTTAACCCTTTACCTAACACCCGAAAAGGAAATAAATTGTTTTCTTATTTTTATGACTTTGGCACTTGTGTTTATATTTAAATCCTATTGTTTTACTGACCTATTAAACAATGAACAAAGCTTGCATGATGGGGTTAACAAAAGTAATTATATATAATATAATAAGAAAAAAATCAGCAACAAGCTCTGTTACAGCTGGCTCATTTGGGAGTTTGTCTTTTAATGCTGAAAATATTGTTTCACAATCCTTAGAACGTCTCCTAGATATCATGACAAATGCTAGTGGCACCATTTTGGTTTCTCCATCCTTTTTCACAAAGTCAAGGACTCTAAATAGCTGGATGAAAGGGTCCTGAACTATTTTAAATGTTCCATATGCATACTAACGTCAAGCCTTTGACAGAAGTTCAAGTTGGTGATCAGCAGCCGATATGATGTAAAGTTTACTATCAACCCACAAATCACCTTTCAAGAAATCCTCCTGTATATATGTTGTGTTTAGAGTTGAAAAGGTTAACCGATCAGTCGATTAACCAATGATCAACATCTTGATCGATCAAAAAAGTAATTGATCGATTAACCGTTACTTTTGAACTACTGTATTTTCCGGGTTAACAAAGGAACAAATTTGTTCCAAAACAGGCAAACATTGTCACACTGACTCACATCAATTATATGAGACAGACTAAAGCATGCAAGTTACATGAGGGCATACTTGTTCACTTGCATGATCATTATACTGTATCAGTAGCTGGAACTAGTCTTTCTTAAGTTAACCTTTACCCAATGCGGGTAGCAGATGTCAGATGACACTTGCAAAATAGATTCTTGAATTACTAAAAATTTTCAATTTTTTCTCAAAAACATAGCTTATGATCCCTCATTGGAATGAGCTCAACGAGATCGTTCCAATGAGGGATCATAAGCTATGTTTTTGAGACAAAAATTGAAAACTTGAAAAATCTGAATGGAGATTTTTGTATGTAGAGCTGGCTGATTTTGTCCTTTATGTTGGGTAAAGGGATAATGCTGTAAATCGTCAATGGCAATTATTCAGCTGCCTATAAGGACAAGTGATTAATCAGTTAACCAAGGTTTATCCATTTGATTAATCGATCAAGAAAACCCTTTCACCTTTTCAGCTCTAGTTGTGTTCAGTTCAAAATTCAAATCTTTGGGTTTAGAAGGTCGTAATGTTTGTATCACTCGATTTGCTGTCCTAGAGAGAAGTGACGGATTGGGAATATTATATGCCACTGTATTCTTAACCACCCTAGCCCCAGTTGTTGTTTTTACTGAAATAACAGACTACTAATCTGATGTTTCAATAACAGAGACTAATAATCGGATGTTTCACAAGTACAGTGGAGCTCACTTAATTGGATATCTCTTAATTGTATATCCCTGTTAATTGAATATAATTTTCAAACACAGAACCATTTACCATACCTTTAGTACAAATTTGATCTGTTAATTGCATATGGGTTGTAGAGTAAACGCCTGTTAATTGTATATAAATTTTTGTAATATGTCGAAAAAATTACTGTGACACGCACCAAATTCCCCTTATTTATCAACCTTTTTGGCCTCACTACATCCAATACAGGCATTTATTCTATTATATCTTGTTTGACAGTGCTCTATGAGCTCTGTCAAACAAGATATAATAGAATAAATGCTCAGTTTACCTCCAGAACACAGGAAACTGACCAAATCCCTGTTAATTGTATACTCCTGTTAATTGAATAATTTTCACTCGCAAAATGGTTATTCAATTAAGAGGATTCTACTGTAATAGCAAAAATAAATAATTAATCCAAGACTGAGGAACAAGAAAATCTGAAAAAATATAATAAAACTGAATACAGTGGAACCCTGTTAATTGAAAAGTCATTTTGCCATTTGCCAATGAAAATTATTCAATTAACAGGAGTATTCAATTAACAGGGATTGTGTCTCTTTCCTGCATTCTAGAAATAAACTTAGCATTTATTCTATTATATCTTGTCTGACAGAGCTCCACGAGCTCTGTGAAACAAGATATAATAGATTAAATGCCTGTACCGGATGTACTGAGGCCAAATAGATCTATAAACAAAGGAAAACTGGGGAGAGTCACAGTAATTTCTCAACAGGTTACAAGATTTTTTATTCAATTAACAGGAGTTCACTCTATAACCTATATTCAATTAACAGGTCAAATTTGTACTGGACGTATGGTAAATGGTTTTGTGTTGGGAAATTATATTCAATTAACAGGCATGTACAATAAGAGATATCCAATTAAGTGGGCACCACTGTAGTTTGAAATTTCTAGTAAAATGTTAAGTTTAGTGATAAGAAAGTTTTTCTATGCTACTGTAGCATGTTTTATAGTTAAGTATGTTTTGTCTCGTGGTTTGGGTATGTTGCGGCTTTAGTACGTTTCGGTCGTGGTATGTTTTGACTCGTTGGGTGTGGGTGGAGTTGGTGGTGGGGACGATTCGAAGGCGGCCTCCCTCTCCTCCCGTTGCTCTGTTTCAGCCCTTCTCCTCTCGAGCCATGCTTCCATATGTCTGGCATCCCGACCTCTGGTTGATGGTGGCTTTCTCTTCTTCTTTTTCTTCAGCTCTTGTTTCTTTTCTTGGCCCTGTTCAGGTTTCCCAAACATGGAGACTTGACCCTTCCTTGGTTATTGACCAGTGCAGGATAGTGCCCCGTGAAAGGTACTACAGTGGAGCCCACTTAATTTGATATCTCTTAACTGAATAACCCTGTTAATTGAATATATTTTCCCAACACAAAACCATTTACCATACCTCTAGCACAAATTTGACCTGTTAATTGAATATAGGTTATAGAGTAAGCTCCTGATTATTGAATAAAAAATCTTGTAACCTGTCGAGAAATTACTCCGACTTTCCCCCTATTTTCCTTTGTTTGTAGACCTATTTGGCCTCAGTACATCCAACACAGGCATTTAGTCTATTATATCTTGTATGACAGAGCTCATGGAGCTCTGTCAAACAAGATATAATAGAATAAATGCAAAGTTTATCTCCAGAAAACAGGAAAGTGATACAATTCCTGCCAATTGAACACTCCTTTTAACTGAATAATTTTCATTGGCAAAGTGGCTATTCAATTTGAATTAACAATGTTCCACTGTACCACTACCCAAGGAAAATTCTTGGTAGTACTTTATGGTGGGCTGAATGCAGCCCCCATCATCATGGCTAGCCCAGTGATTGGTGAACTGATGTTCAGCACCAACAAAGTGTCTCTTACTTGCAAAGGCAGAAATCCATCTTCTCTAATTTGTAAGGTGCTAATTAGGAGCTTTCACTAATGTCTGATCACTTGGAAAGCCAAGCGATCAGTGAATGTTGAAATGCCGATTCGAGGCCGTGATAAACCCCCATAAAAATACCAAAACTGATTCTTAAAATTTCAGTACCTCCCATCTCCAGTCCATACAAACATGTGTACAGTGAAATGTGGATAATTTACATTTCCTGAGTGTTACACAATGAAACTGGATGGTACATGTAAGGAAGAGATTACACAACAATTTGCGAAAAGGACTAAAGTTGAAGGAAGGCAGACAGATTGCTTGTTTTTCTGTGTATTGTGTATTGTTTTTCTAAGGCTAGCCTATGTGTTTACACAGCAGTCCAGGTTAGTTGTTTGAAATTTGACTCATTTGAAATCATTTTTGTAAGTTCCCAAACAATGCACGGTTGTGTGTGTGATTATATATAAGTATATTTCAAAAAATGAAATTTATCCTTGTGTTTGTAAGTATACTAGTATACTAGCTACAATTTGTTTGTAAATTTTCTGAACAATTCATGACTACAAATTTTATGTATAAATGAGCAAACAACTACACCAAGTCGGTTGTCACAAAGACCCCTGATCTCCCACAATTGCAACTAAAAAAACCCTGGCTAGGCTCCACCTACTTTCAAATCCTGGCATTGCACCTGATTCCAGAGCAGTTTGACTTGAGACAATACTCTGGCCTGCCTGGGCCCCACCTACTTTCAGATCCTGGCATTGCACCTGATTCCAGAGCAGTTTGACTTGAGACAATACTCTGGCCTGATGGGGGCGTGGTGGCTCAGTTAGTAGAGGTGCAGTCTGCAAGCCGAGAGGTCCTCGGTTCGAATCACACCTGCGGCAACCGCGTTGTGTCCTTGGGCAAGACACTTCACCCCCATTGCCCATGGTGACGTTGTGTACTGAGGCGTACTGCACGTCGATGGTGCACCTGTCTTCAATCAATGCTAACCCTGCTTGTGTGGAGTTAGTATGTTGGGGAGCTGGCAGTTGCTTGCCATTGCTTGGTGGTTCTCTCCAGGTACTCCGGCTTCCTCCACCCGTAAACCTGTCACGGTCATGATTAGCCATTGTGCAGAAATATGTGACCTTAAACACTACTAAATAAATAAACAATAGTGATAGTATTTTCACTCTTTGTCTCATTTCCAAAAAATAGTGATGGCCAAAATGTTTCTTCAAAATTAATAATGGTGATATCACTACTCAGCAGGGGAGTTTGGCTGTAGAATATGATAAATTTTTAAATGTACAAAATGGTGCCACAAATGATTGGAACAGGCATTTCAGGGTGAGAATATGACTCCATGTTTTCATGAAAATGTAATTTAAGTAGACACATTGATATGGAAAATATTTGAAAGGGTCATCTGGGTACCTAAGAAACAATGCGGTACGTACAAGGACAGTGTTACTGCTAACAAAGCACCCATCACAACCAACAAGGCATGGTGGTGACAAGGCAACCTTCTCCACCTATAAGGCACGATGATAACAAAAACTATGTCAGCATAATTTTTGAAATTTAAAAGAAAAATGAAAAAATTGGTGGTGAATAGTTCCGAATTATGGGGGGCAAATGTTCCATAAAGGGCAATAGACAACAGGTGCAAATCGTCCAGTTCCCCAAAATTCAACCAAAGTCAAAAGGGTATTAAGCGCTACATGGAAGTTTTGAAAATTTTCATGCTTTCAGTCCTGATGCCTAACCTAGTGAATATATTGCATATCATTTTAAACCACAGACAAAGGGATTTCGTCCATAGTAGGTCTGACATAACATCAATTTCATCAAATTTGTCTTGATCGCCAGTCGGAAACGTCAAGTCAAAACCAAAAAGAATAAAGAAAAGTTATGCTGGCTTACTGAACGTAAAGAATTCTATAAATGAATTCCATAAAGAACCATGAGAAATATGAGATACTTTTCATCGCATAAACATGGCATTGAAAAGATTTTGGGGTGTCTTCCAATCAAGAAGTTTGGCTAAAACAATAAACTGTTTTATCACATAGTCAGTTTCTCACAGTTTTTTACATAAAATATTGTTGGCTACACATCTAATAAATCTTGGTAAACCTTGGGCCATATCAATTTTAGTGACCTTGATTCAGAAATCTCTTGTCCAATCATGATGCATTAGAGGTCCTTTATTTCATATCGAAACTGTGGTGTTTTAAATTCAGGCACTATGACATGTATGCAAAAACTACGCGTGTTTATTCTCAAATACAACGCAGCGTTTTGGGTGGTACATGTTCGCATAATAACATGATAAGTGTGTGTGTTATGTTGGGTTATGCCAAGAAGTGTTTGGGTGCTGAATAACAGTAAGCCAAAGTCATCATGTGCTCTGCAAATGTAGCATTGGGGAGATTTGGTGATAGTTAAGAGGGTACTTTTTGCCAAAAGAGGTAATTGACTGCATCTAAATAAAACAGGGCCAGTCACTCCCAGGTAGCATTCACAACTATGGGCAGAACCTCGATTATTTTTTCTGTATTGTCTCTCTTTCTGAAGGTGTTATTATTGGTATTTTTTCTATGTCCAGATTTATTGAAAGCTGAAGAACAAAGATGAATTTTGTGTCAAAGTACGTCTATAACTATGACCAGGAAGAGTATGAAAATGTCTCAGAAGAAGAGTTGGAACGTGGCATGGATGTGAGGTAATCTTGCACTGTTGATCATTTTATGTATTCATCCAGTTCTCAAGCACAGATTATACAGGATTGGGGAATTTGTATTCAGTATTCATATTCATTCATATTCAAATACAGTTTCTTTTCAACCTACTCACAATTGTTTACAATTGGCTGTAACATAAGTGCAAGCCCTACTTCGGAACTAACTGAAGCTTTTAGAATCTTTTCCAAACGAGTTGGAAAAGTACTAGAGTGCAAAAGCACGAAAAAGATCGAAAAAAGGGTCGAGCGAGACCAGCGTACCAGGTACTCTCTCTGCACACCTCTTGCGTTTACCGAGCGCATGCACAACAACCGTGACGTCAATTCCTTTATTTTCCGCCATTGTACATGGTCGGAAATTTTTGTGACTCGTGCTAATTATGCTGTTTATTCTTCGTGAACAACTTATTCTACATATTTAGTGTGCAAGTGGATTGTATCCTTTTATCAAGCTACCAAGTTATTATTAATGTTAATTTGTATTTTTATTGCTTGTCTCTTCACACTTTATCTTGTTTTTCCCCCACGTGTGAACACGACCTTCGTACTGTTTTCCGTCGGCGGGAAGCTTGATTATTTTGTTTTCATGCCAAAAACTTTTCCTTGTACCTCTTGCTTGCAGGTGAAGCATGTGGACGACTCTCATGCCACATGTGTCACTTGCAACAATTGCACTCAGGCCCAATCATGTGGTATTTGTGGGGTTTGGTCCTCTAAATTCTGGGCTTCTGTGAACAAGGTGGTTCTTTCCAGAGCTAGAACCCCTCGTTCTCGAGGTAAGGGTAGCCGTGCCATAGCAGACATTTCTGCTGGTGCACGTGGTGACTCTGTCACACAGGATTCGGATCTGCCTTCTGTGGCGAGTTCCTCTGCAACTGTTGGCGGTGTTAGTTCAGTGATACCTGACGAGGAGACCGTGGTCTCTTTGTCTTCTGATGTCACTATTGAGGCGTCTGTTTTCGTTGAGAGCTTTTCCGAGGTCAGCTCGGTGACCCTCTCCGATCTGCCTCCTACACCGCCGACTTTTGTTGAGGAAGTTGCTACTCCAGATCCTATTCTGTCTGATGGTGGCTCTTCCATCTCCTCTGGGGATGGTCTACAGTCTCGGGGGACCGAGGCTGTATCTGCTGGTGTGCCTGTGTGTTCTCAGCCTCCCCCAGCCTCGCGGCGGGGCTGTGCGGGTTTGCTGTCTGCTCCATCTCATCTGGCTAGGTTTGCTCCTAGTCGGTTGAGCCGGCTGGTCGCTTCGGCAGCGATTCCTCGTCCCTTGAGTGAATCGTTTATTGTTCCACCTTCCCCTGCTAGTGTGCCACCTAGCGGGATGGTGTTGGGACATTGGCATCCAGGGCCTGCTGTTCGGCAGCGGTCAGTGACAGCCCCTGTTAGCTGTCACTCTCGGAACCTTCCTCCGGTGATTCCTCACTGTGTTCCGAGTCTGGGTGTCGATTGATGCTTGCCGTCGGTCTCAGAGGATAGGCAGTTGGGGCCGTCTGCTGCGCAGAGGCCAATGACAGGTTCCTGTCATTCTTGGGACAATCCTCCGGTGTCTTCTCACCGTGTCCTAGGTCCAGCTACCGATCGACGTGCGCCGTCGGTCTCTTTAGAGGATTTGCAGGCAGGACCTTCTGTTTCGCAGAGGTCAGTGATGGCCCCCTGGGCGTCACAATCGGGACTATCCTCCAGTGTCTTCTCACCGTGTCCCTATTCTGTCTGCCGATCGACGTTCGACGTCGGTCTCTTCTGAGGATTTGGGTTCTTCTACCAGAAGGGTCCATTGGGAGGTCACTCCGTCGGGCGATTCTGCTGCGACGGATTCTCAGGGTGATCTGCGCCAGGCCGTTTTGGCACTCACCCGGTTGCTTTCTGGCAACCCTCAAGTTGGCCTCCCTGTGCCTCCTGAGGCACAATCTCCTTTGGTCGGTCGCCGAGATGTCTCGCCTGGCCCCTTGGATACTGCACAGTATTCACAGGAGGTTTCTGCTGGTCAGCCCAAGTTGGGCTACGTCTCCTCTGCTACGGAGGATGACAAGTATCTTGAAGGTGATGGGGCCCCCTCGTCAGTCTTGGGGCAGGCTTTGGATTTCGTCTTTGGCTTATTGCCGGACGTTCAACCTTCCGACCAGCCTTCTGTGACCGTCCGGCCGCGGTCCACTGTGGAGTGCCATAACCCTGTTGAGCCTTCTAGCTCCGGGGCTTTGCGTCCTCTGCAATCGGCTCAGGTTGTTGAGTCCTTCCAGGGCTTAGACGCCAAAATGCGTTCTAAGGCCCTCAAGGGTTCCTTCTTTTCTAGAGCTGATGCCTTTCTGCCTCCATCGCGGTTTCGTGTGTACGATTCCGTCTCTCCACCAGTCTTCCAAGGGATGACTACTGTGGATGAGGATTCTTCTTCCCTCAGGTTGACCAAGCCTAAGTCGGCAGTTCTCCCGATGTCGGTAGTTGAGTCTATGGTGGGCCTGTCCCGAGAGATGCTCGGTATGTTATCTCTTGCGGATCATGTCGTCGCTGCTCTGGCTGAGTATTTTCCACCAGGGGAGTTTGATGACGCTCAGGCGCCTTTTCGCGTTTTGTCACAGTCTCTTATGAACTTGACACACTCTCACGCCTGTAACACGGCTAATTTGGAGCTGGCACGCCGGGATGCGGTGTTGGATTTTTTACCATCCCTTTCTTCTGAGCAACGTGCTGTTCTGAGGTCTGCCTCTTTGGTGGGACCTTAGTTGTTCCATGGTTCCGTGGAAGCTGTTCGTGGCGAAGTTCTTCGTCATTTGAAGGACCAGCTTTTGCTGAGACAGCTTGACCAACCTGCTGCTGCGGGTGGTGGTCGTTCCAGGCCCGCCAAGCGTGCTGCTGCGTCTGCCTCGCAGGTAACATCGGCTACGCCTTCGGCTCCATCTGCTCCTTCTGCTCATAAGAAGCGCCTACATGGCCAGGCTCGCTGGCAGCCTCAGGCTGGAAAGTCTCGGGACTCTGTCACTTCCCGAGGTGGTTTCTCCTCTCGGGGCCTCGTCGAGGCCGCAAGTGAAGGTTCTCACCTCGATTCGCCTCCAGTCGGGGGAAGGCTGTCGCTGTTTTACGACCGTTGGACAGAGATAACGTCGGACTCTTGGGTCCTCGACGTCATTCAATCCGGTCTGCGACTGTCCTTCCATCGGCACCCCAGTTTATCACGGGTGCCCCTTCTGACTCAGGTCCCTTCCGATTCTCTGCGTCGGGACCTTCTGCTGCAGGAGATCGACAATCTCCTCTCCAAAGGGGCGATCGAGGTGTTCAGGAACACCCTTTCACCGGGGTTTTACTCGAGACTTTTCTTGGTGCCGAAGAAAAACGGCCAATATCGTCCTGTCATCGATCTGAGTACCCTGAACGAGTACATAATAGCTCCTCGTTTCAGTATGGAGACTTTCTGGTCGGTTCGACGTTCAGTTCATCAGGGTGATTTTGCGGCCAGTATCGACCTGAAGGATGCCTACTTCCATGTACCCATTCATCTGGCGTCACGGAAATACCTTCGCTTCTCGTTTCGGGATCGAGTTTTTCAATTCAGAGCTCTCCCGTTCGGTATGAACCTGGCTCCTTGGGCCTTCACCCGACTGATGTCACATGTGCTTGCTTTCCACCACACTCAGTCGGCAGTGACTTCGTCAGCCTACCTAGACGACATCCTCCAACGGCACCACGATGCTGCTGTTCTGGAGTTCGATGTCCGGCAGTTTCTTTGCCTGCTAGCATCGCTGGGTTTCAGAGTCAATCGCGAGAAGTTGGATCTTCTTCCTTCTCAGCGATTCCGTCATTTGGGGATGGATTTCGACACTCTTCACAATGTAGTGTCGGTCCCCCAGGCTCGGACGACGATTCTTTCCGCCTTGACTCGGGACCTGCTTCAATCTTCCTCGGTCTC
The DNA here is from genome assembly GCA_031216915.1 of Pictodentalium vernedei. Taxonomy (NCBI): domain Eukaryota; kingdom Metazoa; phylum Mollusca; class Scaphopoda; order Dentaliida; family Dentaliidae; genus Pictodentalium; species Pictodentalium vernedei. The sequence continues at coordinate 276,852,248 of CM062296.1, read as the reverse complement.
GGCCAGGACTTTCCTTCGGATGCTGGGCCTTTGCGGTTCGGTGACAGATCTTATTCTGCTCGGTCGCTTGTTTGTCCGACCTCTCCAACACTTCCTGTTGGATCATTGGCGTCCGAATGTAGATCCGCTGGACCTGGAACTCACTATTCCTCGGTCTCTGCTTTGTCACCTCCGCCCTTGGGCAGATATTCCCTGGCTGACACAGAGTGTTCTGTTGGATCTTCCTTTGGCCAATCGCATCCTTACTGCGGATGCCAGCGATCGGGGCTGGGGTGCGACGTTGGATCCTCTCGGTCTGTCTACTCACGGAGAGTGGGACAGCGAGCAGGTGGGCCTTCATATCAACCAGAAGGAGCTCCTTGCTCTTCTGTTGAGTTTTCGGCTTTGGATCCCTCATCTGTCGGACCATGTTGTCCTACTTCTTTCGGACAATTCGACAGTAGTGGCCTACATACGGAATCAAGGAGGCACACATTCGATTCCCATGTATCGGCTGTCTCGGGATCTTCTTCTGTTGGCACGGGATGTGAACGCTCGGGTGTCCATTCGACACATTCCCGGGCGTCTCAACGTCCTAGCAGACTCCCTGTCCCGACGCGACAGTGTCCTTCCAACCGAATGGATGCTACATCGGTCGGTGTTTCAGGCGATTTGCGAGCAGTGGGGCCGTCCTCAGGTCGACCTTTTCGCTACTCGCTGGAATCATCAGGTAGAGACCTTTGTCTCCCCTTGTCCAGATCCTCTGGCATTTGCAGTAGACGCTCTGTCTCTGGACTGGACAGGTTGGATCGGCTATGCCTTTCCTCCTGCGCCGATTCTTCCTCAAGTATTAGCGAAGATTCGTGCTTGCAGTTGCAGGATCATTCTGATCACACCCCTGTCTCCACAGAGGGTGTGGATCAATCTGCTGCGGCCTCTATTGGCCAACCGACCGACCGATTCGTCTACCTCTACGTCACGATCTTCTTTCACAGGGTCATCCCAGGAAGTATCACAACAACCTGGCGAGCCTGTCCCTTCACGCCTGTCTTTTATCAGGTCCAGTCTCTGACGTAGAGGTTTTTCGAGACGATCAGTGGAGTGCATTTCTGCATCGCGGCGACATTCCACTGGCATGACTTATGCTGCCAAGTGGACGGTTTTCTGCCGCTGGTGTGCAGATCACAATGTGAATTACCGTGATCCGTCAATCGCTCAAATTGCGGATTTTCTGGTTTTTTAGCTCACCTGACTTCAAGAGAAGTTTGTGGGGCTATACTTGGCGTCATTATGGGAGGGGCAAAATTTTTTGCCCCGCCCAAAATTTCTATTTTCCAAACTGAGAAGCTGATTTGAACCAAATTTTATGTGAGGGCTTATTGGGTCATGAGTACTTGATTTATGCCAAAAAAAAAATTTCCCGCAGCCCTGTGGGAACCGCAGGTGCTAAAAATAGAAAAAATTTAAAACGCCCATATCTCCAAAACTGCACGGCACTGAGAATTTTTATTTGGTGTGCAGCTTCCTTAGGACCAACAGAAAGGATTGGTAAAAAAAAATTGCCATCGGTTTTATCATAGGGTACAGTTTCGGGACTTTGAAAAAGTGCTGAGTCAGCACTTTTTAACACTGTAGGCAATGGGAAAAACATTAAAAAATCTTCTCCAGATCCAGCAGGCAGAATCTTTTGATATTTGGTATGCAACATTGTAGGGTAGATCTGATTCAAGTTTGTTCAAATCGGCCCCCTGGGTTCATATTTGGGCTCAGTATAGGAGCCCGATTTCGAACTTAGTGCATTTCAGGCAAATTTCTTAAAAAATCTTCTTCTCCAGATCCAGCAGGCAGAATCTTTTGATATTTGGTATGCAACATTGTGGGGTGGATCTGATTCAAGTTTGTTCAAATCGGCCCCCTGGGTTTATATTTGGGCTCAGTATAGGAGCCCAAATTTGAACTTACTGCATTTCAGGCAAATTTCTTTGAAAATCTTCTTCTCCAGATCCAGCAGGCAGAATCTTTTGATATTTGGTATGCAACATTGTAGGGTGGATCTGATTCAAGTTTGTTCAAATCGGCTCCCTAGATTCATATTTGGGCTCACTATAGGAGCTTGAATTCGAACTTAGTGCATTTCAGGCAAATTTCTTCAAAAATCTTCTTCTCCAGATCCAGCAGGCAGAATCTTTTGATATTTGGTATGCAACATTGTGGGGTGGATCTGATTCAAGTTTGTTCAAATCGGCCCCCTGGGTTTATATTTGGGCTCAGTATAGGAGCCCAAATTTGAACTTACTGCATTTCAGGCAAATTTCTTTGAAAATCTTCTTCTCCAGATCCAGCAGGCAGAATCTTTTGATATTTGGTATGCAACATTGTAGGGTGGATCTGATTCAAGTTTGTTCAAATCGGCCCCCTGGATTCATATTTGGGCTCACTATAGAAGCTTGAATTCAAACTTAGTGCATTTCGGGCAAATTTCTTCAAAAATCTTCTTCTCCAGATCCAGCAGGCAGAATCTTTTGATATTTGGTATGCAACATTGCGGGGTGGATCTGATTCAAGTTTGTTCAAATCGGCCCCCTGGATTCATATTTGGGCTTAATATAGAAGCCCGAATTCGCACTTAGTGCATTTCGGGCAAATTTATTAAAAAGTCTTCTTCTCCAGATCCAGCAGGCAGAATCTTTTGATATTTGGTATGCAACATTGTGGGGTGGATCTGATTCAAGTTTGTTCAAATCGGCTTCCTAGATTCATATTTGGGCTCACTATAGAAGCTCGAATTCGAACTTAGTGCATTTCAGGCAAATTTCTTAAAAAATCTTCTTCTCCAGATCCAGCTTCAGAATCTTTTCATATTTGATAAGCAACATTGTGGGGTGGATCTGATTCAAGTTTGTTCAAATCGGCCCCCTGGGTTTATACTTGGGCTCCGTATAGGAGCCCAAATTTTAACTTAGTGCATTTCAGGCATATTTCTTAAAAAATCTTCTTCTCCAGATCCAGCAGGCAGAATCTTTCGATATTTGGTATGCAACATTGTGGGGTGGATCTGATTCAAGTTTGTTCAAATTGGCCCCCTGGGTTTATATTTGGGCTCAGTATAGTGCATTTCAGGCAAATTTCTTTGAAAATCTTCTTCTCAAGATCCAGCAGGCAGAATCTTCTGATATTTGGTATGCACCATGCTTAGGGGGGTGAGATTCAAGTTTGTTCAAGCCAAGTCCCTGGGTTCATATTTGGGCTCACTGTGGTAGCCCGAATTATAACTTAGTTCAAAATGAGGAATTTTCTTTAAAAATCTTCTTCAGATCCAGCAGTCGGAATGTTTTGATATTTGGTATGCAACATCCTTAGGGGGTGAGATTCAAGTTTGTTCAAGCCATGTCCCTAGGTCCATATTTGGACTCACCGTGGGAGCTCGAATTGTAACTTAGTTCAAAATGAGGACTTTTCTTTAAAAATCTTCTTCTTCAGCCATGTCCCTAGGTCCATATTTGGACTCACTGTGGGAGCTCGAATTGTAACTTAGTTCAAAATGAGGACTTTTCTTTAAAAATCTTCTTCTTCAGATCCAGCAGTCGGAATGTTTTGATATTTGGTGTGCAGCATCCTTGGGGGGGGGGGGGGGGGGGGGGGGGGGGGTGAGATTCAAGTTTGTTAAAGCCAAGTCCCTGGGTTCATAACTTAGTTCAATATGAGGAATATTCTTTAAAAATCTTCTTTTTTTTTTAGATCCACTGGTCAGAATCTTTGGATATTTGGTATAAGCTTTTCTTAGGAGGAGCAGATGCAACTTGTTGAAATCAATTCTCTGGGTTGATATAAATTTAGGCTACCATGTCAGGTGAGCGCCCTCAGGCCCCTTGGGGCCTCTTGTCTTTTTGACTCCAAGGGCCTCCAGCCTATTACGATTAAGGGCTATCAGTCTATGCTGTCTGATACTTTCTCTTATGTGGGAAAGCGGTGCATCGGTCGTAATCTTTTTCTCTCCAAACTTATTCGGCACTTTTCTTTGAAGAGGCCTCGAGTTTTGCGTCTTACACCCAAGTGGAACTTGGCATGGGTGTTGCACTGTTTGGAGGGGGCGCCATTCGATCCTTTATCTGAGACCAACATGCATTTTCTCACCTATAAGACAGCTTTTCTTCTAGCATTTGCTTCTGCTCGTCGAGTCAGTGAGCTTCATGTGCTATCTGTTGATTCTGCCTTCTTCCGAAATGAGGCTAACAGTGTCACCTTCACTACTGATTGCTCTTTTCTGGCTAAGAATCAACTTCCTGATTCGGTACCTCGTCCCATCTGCATTCGGGCTCTTCCCGCTGTAGATGGCCAGAGGCCTCTTCTTTGTCCTGTTCGTGCGATCAAGACTTACACTACTCACACTCAGTTCATTAGGAGGGGTCGGAAGAGATTCTTTCTGACTCTCATTCCTAAGAGGCAGTCTATCTCTTCCCATTCTATTTCCAGGTGGATCTGTCTTGCAATCAAGCTGGCTTATTCTCGCTTGTCTGCGTCGGATCTTGTTTCGAACCGGCTTAATGCTCATGAGGTTCGTGCCATTTCTACATCCTGGGTGTTCTCCAATTCTATTTCGCTCCGGATGTTATGAATGTGGCTTACTGGAGGAATGCTTCTACCTTCTCCTCCTTTTATCTCTGCCACCTTCAGCAGCAATCTGAGGACCTTTATTCTTTAGGCCCTCTCGTTGCTGCTCAGGCTGTTGTGCACCCTCGTTAAAATTGTTTTTGTCGAGGTTGCGCTTTGCTCAGCCTTGTTCTTTTCAGGTGCCAGGTTTTCGTTCTTGTTCTCTGCCATCCTTGCTTTCGTTCTGCTACTCTTGTTGGTATTGGTTATGTGATTCACCTCCTCCTATTGTTTATTCAGCCAATTGTAAACAATTGTGAGTAGGTTGAAAAGAAATTAAAATTTTTTAGTAAATTTTGTTTCTTAACATACCTACCACAATTGTTTACTGGAGGCCCACCCACCTTGGGGATATCTTTGATATTGATGCCTCCCCGCTAAATCACAAACTTCTCGTTGGAGGAAATACAGAATTGACGTCACGGTTGTTGCGCATGCGCTCGCAAGAGGTGTGCAGAGAGAGTACCTGTAATTTCGAGCGCTGGTCTCGCTCGACCCTTTTTTCGATCTTTTTCGTGCTTTTGCACTCTAGTACTTTTCCAACTCGTTTGGAAAAGATTCTAAAAGCTTGAGTTAGTTCCGAAGTAGGGCTTGCACTTATGTTACAGCCAATTGTAAACAATTGTGGTAGGTATGTTAAGAAACAAAATTTACTAAAAATTTTTAATTTTTCAACTATTCACATGTATTTTACGAATACATGTACATGTAGTGCTATGCGGTATGCCAATTTTTAGCTTAACTTGACAAAGTCAGGATAAGCTATTGCCATCACGCATGCGTAAGTCTGTTAGTCTGCGAGTCCTGAGTCTGTTCACATTTTCTTTAGCACAGGCTACACCCCGTAGTTCTTATCCAATCATCACAAAATTTGGTATACAGGTTTGAGGTCATGTCTAGATGAGAATGTCCCCTTTTGGTCGCGATCTGTCAACTGATGGCTGCCCGAGCCCAAAACCCGAAAACCATTAGCACAGTCTACAGGTTGTATTTATGAAGGAATTTCATTGTAACTTGATAGGATGCCTCTGCATAATATCTAGATGAGAACGTCCCCTTTTGGTCATGATCTGTCAACAGTGATGGCTGCCCAAGCACGAAATCCAAAACCTTTTAGCACAGTCTACAGGTCATATTTAATATAGAGGGATTTTATTTTAACTTGGTAGGATGACTTCGTATGATGTCCAGATGAGACCTTCCCCATTTAGTCGCGATCTGTCAACCCGTGACGACTGCCCGAGCCCAAAACCCCAAAACTTTTAGCACAGTCTGCAGGTCGTATTTATGGAGGGATTTCATTGTAACTTGGTAGGTTGACCCCATATAATGTCTAGATAAGAACGTCCCCCCTTTGGTCGCGATTGGCCAACTGTGACGTCTACTGATGTCCGAAGCCCAAAAACATTTAGCACAGTTTATAGGTCATATTTATGAATGGATTTCATTGTAACTTGGTAGGATGACTCCAGATAATGTCTAGATGAGAACGTCCCATTTTGGTCGTGATCATTCAGCCGTGACAGCTGCCCAAGCTCAAAACCTGAAAACCTTTAGCACAGTCTACAGGTTGTATTTATAGAGGATTTCATTATAACTTAGTAGGTTGATTCCATATAATGTCTAGATGATAACATCCTCTTTTGGTCGCAATTGGTCAACTGTGATGGCTACAGGGTCCCGAAGCCCGAAAACCTTTAGCACAGTCTATAGGTCATATTTATGAAGGGATTTCATTGTAACTTGGTAGGATGACTCCATATAATGCCTAGATGAGAACATCCCCTTTTGATCGCGATCATTCAACCATAATGGCTGCCCGAGCCTAAAACCCAAAAAACTTTAGCACAGACTACAGGTCATATTTATGAAGGGATTTCATTGTAACTTGGTAGGATGACTCAGTATAATGTCTAGATGAGGACGTCCCTTTTTGGTTGTGATCGGTTAACCATGATGGCTACACAGGCCCAAAGCCCAAAAACTTTCAGCACAGACTACAGGTCGTATTTATGAAGGGATTTCATTGTAACTTGATAGGATGGCTCGTTTTGGAATAAATTCACTGTAAATTGGTAACTTTTGCTGATATACATTAACTGTGAGGGCCACATTAACCCACCCCTCAATTCTTTAGTATAGTCTACATTTGATATTATTTTCATTGAAAACATAGCATACAGGGAACAGAAATTAACATATTCCCAATTATCACAATTCTTGTCTTATTTCATAATCCTTTCATAAACATTGAACATTATCCTTTTCATCAAACATAACACACAGAAAGTTAAGCTACAGTGTCACTGACACTTTCATTTAAAATAAGTCCAGATGTCTGTATATCCCAAGTTGGGGGCCCATCAGACATTCTCCAGTGAGGACTAAACATAAATGGAAACCTTTACAAACTGAAATAAGTGAAGTGAATATCAAGAACTTGAATGATGTTCATTATTTATTTATTGATGTTTAAGGTCACATACTTATGCACAATGACTAATTGTGACCATGACAGTTTTATGGGTGGAGGAAGTCGGAGTACCCGGAGAGAACCACCGAGCATCAATGAGCAGCTGTCAGCTCCTCAACATTCTAACTCTGTTACGCTATGCTCAAGCAGGGTTACAGCGGTTGAAGACATGTTCACCATCGACCTGCTATGCCTTAGTACACAGTGTCATCACGCCCCCATGTAGGCAAACGGGATAAAGTGCCATGCCCAAGGACACAATGCGGGTTGTCCCGGATGGGATTGAACTTGGGACCTTTAGCATGGAAGTCCAACAGTCTACCACTGAGCCACTGCACACCCTAATGATGTTCATTAAAGCTCATTTATACTAGCAGGCCCTGGGCACCATTCTACAGATCTCATTTGATGGTTTCTTTCATGAGTTTGTGAGCAGTGTTCATGACTGTGTATTATCTCTTTCAGGCATCCCTTTTCAAGAAACACATTTTTTCATAATTTTCAAATCATCCCCTGAGTTCAACAAGGCTCCATCTGCCATGCTAATAGCATTGCAGATGGCATCATGATGCACTCAAGGGATGAAATAAGAGTGTAGCAAATTTGTACTGGTATGTCCACCCCCTTAAAGGAGCAGTCACTCATTGGACTACCTTATGGTAGGTTGTGAGTTTGATCCTGACCCTTGCCTCTCTTGTTGTGTCCTTGATTTAGATTCTTAACCTTGCTTGCTCTAGTTTGCCCAGCAAAATAAATAGGCAATGACATGAGCATGGAAAGTTAGTCTCTTGGACTGAAGTCCAGCCCTGAGGAGATCATCTTACTCTTACAGGGTTTCGCAAATTTATTTTTTGCGGGATGCATTTATTTTTGCGGGATCCATTTCCAACATGTGTCTTAATCACATGAATTATGTTTATTTATCTTCAAATACATAGATTCCCCGTGGGAACCCCGGGAAGTAAGCAGCACTTGTTTACTGTGGTAAACCAGTTCCGCTTTACTAGTCAAATAGGACCCAGTCACCAATGCTTGGGGTGAAAGTCCTCTAAAATGGGCAACATGTTGATCAACGATTGACTAAACTTGACTTCATCTCCATGTTGTGTCACGATTAGCCATGGTGCATAAATATGTGACGTTAACCACCAACAAACAAACAAACAACAATACATAGATCGTTGGATTGTTCAACCACCACATCAAAGGATATTGTAGTAATCATGTTTATAGAAATTAATTAGAGCTGATACGGTTAACCAATTAATCAAATAACCAATGATCAACATCTTGATCGATAAAAAAACTAATTGATCGGTTAACCATTACTTTTGAACTACGGTATTATATGGGTTAACAAAGGAACAAACTTGCTCCAAAACAGGCAATCATTGTCACACTGGCTCACATCAATTATATGAGACAGAGTAATGCATGCCAGTTACGTGCTGACATACTTGTTCATTTGCATGATCATTATACTGTATCGGTAACTGGAAATGGTCATTCTCAACCTTTCACCAAATGCAGGTAGCAGATGATAGTTGCACAAGAAATTCTTGAATTACTAAAGATTTTCAATGTTTGTCTCAAACACATAGCTTATGACCCTCATTGGAATAAGCTATGTTTTGAAACAAAAATTGAAAACATAATAAAATTTGAATGGACATTTTTAGCTCAACTTTGGCGAAGCCAAATTTGAGGTATTGTCATGGCCCATCATCCGTCCGTCGCGCTGTACACACGGCTCGGACCAGAGGCTGTATTTATGAACCGATCTTTACGAAACTTCTTGGGTACCTATGTTATCACTGTGAGATGAGAACAAGTGTTTTTGGGTCCGGTCTGAAATTCAAGATGGCCACTATCAGCCATTCTGTACAAAATTAGGTGCAATCAGATTTTTTTGCGCAGAACTTCCATATGAAAGCTCTGATTTGAATAATTTTTTGTATGAATGTTTAGTACCATGGGATACATCACATATAGTACAGGTTGTTTTCTCGTGCATAAATTATGCAAATTAGACTAACTTTGGTTTATTTAGTGTTACTTTCAGCACTGTAAGTGCAAATACCAATATGGTTCGGGCTAGAGGCCGCATTTATGAACCGATCTTTATGAAACTTCTTGGGTACCTTTGTTATCACCGTGGCACGAGAACAAGTGTTTTTGGGTCCGGTCTGGAATTCAAGATGGCCACTCGCAGCCATTTTGTACAAAATTAGGTGCAATCAGATTTTTGCGCAGAACTTCCATATGGAAGCACTGATTTGAATAATTTTTTGTGTGAATGTTTAGTACCATGGGGTACATCACATATAATACAGGTTTTTTTCTCGTGCATAAATTATGCCAATTAGACTAACTTTGATCTATTTAACGTTACTTTCAGCACTGTAACTGCAAATGCCAATATGGCTCGGGCTATAGGCTGTATTTATGAACCGATCTTTACGAAACTTCTTGGGTACCTTTGTTATCACCGTGGGACGAGAACGAATGGTTTTAGGTGCGGTCTGAAATTCAAGATGGTCACCAGCAGCCATTTTGTACTTTAGTTAGTGCAATCAGTTTTTTGTACAGAACTTCTGTATGAAAGTTCTGATTTGAATAAATTTTTGTAGGAATGTTTAGTAACATGGAATACATCATATATAATACAGGTTTTTTCTAGAGCAGAAATTATGCAAATTAGATGAACTTTGATTTATTCAGTGCTACTTATACACAGTAAGTGCACTTGTCAATACGGCTCGGGCTAGAGGCTGTATTTATGAACGGATCTTCACAAAACTTCTTGGGTACCTTTGTTATCACCTTGGGATGAGAACAAGTGTTTCTGGTTGCAGTCCAAAATTCAAGATGGCTGCCAGTGGCCATTTGGAACCGAAATTAGGTCCAATCAGTTTTTTGTACACAACTTCTATATGGCCCAGGCTAGAGGCCTTATTTATGAACTGATGTTTATGAAACTTCTTGGGTACCTTTGTTATCACTGTGGGATGAGAATGAGTGTTTTGGGGTGCGGTCCAAAATTCAAGATGTCCACCAGCAGCCATTTTGTACCAAAATTAGTGCAATCAGTTTTTTGTACAAAACTTCTATATGAAAGTTCTGATTTGAATAAATTTTTGTAGGAATGTTTAGTAACATGGAATACATCACATATAATACGGGGTTTTTTCGCGTGCAGAAATTATGCAAATTAGATGAACTTTGATTTATTCAGTGCTACTTATACCCAGTAAGTGCACATGTCAATACTGCTCGGGCTAGAGTCTGTATTTATCAACCGATCTTCACGAAACTTCTTGGGGTACCTTTGTTATCACCTTGTGACAGGAACGAGTGTATTTTAGGGTGCCTTTGTTATCAGTGTGCTATGAGAACAAATATTTTGGGGTTCAGTCAGACCCACTCTGGGACTCAAAGATTTCTTTTCTAGTTTAGCATCTAACTGTCGCCCACCTTTATAATACTTTACCTATACATTTTTTACAGGCTACGGTCAGCATTTATGCTCAGACTGTTACAATACTTTGCATGTACCTTTGTTATCAGGTAATTACCTAGATGTTTGTCATTGCTGTGTCACATACTATACATGTACATGTCTTAAACAAGTTGAGCTACAGTGTCATTGACACTTTCATTGTATATGTCACTGGCCAATTTTGTCCATTACGTTGAGTAAAGTTTTGATTATATAAATCATAAAGGTACGGCAATTATTCAGCTACCTATTAGGGCAAGTGAGTAATCGGTTAACCAAGGTTAATCCATGCAATTAATTGATCAAGAAAACCCTTTAATCATTTCAGTTCTAAAATTAATCTAATTTTATCTGATGAAAAACTGCTTATATTTTTGCGGGAGCGGTAAATGGGTCTCCTTAACAAGCATTTGTGAGAACGTCATGGGAACAAAACGACCGTTCTCGCAATTTGCAAAACCCTGCTCTTATCTGCTTGCACAAAAAAAAACTGGATGTAAGCTCTTGTCTGATGGGTCATAGTTATAAATTAGTTATAAATTAACTCCTGTTAGTATGAAGGCCAAGATGAGCTATCTAAAATATGACACCATTTTTTCACGTTTTTTTTTATTAAGCAAATGACATGTTCAGAGCCTTTTCTGTTAGATCACTGGATATCATTGCCAAATTTAAATACATAGTTTATAGCTGTTATCCTACAACTTTATTTTAACCTGCACTGTATGCCAATTCAAGTGACATCCATATGTGTATGGTTCTGTTGAGAAAGTTCCAACATATTAGTGGCTGTATTGACCTTTTGGAAATAAGGTCGGAACAGCTTTTGGCTGCTATGTTCAGATGTATTTTATTAAATTTGAAACCTTGTGGACTATAGTGAACACCAAATTCAACACAACACTTTTCATTCCAGTTTTATAGGCCATTTGGCCATAGTTGGGGGAATCCGTGGCTGGGCGGTCACCGTTAGTCTTATTTTTATGCATGTTTCTCCTACAGAACAAATTCCTAATTTTAGCCTTCTTAATGCAAATGCAAATTTTTCCAGTGGCATGGGCTCTGGACCCTTTTCCAAAGAAGGCAGAAGAATCCCTGTCATTTTGACAGGCACAAGTGTATTGATGCCTGTCATTGACCATGACGGGCACAGGCTGCTTATTTGCAAGCTTGGTAGGGAAAGGGAAAATCTGCCCAATCAATTGAATTGAATAGTAGACAAAGGAAACAATTATTTTCTAATTTGTGCGTATCATGTATTATTATATGAAACTCTTCACATGTTTTCTTTTTTTCCCCTTAATATTCCGATAATGAGCAGGTCACCATGCCCTGGAACTATGTCAAATATTAATATATATTTACTGTTGAATTTTTTTCAGTGATTCAGGATCGGATGATGAAGATGAATTTGATGCACCAGTATCTGCATCTGCAGTTGTATCAGCACCTCCACTGCCTGAAAGTTAGTTGATTTTTTTCTTTCTCTATCCTCACACGAATGTTCAGCATCTCAGTAAACTGGTAAAGTGCTAATTTATTTTTGACCATATAAATAAGTTCAAATGTCTTTCTCTTGTTACAATCTATGGGAGAGTGCCAGAGAGCACTCTTTCATAGATTATAACTAGGCAAATTCTTGTAGACTAAACAATTTTGCTTCAAGTATAATACAAAGCAAACCCACCAAGTATAAAGTCTTTAATTTGGGGTACCTGTACTTGAGAATAAAGCCCAAGTACATGCTCCCTGCACTTTACCAGTATCAATAGATGTGTTGATACTGTTTCAGTTTGACTGTTGGTTTGGCTCCATGGTTGGCACTGTTAATGGGCTGTGACAAAATTCTTTTCTGTTTTAGTCTTTAGCAAGAAACATTTACATTCTTGCTCAAGGGAGAAGACTGCTCGAGAGCACTTTGCTGAGTCCCATGACCCATTCATGTTAACAGGCATGATCATAACAAATACAACAATGCTTGCTTTTGCCCAGATTCAGTGGAATTCTGTTAACTGAATGACAGTTTGCCAATGAAAAAATATTCAGTTAGAAGGAGTATTTCATTAACCAGAATTTGATATTTTTTGGATATTCTGGTAATAAGGCCATTAAAAAAATGTCTGTGTTCTCAGGCAATTGTGCCTCAGCTTTTTGATGAGTGCAGGAGGCTTTTTATTTTTATTTTTTTATTCTGAAATCTGAAAAAGATACCCTAAACAATATATTCACATTTCAGGAAGAAATCTTTTACAAACTCTGGACTGGTGGTATCTTCTCGCATATATTGTGAAATGCTTAATCAACTTTGCTGTTGATGACATGTCAAAGATGCTCCATTGCAGGATTATGTTCAGCCTGGCACTAATTTGAAAAGATAACAGCGGCATTTTCCTCAAAAGTTGTTGTATGTACCAACACAGAAAACATTTATATAATTATAGATAATAGTCAGAAATTTGAAGCATGAAAATACTGAGGGAAATGGGAACAGGAAGTTGAAATACTACAGAGAAATGTGCACTGGTGCCAGTGCTCAAAATTCCGATCCAAAAATACCGACTGCGAAATTTTTTTTTGACCGGGCTGAATTTTTTTTTTTTTGACTGAGTATTAAAAAGTTTTGACGCAGTGAAAATTTAATGACGCAGGTGGTGCCTGAGAACATAGGCTTTTTTTCAATGGCCTAAATTCAGTATTTATTATTATGCCCCCCCTGACTTAGGTCGGGTGGCATATAGTGATTGAAGTATGCGTGTGTCCATCTGTCCGTCCGTCATTGTGTGTGTGTGTGTGTCCAAGCCAATAACTCGAAAACAGTTAGGGCCACAGTCATCAAACTTCACACAATTATAAAGGACCATGGGAGGATGTGTCACACACCATAGCTGGGTTTGTACCTTCAAGGTCAAGGTCACATTTCAAGGTCACACTAAAAATTGGTCAATATTCGTGTCTCAGCCATAACTCAGACAGGAATCATAGTACAATTGTTAAACTTTTTACAAATGTTAAGGACAGTCAGAAGGTGTGTAGCATATAATAGTTTCGACCACATCTGCAAGGTGAAGGTCACAAGGGTGGGGGGGGGGGCATGTGTTACCTTAGTAACATTCTTCTTGTTCTATTACATCTTGTTTGACAGAGCTCGATAATAAATAAATAATAAAAGTACATCAAGGCCATAGAGGTTTGTAAAGCTGAGAAATGTAGGGGTGTCTCAATATTTTTTATCAAGTTAACAAGGATTTACTGTATAACCTCTATGACAAATTGTTTGGTGTTTTCTAATTTAAAAAATCTTGCTTTTCCAAGATTCTCATGCAATTTTTCCTGAATTATTTTTATAAGGGGTAGAGGCCCTTTTTTCCCTTAAAAGCTTCAAGATTTTTCTACATATTTGCTACATGCTACACTTTGAAAGTGTATATCCTGCAGCTTTGCAGTTGTTTCTAGGCAAGTCTTGGCTGCCTATACAGGCAACCAAGACTTGCCTAAAAATAACTGGAAAAGTTCTTAGAATATAACTTGTGAGTTTTGCCATCATATTTATTGCACATCAAAGTTTGAAAAAAAATTGCTTTAGCCAGTGTAAAATAAAACTGAAAACTATTTGTATTTTGCAAAATTTTAGTGATGAGGATGATTGTTTTGCAGAATTTTAAAGAGTGAGGTGCCTGTGAAACAAGATTTTGTTTTTTCAGCTGAGCTCTTCTTTTAAAAAAGAATACATACAATTAAGTGGGGATTAATTGTATTAAGTTTGAAAAGTACTTGCCACTTTATTTGATTCTGGCTTTCTCCACCATAAAAATGCCAGTCATACAGTTTGAGTAGAGTGATTTGGTATTCAACCACCCAGCTATCTACTGACATGTTCCTGATGGACTAGCAGGAACTTGAGAAAGCAACAATCAAATTTGTTGTTCCTTGACCAGTGTGTACTTGACAATAATACATAACCGCTCTCTTCTTGGAAAGGGTTTGTGCAGATTCTTAGCAACCTGTTGGTTAAATACCAAATCACTCTGACAATTCTGTAATAGCACTGGCTTGCAAAAGTTGTGTAAAATATCTTCATAAAATAAAGACAGTTTCTCTATCTGTAAAGACTCTAATCTTCAGTTAAAACACCAAAATGCAAGTTATTCTTAGTATTTTTCTCAACTATATCGGTTCACAGGATATCCAAGTCTTTTGTACATATTTTTTCAGCACCAAACCTTTTACCATGCCAACATGTTTCATCTTCTGTGTTAAGTGAAGATATGGAAGGAGTTCCACCCCATTGCAGACCTTGTATCAAATCACCCACTGTCTCAGTAGAAGTATTATATAAAGAGAAAGCATGTTCAGACTGGGAGTAAAACTTTCAAATATTTATTTCTGATTTAATTTTCAGGTAAGAAAGAATCTAGTGTTAAAACTAAGCTGTCAAAATTCATTCCCAAATGGAAGAAAGCAAAAACTGTTGGAGGTATGATTCTTTTAGTTTTATCTTACAATAAGTATGTTTGAGGTCCAAATTACACCAGAAGCCATTGATACAAACATGCTGGAGATGGAAAGTAGGGTGGGGGTGGATAGTACAATGTTAGATATTTATAATAGTTGAAGGATCAGTCATTAGTCCAGAGTGAAAAGATAAGATTTCAATACACAATAAAACAGTTTATTTGACAAGACATTTTAAGATGGAAATTAGTATAAATTTAAATACATTTAAGTATACAATATTGAACTGAAATGTTTTTACATGGTAAGGATTTCAGAAAAAATTCTAAAATACTATGACAAAGAATTCCCAGCAACAATCATTTCATAACTTCAGTTTTTCTCTTACAAATTTTGCACAATGCACCTGTAACTTGTGATGAAGAAAATGATTGAAGCATTGCAAGAAAGTATCTATTCTTGTGCATTACTTGGAAAATCTTTAAGGATACTGGGCCCGTTACTGTTCCTGATATATATAAATGACATCCGGCCAGTTACTGTTCCTGATATATATTAATGACATCATTGAAGACTTTCTCAGTGCAGTGGAGCCCACTTAATTGGATGTCTCTTAATTGTATATCCCTGTTAATTGAATATAATTTTCAAACACAAAACCATTTACCATTCCTTCAGTACAAATTTGATCTGTTAATTGCATATGGGTTGTAGAGTAAACTCCTGTTAATTGTATATAAATTTTTGTAATATGTCGAAAAAATTACTGTGAGACGCACCAAATTCCCCTTATGTATCAACCCTTTTGGCCTCCCTACATCCAATACAGGCATTTATTCTATTATATCTTGTTTGACTGAGCTCTATGAGCTCTGTCAAACAAGATATAATAGAATAAATGCTCAGTTTACCTCCAGAACACAGGAAACTGACCAAATCCCTGTTAATTGTATACTCCTGTTAATTGAATAATTTTCACTGGCAAAATGGATATTCAATTAAGAGAATTCTACTGTATCATATGCCTCTTTGCAGATGATGATTCACTACAGTACAAATCAACATAAGTTGTAGGATAACCTCTATAAACTATGTATCTTTCTCTTCCAACACTGACAAGACCAGAAGCTGACATCACTTTCTGGAAAGCTCTCACTGAGAGCTTTCCAGAAAATGATATATTCTAATCTTATCA
This sequence comes from Pictodentalium vernedei, assembly GCA_031216915.1. Lineage (NCBI taxonomy): Eukaryota > Metazoa > Mollusca > Scaphopoda > Dentaliida > Dentaliidae > Pictodentalium > Pictodentalium vernedei. The sequence continues at coordinate 276,836,000 of CM062296.1, read as the reverse complement.
GTGCAGGAGCAGCAGTATACTTAGTTTATTGTGGTTTTGCTACAACATATTTTAACTTGTAAATCAAGACTTGGCCACAATAGAACATAGGGCCAAGACATGGCTGGTTGAGTTTAATCCCCGCAAAACAGAGAGTGTGCTCATATCCCATTAAAACAATCCCATTGTTCACCCACCACTATTCTTGGTATGCTCAAAACACGTAAAAACAATCCCATTGTCAATCCACCACTATTCTTGGTATGCTCATATCACTTAAAAACACTCCTATTGCCAACCCACCACTATTCTTGGTATGCTCATATCACGTAAAAACAATCCCATTGCCCACCCATCACTATTCTTGGTATGCTCATATTACGTAAAAGTAATCCCATTGCCAACCCACCACAATTCTTGGTATGCTCATATGACGTAAAAACAATCCCATTGCCCACCCACCACAATTCTTGGTGTGCTCATATCACATAAAAACAATCCCATTGCCAACCCACCACTATTCTTAGTATGCTCATATCATGTAAAAACAATCCCATTGCCCACCCACCACTATTCTTGGTATGCTCATATCACGTAAAAACAATCCCATTGCCAACCCACCACTATTCTTGGTATGCTCATATCACGTAAAAACAATCCCATTGCCAACCCACCACAGTTCTTGATATGCTCATATCACGTAAAAACAATCCCATTGCCCACCCACCACTATTCTTGGTGTGCTCATATCACGTAAAAACAATCCCATTGCCAACCCACCACTATTCTTAGTGTGCTCATATCATGTAAAAACAATCCCATTGCCCACCCACCACTAACCTTGGTATGCTCATATCACGTAAAAAAAATCCCATTGCCAACCCACCACTATTCTTGGTATGCTCATATCACGTAAAAACAATCCCATTGCCAACCCACCACTATTCTTGGTATGCTCATATCACGTAAAAACAATCCCATTGCCAACCCACCACTATTCTTGGTATGCTCATATCACGTAAAAACAATCCCATTGCCCACCCACCACTATTCTTGGTATGCTCATATCACGTAAAAACAATCCCATTGCCCACCTACCAATATTCTTATTATGCTCATATTACTTAAAAGCAATCTCATTGCCAACCCACCACTATTCTTGGTATGCTCATATCACGTAAAAACAATCCCATTGCCAACCCACCACTATTCTTGGTATGCTCATATCACATAAAAACAATCCCATTGCCCACCCACCACTATTCTTCGTATGCTCATATCACATAAAAACAATCCCATTGCCAACCCTCCACTATATTTTTATACTGTATACCAATGGCCCAGACTAGCTGGTGCTAACTTAAAAATATCTAGGGCCAAACACAAATTTTGCCCCCCACCCAATCCCCCAAATTTGCATGCAAAACCGAAAATTAGAAGTCCTATCTGGCCCTCCTTACATTTACTCTCCACGCATGTGCAGATGCCAGAAAGTCACCAAATCTGGTGCCAACATCATTCTTTGTTTGGCCCATATCAGATAGCAACAAACTGACATTTGTGCTTTTTAAAACTCAATAATGATGCCAGACACAAATCAATGGATAGTCTTGTTTCTGTTACTGACTTCGGGCTGTGTTGCCTGGGGTCTTGTTTACGATTTTGAAGTTGTTTACATTGGCACTGCTCTAGGTAGTTTCCTATTATTTTTAAGGAACGACAGCTGTAAGTAACATTAAATATCCAGATAGTGTGGTAGTTAATTTTATGACATATTATTATAATTTTGTCCACACTTAGGTTTTTTTGGGCTCATCGTTCCCTTTGGGAACTTGGGCTCTTATATAAGAAACAATTAGAAAAATTTTTTTTTTTATTTTTTGAAGGAATTTTTTCTTTTGGATGTATTTATTTCATTGATTGTACTTTAATGTTATCTTATATTTATGTAGATTTTGGTGGTTGTACAATTGACCTATGTTATATTTTAGATATAATATTTATCTAATAGTAGGGCAAATAGAGGAAGCCTTTCCTCTATTTACATGGTCGTTGTCTTGCATATACTCGATGTACTACCACGAATTCTTGCTCCATGTGCCAGGTTTTGACAATGTTGATGACGGGTGTCATGGTTTGTGTTAGATGAGTGGACACTATCAGTCCTATCGCTGCGAGGGGATACTGCTGATCCTCTCGCCTAAAATGTCACTATTGTTTTTTATACGCCCGTTTAAAAAATGGTTGTATTATGTTATCAGTCTGTCTGTCCGTCTGTCCATCTGTCTGTCTGTCTGTCCGTAAACAATTTGGTTTCCGTTCATTTAAAGTCGAACGCCTTGACGGATCGACATCAAACTTTCAGAAGTTGTTTTTAGCATTAAAATACAGGTCTAGTTCGATATTGCTGTTTCTCAGTCCATCTGCTGCAGAGATATGGCCCTTTGAAAACACAATTTTTCTAAAAAAATTGGTTTCTGTTCATTTAAAGCGAACGTCTTCACGGATTGACACCAAATTTTTCAGATGTTGTTTTTAGCAATGAAATACAGGTCAACTTCGATATTGGTGTTTCTCAGTCCATCCACTGTAGAGTTATGGCTCTTCGAAAACACAATCTTTCGAAAAAAATTGGTTTCCCTTCATTTAAAGTCGAACGCCTCGACGAATTGTCATCAAACTTTCAGATGTTGTTTGTAGCAATAAAATACAGGTCAAATTCGATATTGGTGTTTCTCAGTCTATCCACTGCAGAGTTATGGCCCTTTGAAAACACAATTTTTGAAAAAAAATTGGTTTCTGTTCATTTAAAGCCGAACGCCTTGACAGATTGACATCAAATTTTTCAGATGTTGATTTTATACACCCGTTTGAAAAACGGGACGTATTATGTGAATGGTCTCGCCACCCGTCTGTCTGTCTGTCCGTCCACGGACACATTCCGTTTCCGGACGATAACTTTAGTTGTAATGGTTTGAGCAGAGTTAAATTTGGCATGTGGATTTAGTATGACAAAATACAGGATGGGTTCGATTTCCGTTTCTAGCGGCCCATTTACAGTAGAGTTATGGCCCTTTATTTATGGGAATTTAGCCCAACTTTTCGTTACCGGACGATAACTTTAGTTTGCCTTGACCGATTTATTTCAA